>CM038678.1:76451605-76885563 GCA_021605205.1 Aegilops longissima
CATCGAGCTGAGCGTGTCACCGAGAACTTCGGAGGTGCCGTCGTTCGGTGCTTGGATCGGTCGGATCGTGAAGGCGTCGACTACATCAACAGCGTTGTTATCGCGCTTCCGCTTTTGGTCTCACGGTACATGGACAGACCTCTCCCTCTCGTTGCTATGCCATCACCACGGTCCTGTGTGTGCGTGGGAAATTTTTGAAATTACTATGTTCCCCAACAGCTGTCCTCTAACATCTTCTGGAGCGGCTCTTCAAGCCATCCGTACTATGGGAAGAAGATGCGGAACTAACAAGCTGGAACAAGCCGCACCAATGGCGATTCAGCCGATTACATAACACCTTCCGCCCATGGCATAATGGCGATAATCGCCCGTGGGCAGAACCATTCCTCGCCTACTTGCTTGGCGGGAGCTTCGAAGACAAAATGAGGCCGCTGCATTGTCCGTGATCTAAAGCCTACAAGGTCTATGAGGAGAACTTTATAAGAAAAGCACAACAGGAGTCCTTCAAAGGTGTATCTCCAAGAGGAAGGCGAAACCTCTGGCTGAAATTCATGCGGACTAGGCGGACACCACCTTGCCTCGGGCCCTTGTAGGAAAGGCATTCCGTACAGGATTTCTTGGCCGATGGCGGCGGATCTCGGGACTTAGTCCAAAGATCGTCGGTTATCGACTCTTTGCTAATCGAGCCATATGCCACCACCGCCCTCAAAACTATACCCATTACACGGCGTTCGCGGCAGGGGCTTGACATGGTCGGACCACTTAAAGGGAACCCACAAGCAAAGGTACCTATTGGTCATGGTGGATAAATTCACCAAATGGATAGAGGCCAAGCCGATTAAAGCGGCGAATCCGGACCGATGATAGACTTTATATCCGGTGTAGTAAACCGTTATGGTGTCCCCACAACATCATCACCGATAACGACACGAACTTCACCGCCAATGAGGTTAAATCATGGTGCAAAAATATGGGCATCAAGCTCGATTACGCTTGATCTATCATCCTCAAACCAGCGGTCAAGTGGAGCGAGCAAATGGTCTAATAATGGCGGCATCAAACCCAGACTAGTGCGGTCCCTTACGAAATCGACACGCCTTTGGGTAGAGGCTCGACTCCGTACTCGGGGGCTGCGGACAACGCCTAACCGTACTACGGTTCACACCATTCTTTATGGTATACGGTAGCGAAGCAGTTTTGCCTGCGACATCATTCATGACTCACCTCGAGTGCGCATATGCGAAGAAAGAAAGCCGAGTTGGATCGGCGGGACAGCTTGGACGCATTGGAGGAAAAGGCGGCGTCGCCAAGGCTCGTTCCGCATTCTATCGGCCAGCAGGCTCGAAGATATCAAAGCGCGAAATGCGGGCCAAGACTTACAGCGTTGGCGAACTGGTTCTCGCTGCCGGACAAGAAAAGGACAAGCTCAAGCCCAAATGGAAGGCCCCTTCATCATCGATCAAGTCGACCGGCGGAGCGTACCATCTGAAATACATCGGATAACCGACTCGAGCGAACCCATGGAGCGCATCCGCCTCCAACGATTCTCGCCTAGCGCCCGGACTAAGAGTTCGTCCCTTTCCCCGTCAATTTTTTTACTTCAGCTGCCTTTTGTTTATCTTTTCTTCTCAACCCTATTCATCCAAGCCTTAAAGGGCCTACTTGCATAGCGTTCGCGCGCAATTGATGTGCTATCCGCACTCATTATACACAGGGGCTTCTTTACGGAAGCTTAATTATCACGGGCTTCATGCCCGGCACATGTCATCAAGCCTCCACATGTACCTTTTATTCACCATTATATGCATCGATATGACTTAAGTTTTGGCCAAGCTGGGTTGCTGGCTCACATGCTTACCCCTCGTTCCCGATTGTTCGGCTAGGAGGTAAAGGAGCACCTCTGCGATTATTCTTGCCGGGTCAGCGGATGTGTACCTCAGGTGGGTGAAGCGAAAGCTAAGCGTTCTTAAGGGAATATTGATCGGTGACTTAAAAGATGATTTTTATCCACTTATTTATCTGCCCCGGATGTTTTCTGCTTTTTTCACAGGCGGACATGCACTTTGGGCATACCACCCCGAAGAAAGGAACCATAGAACTATTCTCCTGGAAGATGTTTCTTACTACCCATGTAATATAACATAACTAGTTGGGCACTTATGCGATAAAGCAGATGACCCTACGCTTTGGTCTCCATGCATACCCGGTTGTTTCATAACCGAGAAGGTATTCGGACACACTCCGGACTCTAGGGTCCCGAGGTCGAAGCGAAAAGGTCGGCAAAGACAAGCGATCTACAATCCGGCTAGAAGGCATTTTGTATGTCATTTTATAATACATTGTCAAATCATTGGTTGTATTCTTCCTCAATCCCGTCTAACGGGTTGTCTAATTTACAGATCCTGTTGGGAAAATTTAACGGCCAACTCCACTTGGCTGTATACTAAACTCACAGGATCTCCTTCCCATGGGGCCCCCAGTCCGACTTGACCATGTGGTTGGGATCCGCCTTCTTGTACAGCGTCTTTACCATGGCCCGAGCCTCCACAGCACCTTGGCGGCGGCGAAATCTTCCATAAATGGAAGCTGCCGCCTCCCGCAGCTTCTCCATAGCTCCCCAAGACCCTCGGGTAAGGAGAGGCTGGCCATAACGCTGGATGGCGCGCTCATTGCTGCCGAACTTCGTTCGATCGGTTGCAACAATTTGGGAAGTTGATCACCCGTTGATCTGGGCATCTCCTCCAGCGAGGCGACACAGTGAGCATACCTGCGGACATATTACATCAAATTGACTTCCTCGCCGAACTCTTCTTTTCAAAGGAGTTCGCTCAAGCACTACTATATATGCATAGCGAAGCCGCTGATTCTCATAGCGGAGCAGCGGCTTGGCGAGCATGCCTTCGGCTCTTTTCCAAGCTGGGCATGGGCATCTGGGCTTGTTCCTTTCATGTTGCACCTTATGCGGCACCCTCTCGCTTGACCTTTAGTTGGCGCGAAGTTCTTGCCAGTCCGGATCTTGTCCGGCAGCACCTCTAGCGTCATTTTTCTTTCGGGCTTGCGCAAAGGCCAAGCGCTACTTATCTTTCTAAAATAATGCGTTACGGGAGAGGTCCTGCGTTTCCTCTGCTTGCGGAAAGTCGGACCTCAGTTGGGCCTTGCACTCTTGCAGCTCTGAGGCAGTTGGGTATTCTTCTCGGTAAGATCCTCGTTTCATATGATCCTTAAATCAGTTAATATAACTACTTTAAGTCTCGGGAGACTCTTGGCATATATAACTATTAAATTCTCTTACCGTATGTCTTTTACATCTTTGCTCGTGGCTCGATAAAACCATCTTGAGCAGCACGAAGTCTGGCGTCCCCGTGTTGAAGGCATTCAGCGCCTCGGGGAGAAGCACGCGTCACGAAATACTGTCGTGGCGCTGTGATTGAGGCACTCTCCACCTCAGACTTGGTGGCGGACAATCTGTCGGCATCCTCCGTCGGAGGAGCGTCCGGCTCGCGCCTTCATCGCCTCCCCCTCTTGACCAGGTGCGGGAGCTGGCTGGTAGAGGTTGGATTGACAACTTCCACGCCCGCAGTCCGGCGGACGCTTTTTCCCTATAAAGTCATGAGCACTCAAGCGCTTCCTAGGAGCGTTGCTCTAAATCTTGGTGTGAGCTACACCTTTGCGGCGTTTGATCCATGCGCGCTCCTTTTCCGCCTCTTGGTCAGGCGGCCCTTGTTGGCCAGCCACATGAGCTCGGCTTCTCGCCTAAGGCGCCTCCTGCACAACACCATCATATCTGGTGGTCGAAAAATAAGCAAGGAAGGAATAGCGGTGTCGGGGCTTGACCGCAATCACACAGGAAGCGGATATAGTCAGGATAGTCGGCCGTGATGGCGACTAAAGCATTGTCCATCTGAGCTGGTGGAACACCCGTCGATTAGCTCCACCTTTATGTCCGGATCCTCTTGGAGGCGGATCCAGGATCTCTGGATCCTCGGGCTGCGAGCGGACTTAGCATGCCCTCCACGGTCTGGCGCGGTTCACGCATCGAAGAAGAACACAATATAAGAAACTTAAAGTTTGAAAACGCAGGTCGGACACGCAGTGTTCGCTTACCCAAGGCGAGGATTATTCATGGAAAACCCATTTAGCGGGTTAAATGCGAAGGAAATCCTCCTTCTCCCCTTATACAGGCGGACAGGATCGTCACGGATCTTGGCCGAATCCGACCTTTGCGGCCATGGCGGGTGGCATCGTCCTCCCGTTGAAATCCCACATGGGGTGGCCCTGTGTTGTAGTGGCTGCACCCCAGCGTAATACATGTTGCCATGATTCCAATCATGGTCAACCCGGCATGGGCGATAACCTTATTCGCCCATCAAATAATGGGCGCTCTTGTCTTCCTCTAGATGGGGGCTCGCGGGGCGCCAACTAAGGCGTTTCTTGAGAGGAGCATTGCTGAACTCCGGAGGCCCGATCCGAACAGGTCGGCAGTGGGCGTCTTCTATATAAAACCATTCGAAGGCCAGTCTTGAGCGCCTTCTTAGGGGTTCGGATGGATATCTGGTCGGCAATGCGCCATATTTGGCGCCGCCCACTTGATATATGGACCCCTCGTGAGGCGGGGTACAAGGCAGAACAACCTCTTCCACAGCGTGAAGTGGGGCTCGGCGCCAGGGAAAAGCTACGCAAAAGAGCTCGTAACCCGCAATATGCAGGATTGAGGCGGGCGTGAGTGATGAAGCTGGAGTCCGTAGAACTCCGAGGCCAGCGGAGGAATGGATGTACGAAATCCGGCCCCTTATCGAGATAGGGGCGAAGCATACCGCTCCCCTTTGTTGGGATTTGGGGTAACCTCCGCTTGCTTCCCACCTTTGTAGGTGGCCAGCCCGCTCGAACCGGAACCATGAAGGCGGAGGAGATATCCCCCACTTGGGCTTCACCAGCTCGTTGTGCGAACAGAGCATCTCCTCCAATCTCGGCAAAGGGCGGGGCGAGAAGAAGGAGCGCGTTGGCGGTCCATGATGGAATGGATTCTTGGTCGGCGCTCCGATGAGCATTTGCGAGAGGAAGATGGTGATTTGGATCTGGATTCTTGCCTCCCTTATAGGCATATTATTCGCACAACTAGGGGTAAAACATAAAAGACACCACGGCTTTTCACGTTATGCGACAGCGTGGAAGAAGGCCATTATTAGGCGTGGAAGCCAAGGCAGCGCAACATTGATGAGGAAGCTGTACACTGTTGGCAAATGCGTAGAACTTGAAGGAGAACCCGCCTTGCAACGCCGAAGACTACACGCATGCTTTGGACTTATCGTCATTGAAGCTGGTTAGGGAGCTCTTGAGGAGTCCCGGATTAGGGGTGTCGGATGGCGGACTACCATCATCGGCGGACTATCATCGGCGGACTATCATCATCAACGGACTCCAAGACTATGAAGATACAAGATTGAGGACTTAGCCCGTGTCGGGATGGGACTTTCCTTGGCGTGGAAGGCAAGCTTGGCGATCTGGGATATGTAGATCTCCTACCATTGTAACCGACTCTATGTAACCCTAGCCCTCTCCGGTGTCTATATAAACCGGATGGCTCTAGTCCGTGGGACTCGAAGAACAACAACCCTTACAATCATACCATAGGCTAGCTTCTAGGGTTTAGCCTCCTTGATCTCGTGGTAGATCCACTCTTATAAACATCCACAATATCAATATCAATCAAGCAGGACGTAGGGTTTTACCTCCATCAAGAGGACCCGAACCTTGGTAAAACATCGTGTCCCTTGTCTCCTGTTACCATCCGCCTAGACGCACAGTTCGGGACCCCCTACCCGAGATCCGCCGGTTTTGACACCGACACAGGTACTTGGCCTCCCGCAGCTTTAGCACGTCCTCCTCCGTCTGCATCCACCGGCCCTGGAGGTCGGAACCGGACACCGTTGAAAGTCCGAAGCGCTCGAATCTGGAGCTCTAGGTGCTGGAACTTGGAGCAGGGAGAGGATTCGATGGAGTATTGAAGAAAAGCGAGCCTTGGTCCCGTTATAAGAGGAGAATACCAAGAGCCGTCTCCATGACCGTTTGGGACTCGCCGATAGAGGCGTGGCGAGCGGCGCGATTGGGTTACCCGTCCGTATTAATGAGAGTCCTGGATTAAGGAAACACGATCTACTGCCGACAAGGCGTGCCAAGGAAACCGCTTCCTTAAATCTGTTGAGGTGGTAAAGTAAAAACGATTTAAATAATGGCTTGGTAGTGGCGTGATGTCATGCCGCAGAAAAACGTCAGCAGATTGAACTTGTGTATATATTATTCTCTCTACGATGGAATGTGGAATTTATTTTGCGAGCGGACACTATCCTTGTGTTCACAATCTTCTATCATTGGAGGAGAAACCCGCCTTGCAATGCCAAGCAATATCTGTGGGACTTATCGTCATTGAAGCTGGTTCAGGGGAGCTCTTGAGGAGTCTGGATTAGGGGTGTCCGGATAGCGGACTACCATCATCGGCCGAACTATCATTGGCGGACTATCATCATCGACGGACTCCAAGACTATGAAGATACAAGATTGAAGACTTACGCCCGTGTCCGGATGGGACTTTCCTTGGCGTGGAAGGCAAGCTTGGCGATCTGGATATGTAGATCTCCTACCATTGTAACCGACTCTATGTAACCCTAGCCCTCTCCGTTGTCTATATAAACCGGATGGCTCTAGTCCGTAGGACTCGAAGAACAACAACCCTTACAATCATACCATAGGCTAGCTTCTAGGGTTTAGCCTCCTTGATCTCGTGGTAGATCTACTCTTGTAAACATCCACAATATCAATATCAATCAAGAAGGGCGTGGGTTTTACCTCCATCAAGAGGGCCCGAACACAGGTAAAACATCGTGTCCCTTGTCTCCTGTTACCATCCGCCTAGGCGCACAGATTCGGGACCCCCTACCCGAGATCCGCCGGTTTTGACAATTCATGGGACCTTTTGGTGCAGTTCACCTAAAATGAAGCAATGTCTCGTGAGCTAGCAGCTTCTTCTTCATTTTTTTAAGAAAAGGGCTCCAGCCCGGTTCCATTTCCATCGAAAACGAAACCCAAAGAGCTTCTTCTTCATTAGTTGCAATAAAATTGAGCAACATCAAGGTTTGTTGTGAAGCTCTGGAATGCTCAACTATAATTTGGATATCATTTGTGCAGTTCAACTAAGATCGGCGTGAAATGTATATCTCTATTTGCACAAAAAAGGTGGAAAGGAGGGTGACTAACAAGTGATGAAACATGCATCAAATGAAAAGAAGCATGTTCCTTATCTGAATGGCAATCCTACAAGGACAGTAGCAATTTCTAAAGCGGTGGCATTGCTAGATATTAGTGTGGGCATTAGGATTAACTATGACAACCGTTAAATCGACATTACTTTGGGCGCGGGATAGTAGGCGGACCGGGACAGTTGCATTTCTAACGAAAAGAACCAACTTATCTTAATGGGAAATTTTAGCGGGACATGTAAAGAAGTGCCATTGATTCATATTCTTGGAGGCATTACATTGAAAACAACATTGGTTTAACGTGTCCTTACTTTTAACGGTCGATTGCTACATTTTACCGGTGGCATTACATAAGAGTGGCTCGGGGCAACAAACATCGAGCAGGATATCCGGTTGGTCCCATTTTTGTTCGGTATAGCCACCTTATCTTGTGTGAGGCTAGCAAATCTAGTGCTAGACTTACTCACATTGACTTGTCCCCAGTCCCCACTTTCTTTCCTTTTCAACCAATAGATCGGGTTTATATTGAGTTTGTCTTGCGTTTCCTTTATTTCCTATTAGACCTAGAGACCAGTTGGATAGCAGGTCTCTCCGCTACTTTTCGCCCCATTATTTCCTCTTTCGACCAAGTCCTAGATTCAGGTAACAAATCCTCCCCACCCCACCCCTTTCTTCCTTGTTTGAACCAAGTAGTACTAGATTTGAGTGCATGAACTAGTTTTACCTCTTAAGCGTAAAAAATTAGGTGGTTTTCGAACAGCCGATCGATCCTATCTATGAGGGGCACGAGAAATAGTAAAAGTTACAAATGCAGCGACGTCGGGAGCTCGGAAATAGAAACAAGGCGGTTTGAAGGAAGTTATACCTAATGGTGGCGGGATGTCGCTAGGTGGGCGGCGGAGGCGGATCTGCCCACACTCGGCAGCGAGGAAGAAGGGTCGGAGGCCCTCCCTCCCAGTGGTGCTTGGGAGAGAATGGCAAAGCGAGGCTGATCGGGCGCGCCCAGCGGTGGGTAAAGCCGTCGCCGAGGGCGACCAGCGTGAGCGTTGCACCTTCTCACCTTCCCGGCGGAGAGGATCCGGCTGGATCTGTGACCAGCGGTGAGCAGAGAGAGAGAGAGTGTGTGCCACCGTTGTCGTGTTTAGATCTGGAGAGGCCGAGGCAGTGTGAAGAGAGCAACACTAGCAAGCAAGCGCGAGGCTCCTGCCTATATAGTGGAGTAGTACTTAGTTTTCTTTTGTCTCACGGAGCCGGCTTGACCTCGTCAATGACTGTCGAGAAGTCTTCATGCACGTGGCCGGGCGCGATTGTCGTCATTTTGATCTGAAGCGCGGATTATAACATATAACACGAAAAAATGCCACATGACAAGAAATCATAACCTCACTTTGCCCAAAGGAGACAACATGAATCCCGACGGACAAACTAGGCGAGGAACAAAGCTCAAATTAAAGATAAACTTCGTAGAAAAGGGTCCGTCGATAGATGTCCTAATTAACATAGCCGGCTTGACCTAGATGGCAGCCGAGTAGTCCTTGTTAGTGCATGTGCCCCAATGACTAGCCCAACTCGGTTGTCGCTGTTTAACCCTCGCAGTGATCCAAGCACATGACACCTAATTTTGAGAGATGACAAGAAACCTTTTTAGATTTCTCACCACAACTACAGCCATGTACAACACAGCACTGCGATATGTAGACGATAGCCAATCCAGCGTGTCTGCTGGAGTCTGGTCACATGCATGGACGAACCGATCTTCCGTGTCTTGCGAGGATCGTCCGAGCACCAACGTAGTACAACACTTCTCTAGTACTATCGCTCGTCTCCCTCTTCTATTAAGTCACCCGACTTGCGGGGCGGGAGTTGCCTATGGTGGGTTCTCAATTGTCGTCCCACATGTGTGTGCGAACACAATATGGCGCGCGTTCCATTCGGAGAGCGTGCGAACCGACCGACCGTCTGAGGTGCGGCGCTGAACGCGACAGGCGTCTTGTATACCCGTACATGTGTACCACCGTTTTCTAGGCGCTTTGCTCCATGGCGCGGCGCAATCCATGGATACAAAATTAGTATACTATATACTATTTAAAAGTCGAGGCGGGGCTTTTCACCCCGGTGGCGGCGGGACAGTTCCGCCTAGTCGGTCGACAGAGAGCGAGAAGACGAGGGAGTAGGCTGCTGCAAGCGTGGGGCTGTGTGATTTGACGGCGATTCTTCTTTGGACAGGTGGGGCCCGTGATTTGACTTGCCATTATCATTTTAAGCTGCAGCGCTATGACCGGCGTGAGTCTCGATTCTGACCACCTCCATACAGGTGCCTCTCCCAATGCTCCACCATGTAGTAGAGGCTGGCTCTTGCATGAGCCCACTTCTCCACTTTTCCTTGCCTCTCTTTCCTCCACATATGCAAAATGCCATGTAAAGCACACTATTGTACTTACTTGCTCCTCTGGTGCTAAGCTTGCCACATAGGCATAAAGTCGATGTGGCAAGTTAATCAAGAAGAAAGAGACTAGTTTGGTGACCCAAGGAAGAAAGCGGTGCTAAGCGGCGTGTACCTAGGTGAAAAGACAATTTTGAGTCTATAGCTAATTAAATGAAGCAAACTTAGCAACACCATTTCATTGGAAGAGGTCACTCCTTGGCAAATGCAATAAATACTAGTACTCCTTTGTCCCATAATATAAGAACATTTTGACACTACTAGTGTCAAAAGCGTTCTTATATTATGGGACGAAAATCTGAAGAAAAGATAGAGAGGAGTAAAAAAATATACACTTATAGCCAACCTTATAGCCAACCTTGTTGTAGTATGAGTGACTAAGTGATGACTATGTATGACATGCCAACATCGGATAGCCTAACGCACCGTGTTAAATCTCCAAGGCGTGACCGGCGCTAGCGACGCTGACGAGTCGTGGTAAGCGCGACCATGATCACGAACTCTTGGCAGCCCTTGGATCTCAGATCAAGCGATGCGCATGCTAAGTTGCTGAAAATTTGCGAGAATAACCCTCCGGATAGGATATTCACCCATAGGTCTAGAATCACGCCATGCAACGTTCGATCTCAGATCCAAGGGCTCTCGGAAGCCCGTATCATGGGAGAATGGAAAGCCACTACCCTGCCGTTCGCCGCGGCGGCGTTCGCTCCTACTCGTCCCTTGCGTCCTTTAATACTCGGCGGTTCGCTCCTAGTCGTCCGTCCATTCACATTACGAAAGTTCCACTAATCCTAACCCTCCTCCCAAATCCATGGCGTCCCAAATCTCCCGATCGGCGGTGAGTACAAGGTTAGAACCATCACCGGCGATGAGTTCGGCGTCATCTACACCCGTTCTTCATGACGGTGAAAGGATGCCTTTCTCGCTTTAGGCGCATGTTGAAGACTCGGATGATGAGTGGGTCGCTGGGCTAGATGTTGAGTACACCACGATCGTGGGGCGAGAAAGGATCTAAGGGCGAAGAGAGGAAGAAGCCCCGTGATCGGGTTTGCGTGCATGACTTATGCTTGGTCTACCACATATGCCATGCCGGCGTTGAGTGCCGAGATTTTAAGGACTTCCTCGAGAGCAACCTAGTCAAATTCGTTCTTGTAGACTTTGGTAACGACAAAGAAGTCTGCGTCGGATAGGCCTCGTTGTAGGCAACACCTTCGACCTCCAAAAGAATCGGTGGTGTCCTCTCGTCGACCTTCAATGTTGACCTGGCGGAGCCATGGTTCATCCTTCAATGCAGATGGCGGAGAAACCTCCATACCGTTTCATCGTCATGCATGGCAGCGGAATGTACTAGATATAGACCACATCGATGCGCTGCAATGGATGGCTACCTTTGTTTCAATATCTACAAGGGTTGGATGAAGAGCAACAGCCAAGTTGGCGGTTCAAGCAAAGAAGTATCGGCCAAGAGGAAGAGGGACAAGGGCGAAGTCGAGGGGCGTGGACGAGGACTCCGAGTAAGGTGGCGATGTCGTTGCTCATGGCGGTTCTAAACTTCTAATGCAGTGTCTACGGATAGTTGCATAGTTTAATTTCAGGTGTGCTTAGTTTAATTTGAGGGTGTGTTGTCTTTGAGCCCCAGTGAGAACTATGTTATGTTTCTTCTTGTTACTTTAACTCTTGATGCGTACATACTAGTATTTCTTACATTTCATCTTTTAGTTGGTATAGTACTACCACTCGTTTCTTCACATTATATCATTATAATATATATGGCCAACATCATATAGCCAGCAGTTTAGTTGTCAAAAGAATTTCAGGGTGCTTAGTTTTGTCAAAGAATTCGAGGTGCTTAGTTTTATTTGAGGGTGGGTTGTGGACACCATTATTGTGACTAGCCTTTTAATAGTACTATATGCATAAATTGGCGACGTGCTCTCTCTATATGTACTACCTCCGTCCTAGTTTATAGGTCCCCTTTGTAGTTTGTGTCAAATTTTGACTAGTGATTTAACTAACAAAATGTTAATGCATGTCAAGAAAAAATATCTCATTGGATTCGTACTTGAACATAGTTTTCAAAAATATAATGTTTGGTGACATACATAGACATTTTGTTAGTTTAATCTATGGTCAAAATTTGGCCTGAAATATAATGGGGACCAATAAACCAGACGGAGGTAGTACCACCTTTTTTAATTTCAAGTTTTGCACCATGGCGCAATCCATTGATACTCTTGCTGTACAAAAGTATAATTTTTAAAAGGCTAGAGGCGGGGCAGTCTAGCTTGGTCGGTTTCACGAGAGGCGAGGGCCTTTGTGATTTGACGGCTCATTACTGCTGGAAGGCGGGGCCTTGTGATTTGACTGCTCATATAAATGCGCCGACGACCTGATCGAGGAGGAGCAAATAACCGTGCGGTATACTCAAGTTTTCCACTTGGAGTAATCTTTGCGACGGAGGAACCTAAACACGGCAGCCCGTGCCATATGGCGATAAAAATGATCTAATTTGCTAGTCATCTCATTGTTAGCATTGTTCTATTCATTCCTCAAAAACAAAACCATTGTTCTATTCATGCCTCGCAGAGAACGTGACACGTCGTGGCGAAACACCGAAGCAAAAGATGAAACACAGCAGCAAAAGAAGAAGGAAGATTATCACCCCAAATGATCTAATTAGCGGCGAGTCGTAACTTGCTTCTTCATCGCCTCCACGACCTCCATCTCCTTGCGCGTCTCCTCCGCCATCTTCTTCATTCTGTCCATGGCGGGATTTCTCGTAGCGAGCCTTCATCATCTGTTCCACGGCCACATTACGTACCTTGACAGCAGCGGGTGCTCGATCGGAGCTTCGCCAACTCCTCCTACATTCCATGGCGAGGGCTGCAACATCTTCATCGAGGAACTACTATTCTCATGCAGCTTCTTCCAGGTGGCGTTCTTCTCCTTCAACAGGTCGATCTTGTGTCGAGCTTCACCTTGTCCTCCTGAAGTCGCAGGATTTCGCGGTCGCCTTCTTCTCGAGGCAATGCTCTTCTTGAAGCAGCATCACCAAGCCGGCGGTCAACTCCCCTGCTGATTGAGCTCGGCGGGCATGTCGTCGAGGCTCTCCTTCAGCAACTCCGTCAAGCCTTGGATGAACTCCTTCGCTTATTGAGGTGCTTATTGAGCTGATCGGGCATGCCGTCGAGGATAACGACTCCAGCTCCGCCCGGCTCGGCATGTTAGCCTCCGCGGCTAGGGCGCTCCTAGGAGCCATCGCCTTGCCCGTGAGAGATCTTCGAGGTCTCTGCGTGGCGGAAAGCCCTCTTTTTTTCGCAGCCTTGGTTGCCGCTCCTTATTACGAGTAGTTCTCGACCTAGAGCTCTGCTCACCGGCCATGGCAGCGACGGACGAAGAAGAAGCACTTATGAGGAGGAAAGGTAGAGTAATTTTCGGTTAGGTAGTTCCCTTTTATAACCTAAGTACTAGCACTAGTAGTACTAATACCTGCATAGTGGGAACACGTTCAGGTTTGAGTGCGTACTAGTAGGTGTGAGCAGGCTTTCGAATGTGATGGGAACAAGGTAAAGATTAATTGATGGTTTTGGTTTCCGGCCCAAACGGCTCCCGATGAGTTTAGCGGAACATAAATTTCAAGTACTACACTGCTCAAATCGTAAATATTATATTACTGTAAAAATTGGCACAAAATCTGAAGGAGACCAATGGAAGTACTACTAGCAACCCACGATTTAACTACTCGCATGCGCATGATGGAGTAATAATGTCTTTCTTCCGCCCTCCGTCCACTCAATTTGCATCGCGCTGTATTAATTGACCATCAATGAAGTGAGCGACTTTACAGCGTCAAATTATCACATGGGGTGGATCTTGGTACAAAATTGCGTCGCCCGTGTACCCGCGTGTGCGTGCGAGGAATGAGTGCGTGCGTGGCGTGCGTGCACATCTTAACTTCATGCATGTACCGCCGGTATGGCTCGGGGAGGGCAGTACATTCTTACGGAACCAGCAACACGTCAATGTGATCAATCCACGCAAGGAGGTCGCGACAACGCCTCCACATGTGCCACGTGGCTTCATGAACTGTAAGAGAGACACTGTGTAGCGTGCCATTGGTATTCTAATTTCGTGTTTTGCACATACTCGAAGTACTAGTAAGGTACCGTGCATTGCCGCATCAGATTTTGCAACCAAATTATGAATAAATACCACACTATAGCATGTAAGCTCTGAGTCATATATGCGTGATGTAGCCCTTCGTTTAATTCTTATAGTTCATCTCATTCAAAATCAATTAGTTTTTATAAAAAGCTAAGAACGCGTGAATAGGAAAAACATGGGATTATAGTGGAATGTCGTCTTGAATCCTACAGGATTATGCGAGTGTTTGATTGTGCATAGAAAAAGCATAATTCTTTCAAAGAGGTTTGAGTGGATGGGATGTTTCCTATGAAATCTAGTGCAAATGAATCATATGGAAAAATTCCTATGGTTTACAATCCTCTGAATCAAACAACCAAGATAGGAAAAATTCCTAATGATTAGAATCCTCCAAAATTCCTTTGAGAATCCTTTGAATCAAAGAAGCCCTTAATCTATTTTATGATTCATGGAATTGTGTGTTGTAAAGCATAAAGTAAAAACAAATAATGGCAATTCAACTAGAAAAAAGTTTGGGCAGTTATGATACGGAAGATTCTAGAACAAAGAGAACCACTATTGTTTTGAGGTTTGTGCATTATGCTTAAGTTCAACCATGGAGTCTGCTAGATTGTACATGTGGCAAAATCCGGTGGGGGCTAGAAGATGGTGCGAGGGGCGAGTGGAGGAGACTATGAAGGAATGCACAAGTGCGAGATCGATATTTAGAGAGAGGCGAACACGTGCGCTGTTGCCAGTGATGGCTGAGCCATGAAAAATAAATGAGCTAGGGGCCAAGCATTGCTAATCCTTTACGAGGAGGTCAATTCATGAAATTAAACCTTTTTAGCAGCAATTGTCTAATGATCACATTCATATTAGCCTCGATATATAGTGATGTTAGGGGGGGGGCCCTTACTCGCCTTGTCTTTCGCCATTGTGCACGCGTCCCGAGATGAAGCGGAAGGCATGGATGATGAGAGGGGCGTTGGATATATAATTAATGTGGGTGTATTAGCTATATATGTTAATCCTATATAGAGAGGTATAGATTGATCGATGTGGGCGTGGGAAAGAGGGTGAGACCTCCTTTGGATATATCGATTGATCGGTTTGTGTGGAAAACTATGAAAGACCTAGCTATATACACACATACATAGAGGAACATCGATCGTTGCATGCATGCAGCGTGAGAGATAAAGAATGCCGATATGATGGAGAGGGGATGTGTGTGGTGTGTGCCTTCATGGGAGACCGACACGAAGAAAAAGATTGCATGCGTCACGATGGATAATGCCGATTGGTAGTGTGTGTGCATGCATGCACGAGAGAAAGTTAGTGGTACAATTATAAAGAAGACTACTGTGTGGGTGTAAAAGAATAGGTGAGGTCATAATCAATGTAAAGTTGAATTCCAATATTTGAATAAGAGATCCTGATGTTTGAAACCCATGCATGCATGAATATAACGGAGATCTATGCGGTGTGGTTTGGAAATGGCAAACATCATTTGCCCACGTCGCATCCGTGCATGGACACACTATTCTAATTGGAGATGATGGGCGGGTAACTTTAACTTTGGACCATCTTTCGCGAATCCGATGGTCCAAAGATGGCAAATTTGAGCACTATTGGCCGTTGGATATCATCTAGATTCCACCAGATTTCGCCACATGTATAATCTAGAAGACTCCATGGTTGAACTTAAGCATAATGCACAAACATCAAAACACAAGCACTTCTTATTTGTTCTAGAATCTTCCGTATCAGAATTGCCCAAATGTTTTTCTACATGATTTGCCATTATTTGTTTTTTAATTTATGTCTTACAACGCACAATTCCATGAATCTTAAAATAGATTAGCTTTCTTATAAAAACTAGATGATTTTGAATGAAATGAACTATAAGAATTAAACTAACATCTACATCATGCATATATGACTCAAAGCTTGCATGCTATAATGTGGTATTTATTCATGATTTGGTTGCCAAATCTCATGCGTGCAATGCACGTGTACCTTACTCTAGTCTAAATGGTGTTTGTGTGTGTGTGTTGTGCGTGTTGAGGTGCAAATTGTCTTCTTTTTCTGGGTACACGTTAAGCTTGTTCTTCCGAAATTTCAAGCCGTGCCTTGTTATGCCGAAAATTGAAGCTAGCGTCTTTGTCTATCGTGCTGCGAAACTCCCGCCTCTTCAACCCGCGCCTTGTTAGCCCAAAATATTTAAGATATATCTTTGTCTCGTTGTGCTCGACAACTCCTCCATCTCAACCCGCGCCTTGCTATTCGAAATTACAGCGCTGCAAAACTCCCACCTCTGTGAAATCCCGACACGCGAAATGCCCATGGTACCCCTGAACCGAAAGAACCGCCTCAAATCGGTGGGGGGGTACTTTCATAACTTACCTCACATTTCAGACAAGCGCGTCTCTAAGCCATGGTTCCCCACCGCCATCCCATCCGCCCACCCATTCGTACACGAGGCGCGAAAACCCGCGACGAAACCCCACACCTGCTCCGTCCGCCACCCAGCCGGAGCCTCTTCCCCGACGGCGTCGTCCACAGCAACACCTCGGCGTCCCTCATCCACCGTGCGGATGAGGATCCATCGTCGATCTCATCATCCCGCGGTTCAGCCACCCGTCCTCCACCTCCAAGGAGCTGCCCGATGTTCCCCTCGTCTTTTCGCCACCTCCATTCCCACACGCCGTCTTCACCTGCACCACCGGAAGAGCATCATCATCACCGTTTCCTCGGATGAAGCTGCGGCCTAATCGGCGCCACCAAAGAGGTTGTACACTAATCGCGCATTTTCTTCTTGATTCGATCTCACGGTGCTGCGGCGCTCGGTCCCGAGCCAACACGGCGCTGCTCCATCCTGGCGGCGTCGCCGCCACTTCCTCCACGGCGTCGCTCCCTCGGCGGCGGCGTCCACATCGATAGGAGTTGCTGCTGCTTTAGCTCTCGCTTCGCTGCTGCTGCTCTGCTCTTGCTCTCGGTCCCTGCACAGTCTGCTCTTGCTATTGCTCTTGCTAGCTTGCTTCTCTTGCTCTTGCTCTTGCTTGCGATGCTGCTCGATTGGCTACCCTTGATCGTTGAATCGACTTTTGGGTCGATCGATTTTCAAGGGTGGGCTCATTGGGGTGAAGGAAGAACCAGCCGTGGCGGGAGGGGGCTCACCGAGAGGTACCCACTATCTATCTTAGGGTTCAGGATGGGGCGGTGGTGCGCCAGCGGTGGCGGGCGTTGGCGTGGGGATCGCGGAGAAAAAGCTTCGGCACGGGGGGCCTAGAGGATGGCAGGCGGCAGCGGACGGCGGTGGGGAGTGTTTTCAGGCGCGGCGAGGCGGCACACCGCCGACCATGGCGGCGAGGGCTGCTGTTTGGCGGTGGTGGTGGCGGCTCGAGGGGTGGAGGTTGAAGATGAACCGCAGCCCTTGATTTCGTATCCAACGGCTGCAAAATCGGTGACGAGAGATGAAAAATTTAGTCGATCGACGTGTAGCCTCACCTTGCTAGTGCGTTCGGTTTAAACGACAAAATTCAGTTTCGACAGTTAGGTTCAGTTTAAACGATTAAGTTCAGTTTGACGATTAAGTTCAGTTTCGATAGTTAAGTTCGAGAGATGAGCGGCTGATGTATTTTACATCTAGCACTTTGTGGTTATGTATTTTACGTCATGTATTGGAGATGCTATTAGAATTCCACTCAGGTTAACGTTGTTCGTTGTCTCTCTTGTCTGCTTCACCTCGGCGTCGTACAACTCACGGAGCTGCTCCAACGACGAAACCCTCCATCACAGCGGACCAGTACCTCGGGCTCCATCTCCAGACGCCTAAGATCTTCTTCCCTCCTCCAACAGCAAAGTCAGCGAGCATCCTCACCGCCAACCCAATCACGCTGAGATCGACATGGCTTCGCCAAAGAGGTTGTACACTTGTTGCATCTCTTTTTACTCTACATGTTATATATATTGTCCATCGAGCACTTTCGTAGAACGGAAATCGATTATTTTATCCTACTATATGACAAGCGGTGAGGTACCGGGCAACTTAGCTATCCGTGATGGACTCTCTTGAATGCCATCATTATTTATCTCTGCGCGTTTGAGCTGTG
Source organism: Aegilops longissima (assembly GCA_021605205.1). Taxonomy (NCBI): domain Eukaryota; kingdom Viridiplantae; phylum Streptophyta; class Magnoliopsida; order Poales; family Poaceae; genus Aegilops; species Aegilops longissima. The sequence continues at coordinate 76,469,560 of CM038678.1, forward strand.
CATTTGTCGATGGGCTTGGAGTTGAGCTAGTATGGCGATTGCACAGGTCCAAAGTAATAGAAGTAGCACAAAAACATTTTTTAGTGTAGGATTTTCCTTGCTCAAGCCTGCCTACTAGAATCGCCGATGCTTGAAAGGAAAAGTGAATGAAAAACATAGGAATTGGAAAGTTTCCTATGGTACTACTTTTCATGAATTTGGTGCAAAGGAAAAGCTGTAGGATTTGTTCCTTTAGTGTCTCCTTGAAAGAAAAACCATAGAATTCTAATTTCCACTTCTCCTCCTTTTCATATTCCTATTCATCAAGCACAAGACTAAGAGATAGTAGCATAATAGCATTATAACCGTACATTTTCTTGTGGTTTGACTTAATCTCACCATGCTTTTTGCATCCTGTGATCTTCAATTGTTGTGAATCAAACACCCAGTTGGCGAAATCCTGTGTTTTAAATTCTCTGTTTTGCATGTGCATTCCTATCCTATTCCTGTCTATTTCCTATCCTGCATTGTTAGAATCCTCAAATTCAAACAAGCCCTTACTCAATTACTTATTACAGATATGTGTCAAAAAAAACCTTGTGTGGTTTGTCCTGCTCTGCTTGTGTGTTCCACCCAGCTCAGCTACTCCAATGACGGAAGGGTTCACCACATCAGGGATCCGCTCTCGGACTGTCTTTCGCCGCCTCGATCTTCTTCCCTTGCCGCAGCTCGACAACCTGCATTACCATCATCAAGCGAGCAAATGACCTTGAGGACTACGGGTCCACAAGAGAGGTCGCACTCTTCCGTGTCTGCTTACGTTATCGTCGCTTAATATGATGACATGCTACATTATCGTCGTGTTCACCTATTAGACTCAGTCGGGTCCAAACTAATCTTTGAAACTTGAGTTTTAAATGGTTGTGGGGTACATATTGGGGCAGCAATCGGTACTATCATCTACTATCTGGTTAATCTCCGGTGTCTACTATGAGTTTCATGTTGGGTGCAAACAAACATTAAAGGAGCCATTATCTGTATTTTTTAACTAAAGCTATTATCCGCTTTGCTATCATTGGTTTTGGGTCTATCCACAGTTTGCTACCATCACTCTGGATTTGTGCATGCACTCCTTACATAATCTCACTATGTTTTATTCCTATGCATGCCAATTATTGTACACAATGGAACTGATCATGTAGAGCAAAAGAGACGAGCCTTGCGTGGCAATAAAATTTCATGCAGACGTCGTTCCATGGTGGGTGCAAAGGCAGCCCCTCCACCCATTTGGATCGTAATCAAGAGGAAGATAACTGTTACGAGGGGATTCGGAAGGAAGACCACTCCTATTTACCCCATGAGGTCTTCGCTCTAACTTGGCATCTTGATGTTGGTAATATCATGCATATGGTGCCTTGCATTGCTTCTGTATACATTAAAGATGTCATCTGCTTAGTTTAGACATGCTTTGTGTCAATGCCATCTGTTTAGTTTCTTTATCGTATATGTGAATCATGCAATGCCATCTTGTCTAGCCGGGCATCATATATGTGAATTTTGCAATGCCACCACAGTTAGCCAGTCATCTTATATATGAATTATATCATGCCATCATTTTTTATTATGTGTTAAATTTGTCAACAATTTTAGTACATTCAATTACTCTTCTGTGCATCAGCCATTGACACGGTCATGGAAAAATCTGGAGTGAAACAAGGTCTTGAGCGAGACAATGCTATCGACAAAGCGCATGTCTTGCTAGTTACCGATAGCTCCTCAGAGGAGGATTCAGAGACAGATGACCAGCCATATTTCCCCCCTGAGGTGCATGCCCTAACTTGGAAGGGTTATGTTACTCATATCGTGTGTATGGTATCTTGCATTGCTATGTCATTTGCTTAGTTTAGACATGCTTTGTGTGAATGCCACCTATTTAGTGTCTCATTACCATATATCTGAATTATGCAATGCCATCTTGTTGCAAGACATTATATATGTGAATTATGCAATGTTATCTTGTTGCAAGGCATTATGTATGTGAATTATGCAATGCCATGCTGTTTAGGCAAGCGTCATATATGTGAATTATATCATACCGTCCTTTTTTTGTATTTCTCATTGCTTTTGTCAACAATGTTTGTATATTCAACTGCTCTTCCTATGCATCAGCCATTTGAATTGGTGATGAAGAAATTTGGAGTGAAAACAAGGTCTTGAGCGAACAATGCTACTGCTTGAAGCGGATATCTTGCTGATTCTGAGATAGCTCTTGAGAGGAGGATTGAGAGGCGATGACCAGTCCTATTATCCCCACGGTGTATGCTCAAACTTGGCAGGATTATATTACTCATATAATGCATATGTTGTATTGCAATGCTTAGTTTTTACATCATATACACAATATTGAATGACACCTCCTTAGTTGACACATCATATATGCAATTGCCCTCTGCTCACTTCCTTAGTATATAAATCATATATTTGAATTATGTCATGCCATGATGTTTACATAGACAGCATGTATCAGAATTATGGCATGCCAACCCATTTTCTAAAGACATAATATAGTTATATCATCTCTCCTGTTTACATAGTCATCATATTTTAAATTATGTCATTCTATCCGTGAATTATATCATGCCATCATGTTTCCATCGACGGCATGTTTGTGATTTATGGCATGCCAACCACTTTAATAGACACATCGTATAGTTATATCATGTCATCCTGTTTACATAGTCATCATATTTTGAAGTATGTCATTCTATCCTGTTTAGTTAGCCATCATACATGTGAAATTGTGTCATGCTATCCTATTTAATTAGCCATCATATATGTGAAATTATGTCCTGCTATACATTTGCTTAGACAACATAAATGTGAATTATTTCATGCCTGTTTTCTTCCCTACTATCCATTGCACTGTCTATCTTACAATGTCTATACATTCAATTACTTTTCTTGTTTATCAGCCATTTCAATTGGAGGGAGTGATGGCGATATCGTGGGAGTAAAAACACGGTCTTGAAAAAGATCGTGCTACACGTCGATGCAGATAGAACCACGGTTGTACTTGCCCAGAATCAACCCCACCACACATAACCCACACTCATGCAGATTGTACCCCTACCCAGGTTGGACAAAGAACCAGCTACACCTTCTAACCCCAACCCCAGCAGATAGACACCCGGTTCCGTTGACACAACACCGTCTCCACCACAGAGCACCCAAACACGAGCAGTTAGTAAGGCAACTGCGGTGCCCAAATCACGAGGACCACCACTCCGAACCCGAAGTCAACGCTTAAAGCGAAGAAGAATTGTTCTCGGTCGGGTTCCGTAGCTATGGTTCATACTACTTTGCTCTTGCATCCTTGTATTCTTGATACCAACCAATTTCAAATTTGAAGGATGCAATTGAAACTCCAATGGCGCAACAGGTATGTTTTAAACATGTTTCTTCAACGTGTTTGGCTGTTTGCTGTTGTAACTTGCTCTATGTTGATTTCAGTTTCAATTGAATAAACAGTTATGTTCTCATGCCATGCACATTACAAGTTTTGTTATTCTTGTGTAGTTTCCCACACTTATATTCTGTCTATGCTGCTTTGTCTTAAATAGATATGATTTGAACTGTATCTATCTTGATTTGGCAACATAAACTAGAATGATATAGACCATCTGATGACCATACTACATAGATATATGTTTGTTTCATGTTGTTATCCTGTCCACCTTACTACTGAACTGGTTTACCAAAATGAGTTTCATATACTACATTGTAAACCTGAGATGTGTTTGTTTGTTTCTCTTTTAGAACGCGGATAAAATATTGGAGAAGAGTACCCTGTTATGCAATGGTAAAGGAAGTAATGCAGATAAGGTTCAAGATAGTGAGACATCCATGTTGGTCTCCAAGAAAGCTGATAAAAACTATATTGAGGACACCGAGACAACCCCAAAGTCTGTCTTGATGTAGTGTTAGATTCTTGGCTACCCTTCTTTGGCACCAGCTCTTGAACTCGTTGCTGAATCAGTTCGACTTCTTGAGTCTCAACTTCAAGTTGAAAGACATCGATCGGATGTTATCGACGAGAAGCGAAGGACCGAGAAGTCCTGCGAATTCAGATGCATATTTTACGGTGCAACAACAAGCGCTGGAGGACTTAAGCGCCAAACAAGAGAAAGTTAATAAGCTTGCTAAACATCTTGCCAGCATTATGGGTACCAGGATATTGTTTCTTGAGCTCTTCAAGTGGTTTGATTCTGGACTTGTTTTGTTTGTGCGTTTATATCTTCTTGTGTTCCCTATATTTGCCTTTGGTGGCGAACTTTGATGCCCGATGGATGTAATATGTGTAATAGCCGTGATAGCCTAGTGTAAGTTGCTTGCTTATTTATTTCCTTGTTGTCTTGTTTATTTGTTTGCTTGTAGTCAGTGCAGTTCTTTTTCTGCGGTTTGCTAGTGGCTGCAATAACCTATTTTTAAAACTAGGCCACAATAACCATGGGCTAATATTTCTTGTAGTGACCTTTGGACCTACGGGCCGTAGAAAGCGATGGGCCTTCTACGGGCCGTATAAACAGTGGGCCTTCTACGGGCCATAGAAACAATGGGCCTTCTACGGGCCGTAGAAACAATGGGCCTTCTACGGGCGTATCATCAATGGGCCTTATCACGGGCGGTATGATCGATTGGCGAAACATGGGCCAATAACGAGCGCATTATGGCGTAAGCGGGCTAGAGTTGGAATCGTCCGTTCATGGGCCGACCATAACGGGCCATTGTTAATAGGCCGTATTCATGGCGCTATGAAAACGGCCCAGCGTGTTAACGGACCACAAGCGGGCATTGTAACCACGGGCTGAATTTGGCCCATAAGCGAAAATGATAATGTGGTAGTAAGTAAGCGAATCTTTGAAATGAGCCCAGAATAAATGGGCTCGAGAAGGCGAAAGATAACATGGGCTGGAAACGCATTAGCGGAATAACGGGCCCTTAATGGGTATAAAGTGATACCTTTATTCATTACGCCCGGTTTCACCACGGGCCGTTAATGGGTGTAAAGTAATACATTGTTCATTACGGGCCGGTTTCACCACGGGCCGTTAATAGGCCAAGAGTTACATAGGGCCTCATATGGGCGAAAGGCGTCATGGGCCATACATGGGCGGAAGTGAAAATGGGCTGGAATCATATTGGGTGGCCAGATGACGCTCTTGGGCCTAATTCGGATAGGGCGTAACGGGACTTGGGTTAGCGAGTGTAAATGGGCTATATGCGAACAGGCCGTTAACAGGCTTTACATGGGCCGGCCCGCCACCTTTTGACCAAGTAAAACGGCCGGCCTTTTCACAGGAATGGGCCTCTGTTGGGCCGTGCCATGTGTCGACGTACCATAGGCGCCTACATCCAATGAGTGGATGACATCTGTCCCAGCGGTGAGCCGACCGTGTTTCCTCCGACCAATGATGATTTTACGTGGAAAATCCCCATTGGTCGGGTGCATAACGGGTTATCGGATCCAAAACCTGACCCGATAAGCTAACGGCGTTCCGTTACGATGGATGCCGCGTGTCGGTCACCCTTGGCGAAAGCACTTCGTGACGCGATTTATCGTCATGGAAGTGGACACTTCCGTGATGATAATTTTGGTAATGTCATGGAACACTTCTACGACAGCACATGTATGACTATCTTGATTCTGTCATAAATTTGTCATGGATGTACATGCATGACAAAAAAGCGCGACCTACTGTGACAAACACGTATCATCACGGAAGTGTATTTTTTTTGTAGTGTTCCCCTAGGCCCAAATCATGGTCAAGTGTCATGTAGTCGACGTTCACATAACACCACTAGAGAAGAGACAACATACATCTCATCAAAATATCAAACGAATACCGAATTCACATGATTATTTATAACAAGACTTCTCTCATGTCCTCAGAAACAAATGTAACTACTCACAAAGCATATTCATTAAGGATCTGAAAATATAATCTTCTACCGGATAAACCAACTAGCATCAACTACAAGGAGTAATCAACACTACTAGCAACCCACAGGTACCAATCTGAGGATTTGGGACCAAGATCGAATACAAGAGATGAACTATGGTTTGAGAGGAGATGGTGCTGGTGAAGATGTTGATGGAGATTGACCCCCTCTCGATGAGAGGATCGATGGTGATGAAAGTGCGTTATATCGACTAGAGGGTGAATAGGCGATTTTATGAATTCTTCAACGAGGAATTTGCGGTGAGGAAATTCCTTAGCGAAGAACTACACCTGTGAATAAGTACTCGAAGTAAGCATAACAGAATACATGCATGGTCATCATGATGAAATGAAGACAAGCACACAGTATAGAAAGCGTAATCACAGGATAACACAAGATGAAGACAAACAGATGAAGAAATTGAGCGAGAAATTGAGAAAGTCTTGATCAAAGTCTTCAAACACAGATATGATAAAGCACTTAACACAAGAATGAGGAAATGAAAGATTTGAGGAAATAGAACCAGATAAGCTTGGTGAAGACAATGATTTGGTAGACCAGTTCAACTGCTGTCTCGGTTGTATATCCGGTTGGAGCGGTGAGTATTTAAACTCGAGGACACACATCCGGACACCCGATCTGAGCACGCAGCTCGGGACACCAAGTCCTCACCGTATTCTCCTTGAACTAAGGTCACACAGACCTCGTCCGATCACTTTCGTGGTAAGTCTTGAGCGACTTCCAAACCTTCACAAACTTCGGTCACTCGGCGATCCACAATTCCTCTTGGATGCTCTAGACCATGGCGCCTAACCGTCTGGAAGAAGCACGTCTTCAAAGGTAACAAGCGTCGGATCCACGAGATCAATCTCTTCAGTGATGCTCAATCACTTTGGGTTTGTCGGTGTTTGGGTTTGGGTTTTCCTCACTTGATGATTTTCACTCAAAGTCCTCGGAGGATGGGATGCTCTCAAATGACAAGTGTCAGTTTCTCTCGGAGCAGCCAGCCAGCTAGTGGTTATAGGGGGTGTCTATTTATAGCCTAGGGAGCAACCCGACATGATAAGACATAAATGCCCTTCAATGATATGACCGTTAGGTGGATAAGATATTTTGAGACAGCTGGCACGTAGCACATCAACGGTCGGAAATTTGAGGTTCAAATTCCTCAGGGATATCATGTTCCTCACTGTGTAGGCAATCCGCATTGGCGAATTCCTAACTCCTCGGTCGGACAAATTCTCGTGACGGAAGAACTTCGTCTCATCACTTAAGAAATTGGTAATCGTATGAGATTTCAATGGCTTCACTCGAAGGGATTGGTAGGTGTAGGATTTTGAGTTGAGCATCACATTGAAATTTTTCCTTAGTATTTCCTCGACCCCCTTTAACAGTACAATGTTTCCTATGACTCAAGAAAGAGAAAACGAAACAACGAAAACAAAAGTCTTCACGCTTCATGTTCCTCAAATGAATACCAAGTCTTCAAGGTCACACCAATTTCTTCACTTTCAAAGTCTTCAGAAAGTCTTCAGAATACCAAAGTCTTAAGTCGAAGAACTTCATTTTTAGGGGTCGACTTTATCTGTAAATATCAAACTCCTCATAGACTTATAGACTTGTGTACACTCATAAGCGCATTAGACCCTTAACCTATAAGTCTTCAATACACCAAAATCACTAAGGGGCACTAGATGCACTTACAATCTCCCCCTCTTTGGTGATTGATGACAATATAGGTTAAGTTTTCAACGGGGATAAACATATGAAGTGTAAATACTGATATTGAGGAATTTGATTGCAAGATATAGAAGAACTCCCCCTGAAGATGTGCATAGTGAGGAATTTGCTTTTGAGGCAATGCACACTTGAAGAGTTGAATCATGGAGATCTCCCCCTATATCTTGTAATTCATACACGCATTTGACATATAATTGTTGGGGAACGTTGCATAAAATAAAATTTTCCTACGTTCACCAAGATCCATCTATGAGTTCATCTAGCAGAGAGAGATGCATCTACATACCCTTGTAGATCGCGTGCGGAAGCGTTCAAGAGAACGGGGTTGAGGAGTCGTTCTCGTCGTGATCCAAATCACGGAGATCCTAGCGCCGAGCAGACGACACCTCCGCGTTCAACACCGTCAGTCAGCGTGGCGTCTCCTCCGTCTGGATCCAGCAAGGGGAAGGAGAGGTTGATGAAGATCCAGCTGACCTGACGGCGTGGTGGTGGATCTGTGCAGACTCGGCGAGGCTTCGCCAAGCAAGCTGCGGGAGGAGGAAGAGGTGTAGCGGGGAGGAGGCGCCAAGACTCGTGGTGCGGCTACCCTCCTCCCCTCCTTTATATAGGCCCCGTGCGCCCGCCGCCCTGAGATGGGATTCTCCCAAGGGGCGGCGTGGAGGTGGAGTGCCCCAAGGCAAGTGGTGCGCCCCAACCCTAGGGTTTCCAACCCTAGGCGTGAGGCCCAAGTGGGCGCACCAGCCCACCGAGGCTGGTTCCTCCCACTTCAGCCCACGGGCCCTCCGGGATAGGTGGCCCCACCGGTGGACCCCGGACCCTTCCGGTGGCCGGTACAATGCACGGTGACCGAAACTTTCCGATGGCGAAACAGCACTTCCTATATATAATTCTTTACCTCCGGACCATTCGGAACTCCTCGTGACGTCAGGGATCTCATCCGGACTCTGAACAACTTTCGTTTGCTGCATACTCATATTCATACAACCCTAAGCGTCACGAACACGAAGTGTGTAGACCCTACGGGTTCGGAGACATCTTGAACATGACCGAGGCGGCTCTCCGGTCAATAACCAACAGCGGGATCTGGATACCCATGTTGGCTCCCACATACTCCTCGATGATCTCATCGGATGAACCACGATGTCGAGGATTAAAGCAACCCGTATACTATTCCCTTTGTCGACGCGGTATGTTACTTGCCCGAGATTCGATCGCCGGTATCCCAATACCTCGTTCAATCTCGTTACCGGCAAGTCACTTTACTCGTCAGTAATGCATGATCCGTGACGGACACTTGGTCACTTTGAGCTCATTATGATGATGCACTACCGAGTGGGCCCAGTGATACCTCTCCGTGTCTGGAGTGACAAATCCCGTCTCGATCCGTGTCAACCCAAGACATTTTCGGAGATACATAGTGCACCTTTATAGTCACCCGATTACGTTGTGGCGTTTGGTACACCAAAAGCACTCCTACGGTATCCGGGAGTTACGATCTCATGGTCTAAGGAAAAGATACTTGACATTGGAAAAGCTCTAGCAAAGCGAACTACGATCTTGTGCTATGCTTAGGATTGGGTCTTGTCCATCACATAATTCTCCTAATGATGTGATCCCGTTATCAATGACATCCAATGTCCATAGTCAGGAAACCATGACTATCAATTGATCAACGAGCTAGTCAAATATGGTGACTGATGTAATTCAGCATGCGTGTATTAACATATAACAAGGAATAAGCATGCAGAAGAACACATCAAAAGTATCAGAGCACCATCGGGTTTAAGATTACAACTCGATCCAATAAAGTTTCAGAAGAGCGAGAGTTGTAACTTAGCAAAAAAACGCCCATATAATAGACCCGCTTGAAGACTAACTCAACTTTCTCCCCTTTGTCATCGAATGGCCAAAAGGATCAAAAGCGAGGACTAACGCTCGAAGAATATCAAGTTGATGGAGGCGCCCGGCGTTGTCGGGTCGTTTGTCGTAGTAGGGCCTGCCGCGATGTCGTCCAAGTCTTCATGTTCATCGATTCGCGCGATGAAGAATAGGAGCTGGCCACCAAGGAAGGAACCTTGACCTTCTTGTATTTCTTGATGGAGGCGAGACCAGTCAAATTCTTCCTTGAGACCCATTTTCTTGAGATCTTCTTCCTTTGTAGACATGAGACAAAACAACCCAGTGCGGTTGAAGGTTTCGTGGAGGTAGTATTGATTTTCTTCAACTGCATTATGGGTTGAGGTCATGTTGTGAAGAATTGAACCAAACCGACGCTTGACCCATTTATGATTGCGATCAACCTTCCGATGAAGGCGAGGAGAAGCTCACGATCGGTCATCACCACAGGTGCTATGCCTTGAGGATTTGGCTTGGTTGTGTTGGCGGCGAGTCATGGGTGGCGAGTCATCATTGGTTGAGTAGGATGCAGCCTTGCGAAATTGACCATCCAATGGACGAATGCCTTCATCTATCACAGCAGCAATGGCCTTGCCTTTGTCATCGGTAGGGAAAATGTCCGTTTGAGGACTTCAGCCGAGGCAAGTAGCTGCGGTGATTGAATATCGACTTTGTAATTGAGTGAAGACCTTGTTACGATGTATCTCATAATCCAAGGTGCATAACGCTTCACTCAAAAGGTGACATAGCGACATTGGCGAGTCCTCATGAAGAAATCATGGAAGTTGATAGTAACGCCATGTATGATATTGAAAAGCAGATTCTTCATGATGCCAACGACTTCTTCTTCATTAAGTCGTGGCCTTTGATAGGACTCAATGTCTTCGTCAAAATGCGATAGATAGTCCGAGGCACATCTGATAATTCCTTGACGAGGAATTTGGTTACGTGGGGCCTGCCACGGCTTCAAAGGCTTCATCGAACTTGCATGTAGTGATTTGTAAGCTCAGGTTCATTGTAGGCGCAATGAGCACCTTCAAGGGAGGACCGAGTGGTAGGGCACGAAGCAATTCAGTGGCTGGTGCCTTGTAGTAAGTGTTTCCTGACATCCAGTCCAGCACCCATGAGTTCACATCTTCAGAATCTCCTGTGATGTGCAGCGTTGCAAAGAATTGAAGAATGAGTTCTTCATTCCAATCACATATGTCAGTGCAGAAATTTAACAGTCCAACGTCGTGAAGAACACCGAGGACTGGCTCGAAGCCCGGCAGAGATTCCATGTCCACATGAGGAATGTGCGCATGATCGAAGACTTTTTCTTTGTTGAACAGCACTGAGGAATATAAATTGGCTGGTGGCCGTCGAAACGCCTCTTCCTTATGCGAGCGTAATCATAGGGGTTGTAATCTGTGAAGAACACATGCTCGCCAAGAAATCTTCAGCCTTAAACTTTTGCTTCTGGAGAATGGATCCTTTGGCTTTTGCGGTGGAGTGTCGATGAGTTGCATCACGACTTGAGAATCGCAATCTCGGGTTCTTGGTGAGAATTTCTGCTTCCTCTTGATGGCGATCTGCGTGTTCAAGTAATCAGCAACAACAGTTTCTTCAGCACTAGTGGCTGGAATTTGTTCATGCATGATGAAGTGGGGTGAGTTTCTTGAGCCCATTTGAGCGGTTGGTGCGGGGGTGAGGTATTTCTTGTAAAGGGGTGAAGAGTGGAGAATTGGGGTCTTGACTTTCCCAAAAGTCATCATTCATCACTAGCGTAGTGCACCCAATATCCACGTCTTCATCTTCAATTTCTTCAATGCCAGCCTCTTCAGCTGTGAACTGAGGCATGGGCAAGGAGACAACAGGTGTTGAAGGGATAACATCCACTTCAATTTCTTCATCAATCTGCTCTGACGAAGCAGCAGAATGATTTTCTTCATCAGATCCGCTAGGGATCACATATTCTTCACCAAAAGGAACAAGGTCCTTTGATGGCATGGTTGAGATCAGAACAACATCAATTGGATTTGCAAATGAACTTGTCATAGGCTTCATTTTCTTTGAAGCTGAGGAATGTGAAGCAGCTGATGCTTTCCTTTTCTACACAGCTGCATGCTCTGCAGCCTTGGTCTTCTTCACATCTAATGCAGATGGAAGGATTGGAGTTGGTGTAGAGGAGCAGAGGAATCTAGTTGATTTTCTTGGTATGGCCGATGCAGTTGACCTAACTTTTCATTTTCTTGGGCACACCACTAGTGGATGCCACGCAATGTCTTCGGTGGTGGAATGCAGTCATCAACCTGGAACTAACATTTTCTTCAGCGATCGAAAGTCATCAGCGGTGCTGGTATGTTCTTCAGTTCTTTGAGCGAAGCTTCACTGAGGAATTTCTGTTGCGATGGAGCTGCAACATTGGAGGTGAATTTCTCGGTCGGTTTAACAAATCGACTTTGGCACCTTGCCAATCAGCATAGTAGGCATTGAAGTTTTTCTTTGAGGGCTTTGATTTCAGATTGGATTTTATAAGCTCATCGGTTGTCATAGAGACAACATTGGTCTTCAAAACTTTTCTTTCCTATACTATGCTTTCTTGATCATCGGCCTTCTCAAATTTCCATTTTCTTGAGAGATGAAATGGGTCAACATGTGACTTTGGCGAGTCGATTGAAATCAGGCATAGGAGTGTCTCGGATCCTTGTGCGAGATCAATGTAATCGAGGATCAATTTAGGATCCAATAGCGATGGCACATTAGTGCCTTTGGCTCTATGACCCCCGACTTGCTGTCTCTCGATGATCTTAGCAAGTTCTTCATCATCGACCGTCTTCTTCTTCAGATGGTACTTGGAAGGCAACATGCTTCTTCGAGGACTAGGGCAAGGACCTCGTCCTGCAGTGGCCTTTTTCTTCAGTAGAGACGGACCCATTGAAGAATTGGGTGGAGCTGAGGAACTAGCTGAGACACCTGAGGCAATGGAGATGCCTGCCGTCCTTTGGCACGTGGCAAGATGCACAGGTGCAGAGGACTTTGTCGGAGCGGCTGAATACTTTGGCGGATGAGCTGAAGATTCTGGAGGAGCAGGAGCAGCATGAGGAATTGGCCGTGTGGGCTTTGAGGATTCTGGCCGTGAGGGCATTGCTGAGGAACTAGGCCTTGAGGGCACCGGAGGTGAAGCACTTGGCTTCTGCTGCAGGCTTCTTTGCCATAGATTTCTTTGGCTTGACAAACAGAGGCCTCGGCGGAGGCAGCAGCAGCAGCAGCAGAGTCCTCATTGAATTTCCTCACTGCTTCTTTGGCTTGCCTGGCTAGCTTGGCTTGGCGCTTTGCCCATTCATCAGGATAATCCTCACCGCGCTTGAGGATGGTGGGATCTGCTACTTGGCCAAGTTGTTGGAAATATGCCCTAGAGGCAATAATAAATTAGTTATTATTATATTTCCTTGTTCATGATAATCGTTTATTACCCATGCTATAATTGTATTGATAGGAAACTCAGATACATGTGTGGGTACATAAACAACACCATGTCCTAGTAAGCCTCTAGTTGACTAGCTCGTTGATCAGCAGATGGTTACGGTTTCGACCATGGACATTGGATGTCGTTGATAACGGGATCACATCATTTGGAGAATGATGTGATGGACAAGACCCAATCCTAAGCCTAGCACAAAGATCGTAGTTCGTATGCTAAAGCTTTTCTAATGTCAAGTATCATTTCCTTAGACCATGAGATTGTGCAACTCCCGGATGCCGTAGGAATGCTTTGGGTGTACCAAGCGTCACAACGAATCGGGTGGCTATAAAGGTGCACTACGGTATCTCCGAAAGTGTCATTGGGTTGGCACAAATCGAGACTGGGATTTGTCACTCCGTGTAACGGAGAGGTATCTCTGGGCCCACTCGGTAGGACATCATCATAATGTGCACAATGTGACCAAGGGGTTGATCACGGGATGAAGCGTTACGGAACGAGTAAAGAGACTTGCCGGTAACGAGATTGAACAAGGTATCGGCATACCGACGATCGAATCTCGGGCAAGTACAATACCGCTAGACAAAGGGAATTGTATACGGGATTGATTGAGTCCTTGACATCGTGGTTCATCCGATGAGATCATCGTGGAACATGTGGGAGCTAACATGGGTATCCAGATCCGCTGTTGGTTATTGACGGAGAACGTCTCGGTCATGTTCGCATGGTTCCCGAACCCGTAGGGTCTACACATAAGGTTCGATGATGCTAGGGTTATAGGGAATAGATATACGTGGTTACGAATGTTGTTTGGAGTCCGTATGAGATCCCGGACGTCACGAGGAGTTCGGAATGGTCCGGAGGTAAAGATTTATATATGTGAAGTCCTATTTTGGCCACCGGAAAATGTTCGAGATTTTTCGGTATTGTCTGGGAAGGTTCTAGAAGGTTCGGAGTGGGGCCCACCTGCATGGGGGACCCACATGAACGTGGGTAGTGGGGGCAAGGCCCCACACCCCTGGTCAAGCGCACCAAGATCCCCCTTAGAAGGAATAAGATCATATCCCAAGGATAAGATCAAGATCCCTAAAGGGGGATAACAATCGATGGGGAAAGGAAAGGATGGGATTTCTTTCCTCCCACCTTTGCTAACGCCCCAATGGACTTGGAGGGCAAGAAATAATCCCCTCCACCCCTGTATATAGTGGGAAGGCGCATGGGAGCTGCACCCTTGCCCTGGCGCAACCCTCCCCTCTCCCAAGTCCTCCTCCTCTCCCAGCGGTGCTTGGCGAAGCCTGCGCAGATTGCCACGCTCCTCCATCACCACCACACCGTCGTGCTGCTGCTGGATGGAGTCTTCCTCAACCTCTCCCTCTCTCCTTGCTGGATCAAGGCATGGGAGACATCACCGGGCTGTACGTGTGTTGAACGTGGAGGTGCCGTCCGTTCGGCACTAGGATCTCCGGTGATTTGGATCACGACGAGTACAACTCCTTCAACCCCGTTATCTTGAACGCTTCCGCTTAGCGATCTACAAGGGTATGTAGATGCACTCTCCTTCCCCTCGTTGCTAGTTTCTCCATAGATAGATCTTGGTGACACGTAGGAATGTTTTTGAATTTCTGCTACGTTCCCCAACAGTGGCATCATGAGCTAGGTCTATTGCGTAGATTCTTTGCACGAGTAGAACATAAAGTAGTTGTGGGCGTTGATTTTGTTCAATATTCTTACCGTTACTAGTCCAATCTTGTTTCGACGGTATTGTGGGATGAAGCGGCCCGGACCGACCTTACACGTACACTTACGTGAGACAGGTTCCACCGACTGACATGCACTTGGTGCATAAGGTGGCTAGCGGGTGCCAGGCTCTCCCACTTTAGTCGGATCAGATTCGATGAAAAGGGTCCTTATGAAGGGTAAATAGCAATTGACATATCACGTTGTGGCTTTTGCGTAGGTAAGAAACGTTCTTGCTAGAAACTCATAGCAGCCACGTAAAACATGCAAACAACAATTAGAGGACGTGTAACTTGTTTTTGCAGGGTATGCTATGTGATGTGATATGGCCAAAAAGGAATGTGATGAATGATATGTGATGTACGAGATTGATCATGTTCATGTAATAGGAATCACGACTTGCATGTCGATGAGTATGACAACCGGTAGGAGCCATAGGAGTTGTCTTTATTTATTGTATGACCTGCGTGTCATTGAACAACGCCATGTAATTACTTTACTTTATTGCTAACCGTTAGCCATAGTAGTAGAAGTAATAGTTGGTGAGACAACTTCATGAAGACACGATGATGGAGATCATGATGATGGAGATCATGGTGTCATGCGGTGACGATGATGATCATGGAGCCCGAAGATGGAGATCAAAGGAGCAAAATGATATTGGCCATATCATGTCACTATTTGATTGCATGTGATGTTTATCATGTTTATGCATCTTATTTGCTTAGAATGACGGTAGTAAATAAGATGATCCTCATTAAAATTTCAAGAAAGTGTTCCCCTAACTGTGCACCATTGCGAAAGTTAAATCGTTTGAAGCACCACGTGATGATCGGGTGTGATAGATTCTTACGTTCACATACAACGGGTGTAAGCCAGATTTACACACGCGAAACACTTAGGTTGACTTGACGAGCCTAGCATGTACAGACATGGCCTCGGAACACAAGAGACCGAAAGGTCGAGCATGAGTTGTATGGTAGATACGATCAACATGAAGATGTTCACCGATGATGACTAGCCGTCTCATGTGATGATCGGACACGGCCTAGTTGACTCGGATCATGTAATCACTTAGATGACTAGAGGGATGTCTATCTGAGTGGGAGTTCATAAGATGAACTTAATTATCCTGAACATAGTAAAAAACCCTTTGCAAATTATGTCATAGCTCGCGCTTTAGTTCTACTATTTTAGATATGTTCCTAGAGAAAATATAGTTGAAAGTTGATAGTAGCAATTATGCGGACGATAGAAGGCTTATGTCCTTAATGCACGCTCGGTGTCTTGAACCTCGAACATCGATGCGTGGATGTTGCGAACATCGACATACACGCTTGATAACTACGTGATAGTTCGGTTAAGCGGTTTAGAGTTGAGGCACCAAAGGCGATTTGAAACATCGCGGAACATATGAGATGTTTGAGGGCTGAAATTGGGATTTCAAGCTCGTGCCCGTCAAGAGGTATAAGACCTCCGGCGATTTTCTTAGCCTGCAAACTAAGGGAGAAAAGCTCAATCGTTGAGCTTGTGCTCAGATTTTCCGAGTGCAACAATCACTTGAATCGAGTGGGAGTTGATCTTCCGATGAGATAGTGATGTTTCTCCAAAGTCATTGCCACCAAGCTGCTAGAAGCTTCGTGATGAACTATAACATATCGAGGGATAGATATGATGATCCTTGAGCCATTCGAAATGTTCGACACATGAATGTAGAAATCAAGAAGGAGCATCAATTGTTGATGGTTAGTGAAACCACTAGTTTCAAGAAGGGCAAGGGCAAGAAGGGTACTTCATGAAGCGGCAAATCAGTTGCTGCTCGGTGAAGAAACCCAGGTTGAACCCAAACCGAGACTAAGTGCTTCGTAATGAGAGGAGCGGACCTTTGAGCGGGATTACCCTAGATACTTGGTAGATGAGAAGGCTGGCAAGGTCGATAGAAGTATATTGGATATACATTATGTTAATGTGTACTTTACTAGTACTCCTAGCAGCACCAGGTATTAGATACGGTTCGGTTGCTAAGTGTTAGTAACTCGAAATAAAAGCTACGGAATAAGCGGAGACTAGCTAAAGGTGAGTGACGATATGTGTTGGAAGTGTTTCCAAGGTTGATGTGATCAAGCATCGCTTGCTCCCTCTACCATCGAGATTTGTGTTAAACCTAAATAATTGTTATTTGGTGTTTGCGTTGAGCATAGACATGATTGGATTATGTCTATCGCAATATGGTTATTCATTTAAGGAGAATAATGGTTACTCTATTTATTTGAATAAAACCTTCAATGGTCTTGCACCTAAAAGAATGGTTTATTGAATCTCGATCGTAGTGATACACATTTTCATGCCAAAAGATATAAGATAGTAATGATAGTACCACTTACTTGTGGCACTGCCATGTAAGTCATATTGGTGTAAAACGCATGAAGAAGCTCCATGTTGATGGATCTTTGGACTCACTCGTTTTTGAAAAGTTTGAGACATGCGAACCATTTCTATTGGTGTATACGCATGAAGAAACTCCATGCAGATGAATCGTTTGGACTCACTTGATTTTGAATCACTTGAGATATGCAAATCATACCACATGGGCAAGATGACTGAAAAGCCTCGTTTTCAGTAAGATGGAACAAGATAGCAACTTGTTGGAAGTAACACATTTTGATGTGTGCAGTCCAATGAGTGTTGAGGCATCAAATGAATATCGTTATGTTCTTACTTCACGATGATTCGAGTAGATGTTGAGTATATTTACTTGATGAAACACAAATCTGAATTATTGAATGGTTCAAGTAATTTCAGAGTGAAGTTAAAGATCATCGTGACAAGAGGATAAAATGTCTATGATATGATCATAGAGATGAGTATATGAGTTACGAGCTTTGGCACGCAATTAAGACATTGTGGAAATTGTTTCACAATAAATACCGCCTGGAACACCATAGTGTGATGGTGTGTCCGAACATCATAGTTGCACCCTATTGAATATGGTGCGTACCATGATGTCTCTTATCGAATTACCACTATCGTTCATGGGTTAGGCATTAGAGACAACCGCACTCACTATAATAGGGCACCACGTAATTCCGTTGAGACGACACCGTTTGAACTATGGTTTGGAGAAACCTAAGTTGTCGTTTCTTAAAAGTTTGGGGCTGCGATGCGTATGTGAAAAAGTTTCAGGTTGATGAGCTCAAACCCAAAGGGGATAAAAATGCATTTCATAGGACACCCAAAACAGTTGGGTACACCTCCTATCTCAGATCCGCAAGCAAAAGTAATTGTTTCTAGAAACGGGTCCTTTCTCGAGGAAAAGTTTCTCTCGAAAGAATTGAGTGGGAGGATGGTGGAGACTTAATGAGGTTATTAAACCATCACTTCAACCAGTGTGTAGCAGGGCACAGGAAGTTGTTCATGTGGCACCTACACCAATTGAAGTGGAAGCTGATGATAGTGATCATGATGCTTTGGATCAAGTCACTACCGGACCTCGTAGGTCGACAAGGACGCGTACTACTTTAGAGTGGTGCGCAATCCTGTCTTAGAGGTCATGTTGCTAGACAACAATGAACCTCGAGCTATGGAGAAGCGATGGTGGGCCCGGATTCGACGAATGGCTCGAGGCCATAACATCCGAGAGAGGATCCATGACTTTGGAAGAAATACTTGATGGTCGTGGGGCGTTGGGTAAAGATGGATTTTAAAAGGAAGACAGACAATGATGGTAAGTATCACCATTAAGAAAGCTCGACTTGTCATTAAAGATATTTTCCGACAAGTTCAAGGAGTTGACTACGGTGAGGCTTTCTCACTCGTAGCGATGCTAAGAGTCTGTTGGAATTGGATTAGCAGTTACTGCATTATTTATGAAATCTTGCATATAGGATGTCAAAACATTGTTTCCTTGACAGTTTTCTTGAGGAAAGGTTGTATGTGATACAACGGAAGGTTTTGACAATCTGAAGACGCTAACAAGTATGCAAAGCTCCAGCTATCCTTCTAAGGACTGGAGTAAGCATCTCGGAGTTGGAATGTACGCTTTGATGAGATGATCAAAGATTTTGGGTCTATACAAAGTTTATGAGAAACTTGTATTTCCAAAGAAGTGAGTGGGAGCACTATAGAATTTCTGATGAGTATATGTTGTAGACATATTGTTGATCAGAAATGATGTAGAATTTCTAGAAAGCACATAGGGTTGTTTGAAAAGTGTTTTTCAATGGAAAACCTGGATTAAGCTACTAGAACATTGAGCATCAAGATCTATGCGGATAAATCAAAAAACGCTAAATGGTACTTTCAAATGAGCACATACCTTGACATAATCTTGAAGGTGTTCAAGATGGATCACCAAAGAAGGAGTTCTTGCCCGAGTTGTAAGGTATGAAGTTAAGAGTTAAAGCTCGACCATGGCGAAGAGAGAGAACGGACGAAGGTCGTCCCCTATGCTTCGTACATAGGCTCTATAGTATGCTATCTTGTGTACCGCATCGGAAGTGTGCCTGCCATGAGTCGATCAAGGGTACAAGAATGATCCAGGAATGGATCATTGGACAGCGGTCAAAATTGTCCTTGGAGTAAATAAGGACATGTTTCTCGATTATGAAGGTGATAAAGAGTTCGGCGTAAAGGGTTACGTCGATGCAAGCTTTAACACCTATCCGAATGACTCTGAGTAGCAAACCGGATACGTATAGTGGAGCAACCATTTGGAATAGCTCCAAGTGGAGCGTGGAAGCAGCATTTACAATATGACCTAGAGATTTGCGAAGTACATACATATCTGAATGTTGCAGACCCGTTGACTAAAACCTCTCTCACAAGCAAAACGTGATCAAACCCCAGAACTCATTGAGTCTTAATCACATGATGATGTGAACTAGTTTAGTGACACTAGTAAACTCTTTGGATGTTAGTCACATGGCGATGTGACCTGTGAGTGTTAATCACATGGCGATGTGAACTAGATTATTGCCTCTAGTGCAAGTGGGAGACTGTTGGAAATATGCCCTAGAGGCAATAATAAATTATTTATTATTATATTTCCTTGTTCATGATAATCGTTTATTACCCATGCTATAATTGTATTGATAGGAAACTCAGATACATGTGTGGGTACATAAACAACACCATGTCCCTAGTAAGCCTCTAGTTGACTAGCTCGTTGATTAACAGATGGTTACGGTTTCCTGACCATGGACATTGGATGTCGTTGATAACACATCATTTGGAGAATGATGTGATGGACAAGACCCAATCCTAAGCCTAGCACAAAGATCGTAGTTCGTATGCTAAAGCTTTTCTAATGTCAAGTATCATTTCCTTAGACCATGAGATTGTGCAACTCCCGGATGCCGTAGGAATGCTTTAGGTGTACAAAACGTCCTGGCAACGTGGCTGGGTGGCTATAAAGGTGCACTACAGGTATCTCCGAAAGTGTCTGCTGGGTTGGCACGAATCGAGGCTGGATTTGTCACTCCGTGTAGCGGAGAGGTATCTCTGGGCCCACTCGGTAGGACATCATCATAATGTGCACAATGTGACCAAGGGGTTGATCACGGGATGATGTGTTACGGAACGAGTAAAGAGACTTGCCGTTAAGGAGATTGAACAAGGTATCGGCATACCGAAGATCGAATCTCGGGCAAGTACAATACCGCTAGACAAAGGGAATTGTATACGGGATTGATTGAGTCCTTGACATCGTGGTTCATCCGATGAGATCATCGTGGAACATGTGGGAGCCAACATGGGTATCCAGATCCCGCTGTTGGTTATTGACCGGAGAACGTCTTGGTCATGTCTGCATGGTTCCCGAACCCGTAGGGTTTACACACTTAAGGTTCGATGACGCTAGGGTTATAGGGAATAGATATACGTGGTTACCGAATGTTGTTTGGAGTCCTGGATGAGATCCCGGACGTCACGAGGAGTTCCGGAATGGTACGGAGGTAAAGATTTATATATGGGAAGTCCTATTTTGGCCACCGGAAAATGTTCGGTATTTTTCGGTATTGTACCGGGAATGTTCTAGAAGGTTCCGGAGTGGGGCCCACCTGCATGGGGGGACCCACATGGACGTGGGTAGTGGGGGCAAGGCCCCACACCCCTGGTCAAGGCGCACCAAGATCCCCCCTTAGAAGGAATAAGATCATATCCCAAGGATAAGATCAAGATCCCTAAAAAGGGGGGATAACAATCGGTGGGGAAAGGAAAGGATGGGATTTCTTTCCTCCCACCTTTGCCAACGCCCCAATGGACTTGGAGGGCAAGAAATAATCCCCCTCCACCCCTATATATAGTGGGGAGGCGCATGGGAGCTGCACCCTTGCCCCTGGCGCAGCCCTCCCCCTCTCCCAAGTCCTCCTCCTCTCCCGCGGTGCTTGGCGAAGCCCTGCAGGATTGCCACACTCCTCCATCACCACCACACCGTCGTGCTGCTGCTGGATGGAGTCTTCCTCAACCTCTCCCTCTCTCCTTGCTGGATCAAGGCATGGGAGACGTCACCGGGCTGTACGTGTGTTGAACGCGGAGGTGCCGTCCGTTCGGCACTAGGATCTCCGGTGATTTGGATCACGACGAGTACGACTCCTTCAACCCCGTTCTCTTGAACGCTTCCGCTTAGCGATCTACAAGGGTATGTAGATGCACTCTCCTTCCCCTCGTTGCTAGTTTCTCCATAGATAGATCTTGGTGACACGTAGGAGATTTTTTGAATTTCTGCTACGTTCCCCAACACAAGTGCCAATGGTGGTCTTGGGCATGGAGGATTGAGTGCGAATTTCTTCATGTACTTTGGAGTTACATACCTGTACTCCCTCCATTCTCTTTCCCATCTCCTTTCTATCCTCTGGATGCGCACCTTGCGCTGTTTTTTGTTCTCCTTACCAAACTTGGCCTAATCAAGAGTGCAATAGTCTTTGTATATGTCATCAGGGATCTCAAACGCAGTCATGACCTCAGGCTTCTTTCCTCCTTTCTGTGGCTTCTTACCGTCTGCCACTTTCTTCAGTTGAGGAATTTGAACAATCTAATTCTTTGAAGAAGTATGCAATTTTTCTTCGAGGAATGCTGCAAATGAGTTAAGTTGATGAGAACCTAGTGATTCAGCAAATGGACATGAGTACCTGTGAGCAGTATAGTTGCGAGGAATTTGGAGAGGTCATATCGTTCTCGAAGGTTTTCAAAAGAACAAGTTTGAGGAATTTTGACCAGATGAGTCTTGAAGAATTTCACTAAGCGTTCTTTGTCTTAGTTTCGAGTTGTATAGATCAAGATCCACACAATTGAGGAATCTTGAAGAAAAATGATGCTTAGAGAAACGAATCAAGAATGTATGACATGTGAGGTGTTTAGTGTGTGAGGATTTGAAGAATAAAACACCTTTGAGGATTTTGTAGAAATCATTTGAATCAAAGAGGCGAGTAAAAGTAACTTTTAATTACCTGAACGAAGAACACGACGAACTGTGAGATGGAGAGGTGAAATTCGTCAGTGCAGATCTTCCACGCCCTAACTCGGCGGAGGAAGACGGCTACGGCGACGGCGGAGTGAAGATTTCGGCGGCCGGCGCGAGTACGACGGTGACGAGGTCGAGGCAGTGAAGCTCTTCCTCACCGGCGACGATGAAGTAGCGGCGACGCTAGGGTTTGAGAAGCTCGAGCAGGAGAGAGAGCGAGCGGAGTAAAGGAAGTGAGGAAGGGGAGAGGGGTATTTATAGCCACAGTGAAAAAACTGTTCGCCCGAAGATTTAGGACGAACGTGACCCTGACCCTTCTCATTCGCATGACATGTGTCACCCACATACTAAAAAGTGGAGATCGTGTTAGATCGTGGGTAAATAGATAAGTCTATCGTGGAAAGCGGAACGGTTTGAGCGGCAAAGCCGAAAATTTGGATAAGATAAGTTAAAAGTTCCGTTCGCAAATTCTTCAGCTGACAAGGACACAGTGAAGATTTCAAACGAGTTTCAAATAGAACGCACATGAAGAATTTGTGAATAGATTGGGTTGAGTATAGCATAGAGGGGGAAGGGTCTGATCACATTCACTTAGCAGAGGAACAACTTGAAGAAATAGCCATAAGTGAATGCTATAGAGGACATAAACCCATATATATATATATATATATATATATATATATATATATATATATATATATATATATATATATATATATATATATATATATATGTATGTATGTATGTATATATAGCCAATGAAGAAAAACGACGGAACCAATGAAGATTTTGCAAAGTTGAAGAATTTGAAAAACTGAAGAATTTTAAAACCGAGGAAAAACTCAAATTGAAGATTTTCAACTTTGGTGGTGGCGTGACCCACCGTATAAGAATGATGATTTCAGACACCACGCACAATTGTCGAGGGTTCGAGAATCAAATTCTTCATTAATTTCTTCACACTTAGAGTGTTGTTCTTCATTGATTGAAGAAAACGTTTCTTCATGTGTTGCACATCTAAGTCATCAATTTTGCATAAGTGTTAGGATGAGTGTCCTATTCAAAGAACATTCAAGATTCTAAAATATTTATCTCACACGCAACTTGCTAAATCTCTTCTCATCCAAGGGCTTTGTGAAGATATCGGCTAGCTGTTCTTGATCTTCACATGATCAATAAAGATGTCGCCCTTCAACACATGATCGCGAAGAAAATGATGACGAATCTGAATGTGCTTCGTCTTGAGTGTTGAAGCGGGCTGTGAGCAATCTTGATTGCACTCTCATTGTCACAGAGAGAGGCACATTCTTCATGTTGATGCCATAATCCTTGAGAGTTTGCTTCATCCACAGCAATTGAGCACGAAAGAACCAGCAGCAATGTACTCAGCTTCAGATGAGAGCGGTGATACGCAGTTCTGCTTTCTTCGAGGACCAACGGACCAAAGATCGTCCGAGGAAATGACAAGTACCAGATGTTGACTTGCGGTCCACACGATCACCAAAGATAGTCGAGTCGAATATCCAATGAGATCGAAAGCATAGCCCTTGGGATACCATAATCCAAGTGTTGGTGTGTGAGCTAGATATAGAAGAATATGCTTCACAACCTTATGGTGTGATTCCTTGATGTAGCTTGAAATCGGGCACACATGCAAACACTAAGCATTATATCTGCCTAGATGCACATAAGTACAATAAAGAACCAATCATGGAGCGGTATACCTTGTGATCAAGTCAATACCATTTTCATCGATGCATAGATGGCCATTTGTGGGCATAGGAATTCGACGCCTTTGCAATCTTGCATGCCAAATTTCTTGTAACATCCTTGAGGTATTTCTCTGAGATATGAATATGCCATTCTTGCTGTTGGCGAATTTGAAGACCTAAGAAGAATTTCAACTCTCCCATCATAGAAATTTTATATTCTTCACTCATCATATAGGCAAATTCATCACTATAACGTTGGTCAGTACAGCCAAAGATAATATCATCAACGTATATTTGGCACACAAATAGTTCACCATCATAAGATTTAGTAAAGAGAGTAGGGTCGAGTGAACCGGGTGTGAAACCATTCTTCATGAGGAATTCCTTCAAAGTGTCATACCACGCCCGAGGGGCCTGCTTGAGGCCATAGAGAGCCTTGTTGAGTCTGAAGACTTTGTCAGGATTCTTTGGATCTTCAAAACCTGGGGGTTGAGCAACATATACTTCTTCCTCAAGCTTACCATTGAGGAATGCACTTTTCACATCCATTTGATATAAAGTGATATCATGATGGTTAGCATAAGCAAGTAATATGCGGAATAGCTCAAAGTCTAGCAACAGTGCAAAAGTTTCATCAAATCAATTCCTTCAACTTGTGTGTAGCCTTGAGCTACAAGTCGTGCCTTATTCCTCACCACAAGGCCATTTTCATCTTGCTTGTTGCGGTAGATCCACTTTGTGCCAATGATATTATGCTTGCGAGGATCTGGACGTTTGACCAGTTCCCGACGTTGTTGAGCTCGAATGATGTAATTCTTCTTGCATGGCCTGAATCCACTCAGGCTCCAGAAATGCTTCATCTACCTTAGTGGGATCTGCGATAGAGACAAAAGCATAGTGCCCACAAAAGTTAGATAAATGTGAAGCTTTTGAGCGTGTGAGAGGACCCGGTGCTTCAATGTCATCGATGATCTTTTCAACTTGCACTTCTTTTGCAACGCGAGGATGAGCTGGTTGTCGTCGAGGAATTTGATCAGCATTTTCTTGACACCATTTTCTTGACATTTTCTTGAGTGCATCACTCGGCGTTCTTCACGTTACGGAATGAATTCTTCAAAGATTCTTGATGGGAATGACATCCTCGGTAGCCTTGAACTTGATAGAATCCTCGGTGCTGGTTCATCTATCACGTAAGGTAGGTGCTCTCTTTGCGAGCCATTAGTTTCATCGAACCGCACATCTATAGTTTCAACAATCTTGTGAAAAACATTGTTGAAGACTCTGTAGGTGTGCGAGTCCTTTCCGTAACCAAGCATAAAACCTTCATGTGCTTTCGGTGCAAATTTAGCATTGTGATGAGGATCTCTAATCCAACATTTAGCACCGAAGACTTTGAAATAACTCACATTGGGTTTCTTGTCAGTGAGGAGTTCATAGGCAGCCTTCTTGAAGAATTTGTGAAGATATACCCTGTTGATGATGTGGCATGCAGTGTAAATTGCCTCAATCCAGAAGTGACGAGGCGTCTTGTACTCATCAAGCATAGTGCGAGCCATCTCAACAAGAGTTCTGTTATTGCGCTCCACGACGCCATTTTGCTGAGGAGTATAAGGAGCAGATAACTCATGAGTAATACCAAGTTCATCAAGATAGTCATCAAGACCAGAATTCTTGAACTCAATTCCATTGTCACTCCTCTTCACACCAAAGTTGGTTGAAGCCCTCGAGGAAAATCGTTTGAAGACTTCCTGCACTTCATGTTTGTAAGTAACAATGTGTACCCATGTATAACGAGAGTAATCATCAACAATAACAAAGCCATATGGAGATGCATCATTAGTGACTGCTGAGTAATGATTAGGACCAAAGAGGTCCATGTGAAGCAATTCGAATGGTCGAGTAGTGATCATGATAGTCTTCGCTGGATGCTTGGCCTTGGTCATTTTTCCAGCTTCACAGTGTGACGCCCGGATAATCAAGCTACAGTAACCCTGCGCTAATGATGCCACGTCACCTAGGTTACTGTTGGTAAACTCGTGTTAGTTCAAAACGATTCAGATTCAAATTTAAAATATAGGCAAACAACAAAAGTTTTCAAATAATAAAACTAAAATGTTCTGGTTGTGCCAAATAATGCGTAGGTAATTATGGTGGAGAAACCACACTTGTATAAGATATGTAAATACTCAAAAGGGAATAAAATAGTAGCAAAAACAATTAGTTAAATGATTTTAAAATATTAAACACTTACAAACTAATTTATTTTAGGTGCCAAGTTAATTGTGGTGGTGGCATATTTGTTAATACTAATTTTAGTACAACTAATGTATTTTATAAAACTAAGCTAATTGAAACATAAAATTAACTCAGAAAAGAAAAGAAAATAAGAAAAGGGGGAAAGACTAGAACAAAAAAATAGGAAGAACAACCCCCCCCCCATCTAGGCCTCGGCCCAGCTGGCCTCTGGGCCAATCGGGCCGACAAGGCCGGCCTACCCCGGCGCCCTACTAGGTCAACCCCGACCCCCAATCGAATCAACCCTAGCCGGTCACCTACTCTCCCCACGCGTCTCTCCCTCTCCCTCCAGGCCCGCCACACCAGGCCCCAGCCGGGCGCCCCATCCCATCGCCCGTCGGCCTCGTCCCACCCGCAGCCTCTCCCGGCGACCGCGCCCCCCCTCACTCGGCGACGCCTCGCCTCGTTACCGACCACAAGCCGCCGGATCAAGCCGCGCCCGCCGCTGACACCGCCGCCCCAAGTCGCCGCCACCGGCGCCAAGGCTCGACACCGCCGCCGTCGCTCGCTACTCGACTACCGAGCCTTTGCCGCGCCCCTCGCTCCGCTGTGAGCCCCTCACCACCCCTCGTCCCCTCGTCCCGTCGTGCGTCGGTGGTCGCCTGCGCCGTTAGCCACCATGGCTGCGCTCCGCAGTTCCCCCTCCGCGTGTTGGCCTCGCCTTCCGGCCGCGCCACTAACCTCCCCTACCGCTTCGATGTGAGGACCCCATCCCCCTGCTACCCTCTTCCCCATGTTCCACAGTGACCCCTGGCCGCCTCCGCTGCTCCGCGCCAGCGCTGGCTGTCGTGTACCGCGCCGCCGGCACAGCCACAGCAAACCTCGCCTCCCCTCGCGTGGTGGGCGCCTAGCACGCCCGCACCCTATTCGCCTGCCGGCGAGCCCGCCATGGCCGAACCTCGCCCGCGCCTTGGCCAGCGTCGCGCCGCCCCCCTCGCTCGGTCCGGTTCGCCTGCGCGCACGCCTGCGCCCACACGCCTGCACTGCCGCCTGCTAGGCCCCTAGGGTCTATGACACCGGGGCCCCATGCCCCTGTTAAAAAGAAAATGAAAATGAAAATGAAATTAGTAAAATAATTAATTAATTAATTAATTAATTAGTGAATTAATTAAGTTAATTAATTTGGTTTAACTAAATTAATTAGAATTAGTTAACCTAATCAAGTAATTAAACTAATTAACTTTGTTTAGTTAAACTCGAGACATTGACAAATGGGACCCACTGTCAGTTGACCAGTCAGCGGTCAGCGTTGTTGATCGCGACGTCATCTTGACGTCGAAACACTATTCTGGATAATGTTGATTTAATTAATAATTAATAAATTAGAAAATGATTTAAAACTTTAAAATTAATATAAAATAATCCGTAGCTCGGATGAAAATATTTTCAACATGAAAGTTACTCGAACGATTTAGGCGATTCCGGATCGCAATCCGTTCGTCCGCCACACCCCTAACCTATCGAACTCGCAACTTTCCCCTCCGCCCTCTCGCTCAAAAACGCCAAACACCGGGATATTTTCCGGATGTTTTCCCCTTCACCGGTACCACCTATCCTCGTTAGATCACCACTAGCACCGCATTTGTCATGTTATGCTTTGATTGCTCATTATTTATTATGTTCCTCCGTTACTTTTTCCGTAGACCTCGAGGCGCGCTTGGTACCCCCTGTGATCGACTACGGTGTCGACGACCCTCTCTCTTGCTTTGAGCAACCAGGCAAGCCCCCTTGATCACCAGATATCGCCTACTCTTCTCTACACTGCTTGCATTAGAGTAGTGTAACATATTCTTGCTTTCAGATACTCCTATCTTGCCGCATAGCTTTGTCCTTGTTACTTCATTGTTACCTTACGCAATCCTATATGCTTAGTATAGGATGCTAGTACATTCATCTGTGGCCCTACATTCTTGTCCGTCTGCCGTGCTATACTATCGGGCCGTGATCACTCGGGAGGTGATCACGGGTATATACTATATACTTATACATGATACTTGTGGAGACTAAAGTCGGGTCGGCTGATGGAGCACCCGCGAGTGGATCTTTGAGGCGGAGCGACAGGGCAGGTTGAGACCGCCTAGGAGAGAGGTGGGCCTGGCCCTGTTCGGCGTTCGCGGTTACTTAACACGCTTAACGAGGTCTTGGTATTTGATCTGAGTTGGCTACTGAGCTTATACGCACTAACCATCTACGCTGGAGTAGTTATGGGTATCCCGCGTCGTGGTATCACCAAAGCACTTCAGACGTCGGACGGAGCGGCGGCGCTACCGGATTGGACAGAACGCCACTAGGCTAGGTCTGCTTCCGGCAGCGTCGCAAGCGTCTTGTGTGTGTCGAGGCGATGGGCCCGCACCCATGCGCGCTTAGGTTTAGACCGGCGTGTTGGCCTCTCTGTCGTGCCTAGGTGGGGCTGCGGCGTGTTGATCTTCCGCGGCGGGCATGACCCAGAAAGTGTGTCCGCCAAATGGGATCAAGCGTCTTTGGGTAAGATGGTGCACCCTGCGCAGGAAGTTAATCTATTCGAATAGCCGTGATCTTGA
Source organism: Aegilops longissima (assembly GCA_021605205.1). NCBI lineage: Eukaryota > Viridiplantae > Streptophyta > Magnoliopsida > Poales > Poaceae > Aegilops > Aegilops longissima. The sequence goes on from CM038678.1 coordinate 76,498,381, forward strand.
TAACAGGGCGACTTGGAGTTGTACCTTGAGCTTATGACAACTAGAACCGGACTTGATAAAACACACCCTTCCAAGTGCGGATACAACGGTGTTCTCTCTCTCTCGTGGATATGAGGAGGGATCGCGGGTAGGATTATTGCTATGTGATGTTACTTGGAGGACTTCAGATTGCCCCTTCTACTGTTGCAAGACAGGTGTCGAGCGTAGTCTTCGTTAAGACTAGCTATCCCCTCTTATTCGGCATTCTGCAGTTCAGGTCCAATGATATGGCCCTTTACACATATATCCATGCATATGTAGTGTAGCTCCTTGCTTGCAGTACTTTGGATGAGTACTCACGGTTGCCTTGTTCCCCTTTTCCCCTATCTCTACTCGGTTGCTGCAACTGACTATGGAGCCAGGGAGCCGACGCCACCGTCGATGATGACTACTACTCAAGGTGCCTACTACTACGTGCAGCCCACGGCGACGACTGTGAGTAGCTTAGGAGGATCCCAGCGGGAGGCCTGCTCCTCTTCGATCTGATCCCGTTTGTGCTAGCCATCTTATGGCAACTTGTTTAACTTATGTCTGTACTCAGATATTGTTGCTTCCGCTGACTCGTCTATGATCGAGCACTTGTATTCGAGCCCTCGAGGCCCCTGGTTTGTATTATGATGCTTGTATGACTTATTTTTATTTGTAGAGTTGTGTTGTGATATCTTCCCGTGAGTCCCTGATCTTGATCGTACACATTTGCGTGCATTATTAGTGTACGATTAAATCGGGGGCGTCACAAGTTGGTATCAGAGCCGACTGCCTGTAGGAATCCCCCTTTCCAACTCCTTGGCCGAAGTTGAGTCTAGACATTGCAAAACTTTTACTAACATGGCTGTGTGTCTTACGGGCACACGTCGCCGTTGGGTGGTAGTAGGATCTTTTACTCCTCGACCTTTACTCTGGGACTCTGAACTCTCTTCTATTCGGGTTAAATGAATTTGCTAAAAACAAAACTAACTTTAGGTTCTCGCAAGTACTTTCTCCCGGAGAGCCCCTCACTTCAGATGATCGTCTGCTAATCAGAAGATTCCGAAGATACTCTCTGATGTTCTCTCGAGACTTTGTGCTCATCACTTTTGCTATTCCTGACCACCGATAAATCCATATGGATAACTACTTACACTTGCCATTCATACGATCATCCCCCATTGATCTTGTTATTACAAGATACCCCGAAGTTTTCTCTATTGTTCCGAGAATACTTTGTGCCTACTGCCTAGCAGTTCTTTGCTACATGAATACCCCTTCAAATAAACCCTCGCACTTGTCGAGTATCCGCTCAACCCAGCTTGTTCATGTGTTTCACAAAAGTCTTCAAAATACTATTCGATCTTCCGAAAACCCTCTGGAGCCTTTGGCTCTTGAAATTCTTGCTTGCTTGCATTATGGTTAATCCCATAAGTCTCGTAGTCATATTGACATTCCTTGTCATTATCATTTTGAGTCTGTTGACTCAATATGTTTCTGAACACCAAATCATCATTGATCCTTATAAATTACCTTTCCGGCTGAGCTGCCATTCTTTTATTTGGAATTGGTTCTCGACCAATCCAAGTGTCGATTGATTGTACCCTAAGGCTATTCAACTTATCCATCCCTAATCGAGCATTGCTTGACCCCTTGATTTGGGAATCATAATTCATTTGCATTTGACAATTGAGTTAGTCATTGTTTCTATAATTTGATCTCCTTGCATTCTTCTTCCTCTAGTTGAGTCTTGATGCTCACGTCGGATCCCTTGTGGACCACCGATCCTTTGTTGGATTTTATCGACAACGCCTTCATATTCAATAACCTTGTGAGCCTTTCCTCGATACATAATGCCTTTGGTAAATTGTATCCTCTGCTTTCTCAACCATGCTCGCCTTGAGCTTGAGTTAATTATTTCTAAAGATTCGGTATATGATTCCAAGAAGCCCTATGGGTAGAACATATGCCTTCACTAAACCTTGTGAACCCGAAAGTTTTCACGAATCATACTCTTACGGTGCTTCGCGGATAAAATTTTCAACACCGCAACTTCATCGAGCGTGAGAAGTGAATGAAGGGTTATGCATTGGAGAAGTGGAGTCGACCTTGAACTTGTGTTCATGCCCATGGACACGATGTAGATCTTATCATTAAAGCTTCTCTTAAATTAATTATTCCTTTGGTATAAGTTCATCTTATATCGAGGATCCGCCTTTTGCAATCGTGGTTCCGACCATGTTCTCTTTTAAATACCATTTCTCGTGCAAGTTTTAGCACTTGTCTTACGTGAGCAATAACCCCGTCCAACCTCTACTTTGATATGTCATCGAGTATTACCCCTGGTATCTCGAGATTATCATGGAACTGCATAACCTCTTATGAGTTCTTCATCAAGTGCTACCTTCCCACTGTTTCCAATTTTTCACGGGCTCTGAGTTATTAAACACTCAAAGACACCGATAAATGAACCGAGTCCGCACTACGGTTCAACAACTCTTCAGTAGGCTTCTATAAGTACGAGTTTGTACCCGATCACGCCATTCCTAGCCTGTTTGGCTATATCGTTGTCGTGATGATTTTAACTGTACTACCCGTTCCTTCTTCACGGAGCACAATTTTCGACGAGGAACTAACCTTACGTCGATCCTCATCGACATATCATTTCGCCTTGAACAACAAGCTTGGTTTCGAGTTTGTGTCGTACCCTTAGTTCTAATAACCTTTCACTTCATCATTACTTTGACTTGATGTCGTCGCCGATCGATTACATCTTCATGAACTCTCGCGACAAAGGTGTCGTGATCATCAGCATTCTGAGCTCATCCAGGATATCAATTGAATTTATGATGAGAAAAACCATCCTTGCCCTCGATGAATTGTATTATCACCGACCACTTTATTGCCTTCCCACCAACACAAACTTGTTCATATTTGGTGTTATACCTTGAGTTCCTTGCTACCCAGCAATTGTTCTTCTTTACCTTGGAGTATTACCATCCTTTGTGTCAAGAATGTTCTGAGATTTGTTCCACCTCTTGAGGATTCTTGACATAGAAATACTTCTCACCATCACCATTCTTTCTTGGTCCCCGTGTTAATTCCAACAAGTGGACGGTGTTGTTTGGATTCTTTCCTTCTAGCAACCCTATTTTTTTAAGTTAATGGTCGATGGTTCATTCTTAGTCTATCGATTATTGAATCACCATTCGACATTGGTCGTGCAACCCAACCCATCGGGCGCACCTTTCAACCAATGTTTACTTGTGTATGTTTTCCTCGAGCATACTTCCTTATATCATTTGATCGACAAATGTTATCTCCTTGTTCACTTAATTGTGGAAGTCCATCTTTTGGGGATCTCGGTGAATTGCCGTTGAGTTCACGGACACCTCCTTGTCCTCTCCTTGGGTTAATGATGGACTCTTGTTAACGGAAATCACTTCAAAGTTCATTTCCCGGGATCTTACAATGTCATCTCGTCAATTTGCGTTGCACCTTTTCTTCTCGTGTATCCTAAGTCCGAGGTATCCCGACACCAATCGGATCTGAATCTCGGTCGGATATGATGGTTGGGACAACTTTCAAGAGTTATGATGTTGATCCTTTGATGACCCGGTAGCATGATGTCATGCCTAGCACTTCCGGCCGGAGGACCTATCATTATAGATTCCTTTTCAGCAGGTTATCCATTCCTCCATGAGGGAATTGTAATACTGATTCTACAAGTTATTCCGATGGATCCTTCGTGATTCCAAAGTCTGATCTTCACCAAGGCCATGTCAATGCTATCTCGAAGCATGTCGTGATACTCGATTTTCAACAAGAGCATTGAAGCCCAATGCTAAATGTTTCTTGCTCAATTATCCGAACACCGTTGTATGGGTAATGTCATGAAATTTCTCTCCCTTACCTAAAGGGTTTTCTACATTATATCCTGTCATGGATATCATGCTCGCTTATCCTTGGGAAGGATATACCCTGAAATATGTGTTTAAACACATTTTCCTTTCCATTGTTCATTTAACCTAATGATCACATTTTCCTTTCCATGGGTCTGTTTGACCCTTCTTGGGATATATATAATCTAAGCAGTGATAATCCCCTGCTTAGGTAAGCACCTCGTTGTACCACTCTGTAAGTAAGACCCTATTACTATTGTTGATGACATTCCGGTAACCACCGGTGGACGAGAACCTTGCCTATTGGTCCGCCTCGTTCAACGAGCAGGAAAATGGTTCTCTTCGTCCCTCGCCCTTGGTACCTATGTTGTTGCCGACATGACCCTCAGACTCTCCTCTGACATGCCTTGCTTACATGATCGTGCAAGATGTCACCAACCTTCTACTTTTAACCACATGGTGGGCCCATAACCCACAGTTTCACAGGATCGAAACCTGACTCTCCTGTACACCCCTGTTGCCGAAGTTATTCCTCACGCTTGACTTTGTATGTAATTCACGGGCCACTTGCCTGTTGATCTATTCTGGTATCGGACGCAATACTTATTCCCGTTGCTCTGAACCCTTTCGCACCTGCTTGAGCAATGAGCGATTGCCTATCCGCTTGAAACTCCTTATCGCCTTTGTCTTACTTTGCTCTCGATGTGTGTCATTTGTTCAACTCGAGAGATACTCATAAGTTCATTCTTGGGATACCCCGGATGATTTTCCCTTATAACATCCTTTCATTGTAGAGCTACCCTTACCTATTCGTAAGTAATGCGATGGAGTTCACGAAGAAATGGTGACAAGTTTATCATGATGCATCGGAATAAAGGATTGAAGACATCAACGAAAGGAACTAACTTCTTGAGAAGATCCGTTAGAATATCGTAACGAACTTTCCCTTACTCCCCTCTTAAATCTCGGACGAGATTTCTTGTAATGGAGGAGAATTGTGGCCTTGGGATAATCAAGCTACAGTAACCCTGCGCTAATGATGCCACGTCACCTAGGTTACTGTTGGTAAACTCGTGTTAGTTCAAAACGATTCAGATTCAAATTTAAAATATAGGCAAACAACAAAAGTTTTCAAATAATAAAACTAAAATGTTCTGGTTGTGCCAAATAATGCGTAGGTAATTATGGTGGAGAAACCACACTTGTATAAGATATGTAAATACTCAAAAAGGAATAAAATAGTAGCAAAAACAATTAGTTAAATGATTTTAAAATATTAAACACTTACAAACTAATTTATTTTAGGTGCCAAGTTAATTGTGGTGGTGGCATATTTGTTAATACTAATTTTAGTACAACTAATGTATTTTATAAAACTAAGCTAATTGAAACATAAAATTAACTCAGAAAAGAAAAGAAAATAAGAAAAGGGGGAAAGACTGGAACAAAAAAAAAGGAAGAACAACCCCCCCCCCCCCATCTGGGCGTCGGCCCAGCTGGCCTCTGGGCCAATCGGGCCGACAAGGCCGGCCCACCCCGGCGCCCTAGTAGGTCAACCCCGACCCACCCCCCCCACCGAACCGAACCCTAGCCCGGTCACCTACTCTCCCCCGCACGTCTCTCCCTCTCCCTCCCAGCGCCGCCACACCCAGCGCCCCAGCGCTCGACGCCCCCATCCCATCGCCCCGTCGGCCTCGTCCCGACCCCGCAGCCTCTCCCCGGCGACCGCGCCCCCCCCCCCCACTCCTCGGCGCGGCGCCTCGCCTCGTTACCGACCACAAGCCACCGGATCAAGTCGCGCCCGCCGCTGGACACCGCCGCCCCAAGTCGCCGCCACCCGGCGCCCGCGGCCTCGACACCGCCGCCCGTCGCTCGCTACCTCGACTACCCGAGCCCACTGCCGCGCCCCCTGCGCTCCGCTGTGAGCCCCTCACCAATTCCCCCTCGTCCCCCTCGTCCCCGTCGTCGTCGGTGGTCACACACGCCGTTGGCCACCATGGCTGCGCTCCGGCAGTTCCCCCCCTCCGCGTGTTGGCCTCGCCTTCCCGGCTGCGGCCACTAACCTCCCCTACCGCTCGATGTGAGGACCCCATCCCCCCTGCTACCCTCTTCCCCACGCTCACAGACCCCGGCGCCTCGGCTCGGCCCGCCACCAGGCTGGCCGTCGTGTACCGCCGCCGGCACAGACCTGCCGGCCTCGCCTCCCTCTCGCGTGGTGGCGCCTAGGCACGCCTCGCACCCTGTTCTTTGCCGGCGAGCCAGCGCCATGGCGAACCTCGCCGCCGCGCGGCGGCCTTCGTCAGCGCCCCTCCCCCTCGCCAGGTCCCGTTCGGCCGGGCACCCGGCATGCCGCCTGCTCACACGCCCGCACTGCCGCCTCGCTAGGCCCCTAGGGTCTATGACACCGGGGCCCCATGCCCTGTTAAAATGAAAATAAAAATGAAAATGAAATTAGTAAAAATAAATAAATAAATAAATAATTAGTGAATTAATTAAGTTAATTAATTTGGTTTAACTAAATTAATTAGAATTAGTTAACCTAATCAAGTAATTAAACTAATTAACTGCTTAGTTAAACTCGAGACATTGACAAATGGGACCCACCTGTCAGGTTGACCAGGTCAACGGTCAACGTTGACTGCCGACGTCATGCTGACGTCAGCAAACACTATTCTGGATAATGTTGATTTAATTAATAATTAATAAATTAGAAAATGATTTAAAACTTTAAAAATTAATAAATAATCCGTAGCTCGGATGAAAATATTTTCAACATGAAAGTTACTCAGAACGACGAGACGATTCCGGATACGCAGTCCGTTCGTCCGCCACACCCCCCTAACCTATCGAACTCGCAACTTTCCCCCTCCGGCCCCTCTGCCCGAAAACGCGAAACACCGGGGATATTTTCCCGGATGTTTCCCCCCTTCACCGGTACCACCTATCCCTGCGTTAGATCACCTCTAGCACCGCATTTGTCATGTTATGCTTTGATTGCTCTGTTATTTATTATGTTCCCCCCGTCTATTTTTTCCGTAGACCCCGAGTTCGCTGCGGTACCCTCAGTGATCGACTACGGTGTCGACGACCCTCTCTCTTGCCGGAGCAACCAGCAAGCCCCCCTGATCACCAGATATCGCCTACTCTTCTCTACACCGCTTGCATTAGAGTAGTGTAACATGTTACTTGCTTTCGGATACTCCTATACCGCTGCATAGCCTTGTCCTTGTTACTTCATTGTTACCTTACCGCAATCCTATATGCTTAGTATAGGATGCTAGTACATTCATCTGTGGCCCTACATTCTTGTCCGTCTGCGCGTGCTATACTATCGGGCCGTGATCACTCGGGAGGTGATCACGGTATATACTATATACTTATACATGATACATGTGGAGACTAAAGTCGGGTCGGTGATGGAGCACCCATGAGTGGATCTTTGAGGCGGAGCGACAGGCAGGTTGAGACCGCCTAGGAGAGAGGTGGGCCTGGCCTGTTCGGCGTTCGCGGTTACTTAACACGCTTAACGAGGTCTTGGTATTTGATCTGAGTTGGCTCTGAGCTTATACGCACTAACCATCTACGCTGGAGTAGTTATGGGTATCCCGCGTCGTGGTATCACCGGCACTTCAGACGTCGGACGACGGCGCGCCCGGATTGGACTGGAACGCCACTAGGCTAGGTCTGCTTCCGGCACAGACGTCAACGCGTCTTGGTGTGCTTTCGAGGCGATGGGCCCGACCCTGCCGCGCTTAGGTTTAGACCGGCGTGTTGGCCTCTCTGTCGTGCCTAGGTGGGGCTGCGGCGTGTTGATCTTCCGCGGCGGGCATGACCGAGAAAGTGTGTCCGGCCAAATGGGATCAAGCGTCTTTGGGTAAGATGGTGCACCTGCGGTGAAGTTAATCTATTCAATAGCCGTGATCTTGATAGCAGGGACGACTTGGAGTTGTACCTTGAGCTTATGACAACTAGAACCGGTTACTTGATAAAACACACCCTTCCAAGTGCGGATACAACCGGTGTTCGCTCTCTCTCGTGGATATGAGGAGGGATCGCGGGTAGGATTATTGCTATGTGATGTTACTTGGAGGACTTGATTGCCCCTTCTACATTGCAAGACAGGTGTCGAGCGTAGTCTTCGTTAAGACTAGCTATCCCCTCTTATTCTAGCATTCTGCATTCAGTCCACCGATATGGCCCTTTACACATATATCCATGCATACGTAGTGTAGCTCCTTGCTTGCAGTACTTTGGATGAGTACTCACGGTTGCCTTGTTCCCCTTTTCCCTATCTCTACTCGGTTGTGCAACCAGACTATGGAGCCCAGGGCGGACGCCACCGTCGATGGCGACTACTACTGGAGGTGCCTACTACTACGTGCAGCCCGCGATGACGACCTGAGAGTAGCTTAGGAGGATCCCAGGCGGAGGCCCGGTCCTCTTCGATCTGTATCCCGGTTTGTGCTAGCCATCTTATGGCAACTTGTTTAACTTATGTCCACTCAGATATTGTTGCTTCCACGACTTCGTCTATGATCGAGCACTTGTATTCGAGCCCTCGAGGCCCCTGGCTTGTATTATGATGCTTGTATGACTTATTTTATTTGTAGAGTTGTGTTGTGATATCTTCCCGTGAGTCCCTAATCTTGATCGTACACATTTGCGTGCATGATTAGTGTACGATTAAATCGGGGGCGTCACAAGTTGGTATCAGAGCCGACTGCCTGTAGGAATCCCCTTTCCAACTCCTTGGCCGAAGTTGAGTCTAGACATTGCAAAACTTTTACTAACATGGCTGTGTGTCTTACGGGCTGCACGTCGCCGTTAATTGGTAGTAGGATCTTTTACTCCTCGACCTTTACTCGGGACTCAACTCTCTTCTATTCGGGTTAAATGAATTTGCTAAAACAAAACTAACTTTAGGTTCTCGCAAGTACTTTCTCCCGGAGAGCCCCTCACTTCAGATGATCGTCTGCTAATCAGAAGATTCCGAAGATACTCTCTGATGTTCTCTCGAGACTTTGTGCTCATCACTTTTGCTATTCCTGACCACCGATAAATCCGTATGGATAACTACTTACACTTGCCATTCATACGATCATCCCCCATTGATCTTGTTATTACAAGATACCCCGAAGTTTTCTCTATTGTTCCGAGAATACTTTGTGCCTACTGCCTAGCAGTTCTTTGCTACATGAATACCCCTTCAAATAAACCCTCGCACTTGTCGAGTATCCGCTCAACCCAGCTTGTTCATGTGTTTCACAAAAGTCTTCAAAATACTATTCGATCTTCGAAACCCTCTGGAGCCTTTGGCTCTTGAAACTCTTGCTTGCTTGCATTATGGTTAATCCCATAAGTCTCGTAGTCATATTGACATTCCTTGTCATTATCATTTTGAGTCTGTTGACTCAATATGTTTCTGAACCCATAATCATCATTGATCCTTATAAATTACCTTTCGGCTGAGCTGCCATTCTTTCGATGGAATTGGTTCTCGACCAATCCAAGTGTCGTTGATTGTACCCTAAGGCTATTCAACTTATCCATCCCTAATCGAGCATTGCTTGACCCTTGATTTGGGAATCGTAATTCATATGCATTTGACAATTGAGTTAGTCAGTTGTTTCTATAATTTGATCTCCTTGCATTCTTCTTCCTCTAGTTGAGTCTTGATGCTCACGTCGGATCCTTGTGGACCACCAGATCCTTTGTTGGATTTTATCGACAACGCCTTCATATTCAATAACCTTGTGAGCCTTTCCTCCGATACATAATGCCTTTGGTAAATTGTATCCTCTGCTTTCTCAACCATGCTCGCCTTGAGCTCGAGTTAATTATTTCTAAAGATTCGGTATATGATTCCAAGAAGCCCCTATGGGTAGAACATATGCCTTCACTAAACCGTGTGAACCCGAAAGTTTTCACGAATCATACTCTTCGGTGCTTCGCGGATAAAATTTTCAACACCGCAACTTCATCGAGCGTGAGAAGTGAATGAAGGGTTATGCATTGGAGAAGTGGGAGTCGACCTTGAACTTGTGTTCATGCCCATGGACACGATGTAGATCTTATCATTAAAGATTCTCTTAAATTAATTATTCCTTTGGTATAAGTTCATCTTATATCAGGGATCCGCCTTTTGCAATCGTGGTTCCGACCATGTTCTCTTTTAAATACCATTTCTCGTGCAAGTTTTAGCACTTGTCTTCTGTAGAGCAATAACCCCCGTCCAACCTCTACTTTGATATGTCATCGAGTATTACCCTGGTATCTCGAGATTATCATGGAACTGCATAACCTCTTATGAGTTCTTCATCAAGTGCTACCTTCCCACTGTTTCCAATTTTCACGGGCTCGAAGTTATTAAACACTCAAAGACACCGATAAATGAACCGAGTCCGCACTACGGTTCAACAACTCTTCATGAGGCTTCTATAAGTACGAGTTTGTACCGATCACCCATTCCTAGCCTGTTTGGCTATATCGTTGTCGTGATGATTTTAAGCTGTACTACCGTTCCTTCTTCACGGAGCACAATTTTCGACGAGGAACTAACCTTACGTCGATCCTCATCGACATATCATTTCGCCTTGAACAACAAGCTTGGTTTCGAGTTTGTGTCGCACCCTTAGTTCTAATAACCTTTCACTTCATCATTACTTTGACTTGATGTCGCCGCCGATCGATTACATCTTCATGAACTCTCGCGACAAAGGTGTCGTGATCATCAACATTCGAGCTCATCCAGATATCAATTGAATTTATGATGAGAAAACCATCCTTGCCCTCGATGAATTGTATTATCACCGACCACTTTATTGCCTTCCCACCAACACAAACTTGTTCATGTTTGGTGTTATACCTTGAGTTCCTTGCTACCCAGCAATTGTTCTTCTTTACCTTGGAGTATTACCATCCTTTGTGTCAAGAATGTTCTGAGATTTGTTCCACCTCTTGAGGATTCTTGACATAGAAATACTTCTCACCATCACCATTCTTTCTTGGTCCCCGTGTTAATTCCAACAAGTGGACGGTGTTGTTTGGATTCTTTCCTTCTAGCAACCCTATTTTTTTTAAGTTAATGGTCGGTGGTTCATTCTTAGTCTATCGATTATTGAATCACCATTCTGACATTGGTCGTGCAACCCAACCCATCGGGCGCACCTTTCAACCAATGTCTACTTGTGTATGTTTTCCTCGAGCATACTTCCTTATATCATTTGATCTGACAAATGTTATCTCCTTGTTCACTTAATTGTGGAAGTCCATCTTTTGGGGATCTCGGTGAATTGCCGTTGAGTTCACCAGACACCTCCTTGTCCTCTCCTTGGGTTAATGATGGACTCTTGTTAACGGAAATCACTTCAAAGTTCATTTCCCCGGGGATCTTACAATGTCATCTCGTCAATTTGCGTTGCACCTTTTCTTCTCAGGTATCCTAAGTCGAGGTATCCCGACACCAATCGGATCTGAATCTCGGTCGATATGATGGTTGGGACAACTTTCAAGAGTTATGATGTTGATCCTTGATGACCGGTAGCATGATGTCATGCCTAGCACTTCCGGCCGGAGGACCTATCATTATAGATTCCTTTTCAGCGGGGTTATCCATTCCTCCATGAGGGAATTGTAATACTGATTCTACAAGTTATTCCAGATGGATCCTTCGTGATTCCAAAGTCGATCTTCACCAAGGCCATGTCAATGCTATCTCAAGCATGTCTGTGATACTCTGATTTTCAACAAGAACATTCGAAGCCCAATGCTAAATATTTCTTTCTCAATTATCCGAACACCGTTGTATGGGTAATGTCATGAAATTTCTCTCCCCTTACCTAAATTCTTCGAGGACTTATGAACATAATGGTTTGAAGAATAATGCACATATTCATAGCCCTTAGCTCTACCCTGCGAAACAGAGTTGTTAGCACGGTGATAATCATATGAGGACTTTGATCCTTTTGAGGAATTTAATCCACGTGAGGAATTTGGTCCGTATGAGGACTTGGATCCATATGAAGAATTTGGTCCATATGAAGAGTTTGATCTGGGGTTCCTATTCTTCACAGGTGGTGTCATGAGGACATTGACCTGAAGACTTTCAAGGCACCTTTTGGGAACCCAGATTTTCTTCATAGGGGAACCGTTCCTGCAGTTAGTGCCAACATATCTAGCAAATACTTCACCATTCTGATTTTTGAACAGTTTATAGTTGGAGTCAAATGACTCATCAGAAGAATGAGGAGATTCACATGTAAAGCCAGATAAGTTAGATGGATCAACTGGTGGTCCCTTTGCAGCAACCCATGAGGTTTTGGGGTACTGCTCAGGCTTCCAATATGTACCATCAGCATTGATTTTCCTCTCAAAGGCAATATCCTCTTTCCTAGGGTTCCTATTGAGGATCTGCTTTTTAAGCACATCACAAAGAGTCTGATGCCCTTTGAGGATTTTGTACATGCCTGTCATGTACAATTCCTTCAGCCCTACATTGTCAATGATACTAGCAATATCCTCATATGAGGAATTAGTGATAGCATAGGCAGTTGAAGAACTCGTAACATTAGAAGCATTTGAACATTCAGGTGAAGAATTAGCAGATTCACGTTCAATGCACTTTAAGCATGGAGGAACAAATTCTTCCTGAGCAGCGCTGATTTGTTGAGCAAGCAATGAATCACGCTCCTTCTGAAGATCTTCATAACTCACTCTTAGCTTCTCAAGATCTTGCTTTCTTTCAAGAAATTCAGATAAGAGAGTGTTATGATGACCTTGAAGGCTGTCAATCCTAGACTGAAGTCTCTGAAGATTTTCAGTCAAGGCTTTAGTGCGATCCATTTCTTCACCCAACATATCATCACTCTTGTCTAGCATGTCTTGAACCTTTTCAAAAGCCCTTTGTTGTTCCACAACAATCTTAGCAAGTTTAGAGTAGCTGGGCTTGAGGTTTTCATCAGATTCATTCTCACTAGATTCAGAGGAGGTATATTTGAGTACCTTGGCACCCTTTGCCATGAAGCAATAGGTGGGAGCGTAGTCATCATTGCCTTCATCAGCCTTGTTGGTGAGGTCATTTTCTTCAGAGTTGAAGATAGACTTGCTGACGAATGCAGAAGCGAGAGACAGACTCGCCACACCAGACTCGGACTCTGATAACCCACAAGTATAGGGGTTCGCAACAGTTTTTGATAAGTAAGAGTGTCGAACCCAACGAGGAGCTAAAGGTAGAACAAATATTCCCTCAAGTTCTATCGACCACCGATACAACTCTACGCACGCTTGACGTTCGCTTTACCTAGAACAAGTATGAAACTAGAAGTACTTTGTAGGTGTTTTTGGATAGGCTTGCAAGAAAATAAAGAGCGAGTAAATAAAAGCTAGGGGCTGCTTAGATAAAAACACAACTAAAGTAAATATGGCGAGTGTGGAAAAATGGTGGTAGGAGTTGTGGAATTGTCCCTAGGCAACTGACTACGTTACTAGACCGGTAATCACTATTGCAATTCTATTTGAGGGAGAGAAGCTAACATACTTTCTCTACTTGGATCATATGCACTTATGATTGGAACTCTAGCAAGCATCCGCAAATGCTAAAGATTCATTAAGGTAAAACCCAACCATAGCATCAAAGTATCAAGTCCCCTTTATCCCATACGCAACAATCCCCTTACTCGGGTTTGTGTCTCAGTCACTCATGCAACCCACTATAAGCGAATCATGAACGCATTGCAACACCCTACAGCAGGAATCCCTCATGCTTGCGCGACACGGAGGGCACCATAGGACAGCACCAATAATAAAACATGCAACTCAAACCAATCATAGCAATTCATCAATCACCGATAGGACAAGGCAAATCTACTCAGACATCATAGGATGGCAACACATCATTGGAAAATAATATGAAGCATAAAGCACCATGTTCAAGTAGAGGGTACAGCGGGTTGCGGAGAGTGGACCGCTGAATATAGAAGGGGAAGGTGATGGAGATGTTGGTGAAGATGATGGCGGTGTTGGTGAAGATCGCATGTGATGATGATGACCCCGACAGCCTCGGCGCCACCGGAAGCAAGGGGAGAGGGCCCCTTCTTCTTCTTCTTCCTTGACCTCCTCCTAGATGGGAGAAGGGTTTCCCCTCCGGTCCTTGGCTCCCATGTCGTGGGAGGGCGAGAGCCCTCCGAGATTGGATCTATCTCTCTGTTTCTGCGTTCTCTTCGCCTCTGTTTCACCGCTTTCGTATATATGGAGATCCGTAACTCCGATTGCCTGAAACCTTCGCGGTGATTTTTTTCGAATATTAGCTTTCTTGCGGCAAAGAAGAGCGCCAACCGCCTTATGGTGGGCTCACGAGGTAGAGGCGCGCCTGCTGGTGACCACCTCGAACCTTGGTTCGCGTTGATTTTCCTTCCAAATTTTCCATATTTTCCAAAATAAGCTCCTTCCGTTTTATCCCGTTTGGACTCTGTTTGATATGGATATTCTGCGAAACCAAAACATGCAATGATGTGGACCTGACACGGGCACCGGATCAATATGTTAGTCCCAAAATAATATAAAAGTTGCCAAAAGTATATGAAAGTTGAATAATATTGGCATGGAACAATCAAAAATTATAGATACTGACGAGACGATCAAGCATCCCCAAGCTTAATTCCTGCTCGTCCTCGAGTAGGTAAATGATAAAAAGATAATTTTGATGTGAAATGCTACCTAGCATAATCTTGATCATATGTCTAATCATGGCATGAATATTAAGACACGAGTGATTCAAAGCAATAGTCTATCCTTTGACATAAAAACAATAATACTTCAAGCATACCAACCAAGCAATTATGTCTTATTGAAATAACATAGCCAAAGAAAGCTCATCCCTACAAAATCATATAGTCTGGCTATGCTCCATCTTCACTACACAAAATATTCACATCATGCACAACCCCGATGACAAGCCGAGCAATTGTTTCATACTTTTGACGTTTCTCAAACCTTTTCAACTTTAACGCAATACATGAGCGTGAGCCATGGACATAGCACTATAGGTGGAATAGAATATGATGGTGGGGGTTGTATGAAGAAGACAAAAAGGAGAAAGTCTCACATCAACTAGGCGTATCAACGGGCTATGGAGATGCCCATCAATAGATAGCAATGTGAGTGAGTAGGGATTGCCATGCAACGGATGCACTAAGAGCTATAAGTGTATGAAAGCTCAACAAAAGAAACTAAGTGGGTGTGCATCCAACTTGCTTGCTCATGAAGACCTAGGGCATTTGAGGAAGCCCATCGTTGGAATATACAAGCCAAGTTCTATAATAAAAATTCCCACTAATATATGAAAGTGACAACATAGGAGACAATCTATATGAAGAACATGGTGCTACTTTGAAGCACAAGATATGAGACTCACTACATGAAGAACATGGTGCTACTTTGAAGCACAAGTGTGGAAAAAGAGATAGTAACATTGCCCCTTTTTTTGCGGGCTTCTTTGGCCCCATTCTTTTATTAGGCTTCTTTGGCCTCTCTTTTTTTTGGATGGGGCAATGCTCTAATAATGATGATCATCACACTTTTATTTACTTATAACTCGATACTAGAACAAAGATATGACTCTATATGAATGCCTCCGGTGGTGTACCGAGATGTGCAATGATCTAGCGTAGCAATGACATCAAAAAACGGACAAGCCATGAAAACTTCATGCTAGCTATCTTACGATCATGCAAAGCAATATGACAATGAATGCTCAAGTCATGTATATGATGATGGAAATGGCATGGCAATATATCTCGGAATGGCTATGGAAATGCCATGATAGGTAGGTATGGTGGATGTTTTGAGGAAGATATAATGAGGCTTATGTGTGACAGAGCGTATCATATCACGGGGTTTGGATGCACCGGCGAAGTTTGCACCAACTCTCGAGGTGAGAAAGGGCAATGCACGGTACCGAAGAGGCTAGCAATGATGGAAGGGTGAGAGTGCGTATAATCCATGGACTCAACATTAGTCATAAAGAACTCACATACTTATTGCAAAAATCTATTAGTCATCAAAACAAAGTACTATGCGCATGCTCCTAGGGGGATAGATTGGTAGGAAAAGACCATCGCTCGTCCCCGACCGCCACTCATAAGGAAGGCAATCAATAAACACCTCATGCTCCGACTTCGTTACATAACGGTTCACCATACGTGCATGCTACGGGACTTGCAAACCTCAACACAAGTATTTCTCAATTTCACAATTACTCAACTAGCACGACTATAATATCACCACCATTATATCGCAAAACTATTGCAAGGAATCAAACATATCATATTCAGCGATCTACAAGTTTTATGTAGGGCTTTATGACTAACCATGTGAATGACCAGTTCCTGTCATCTCTCTAAATAGATATAAGTGAAGCAAGAGAGTTTTAATTCTTTCTACAAAATATATGCCCACGCTCTAACAAATATAAGTGAAGCAAAAGAGCATTCTACAAATGGCGGTTGTCTATGTAAAGAGAAACAGGCAATCCAAACTTCAAATGATATAAGTGAAGCACATGAAGCATTCTATAAAGCCATACTCAAAAGATATAAGTGAAGTGCATAGAGCATTCTATAAATCAACCAAGGACCATCTCATACCAGCATGGTGCATAAAAGAAAAATAAAAACCTAATTGCAAAAGACGCTCCAAGACTTGCACATATCGCATGAATGAAACGGATCCGAAAACATACCGATATTTGTTGAAGAAAGAGGGGATGCCTTCCCAGCATCCCCAAGCTTAGACGCTTGAGTCTCCTTGAATATTTACTTGGGGTGCCTCGGGCATCCCCAAGCTTGATCTCTTGCCTCTCTTCCTTCTTCTCATATCGAGACATCCTCGATTAGACACTACATCCACACAAAACTTCAACCGAAAACTCGGTAAGATCCGTTAGTATAATAAAGCAAATCACCACTCTAAGTACTGTTGCAAACCAATTCATATTTTGTTTTTGCATTGTGTCTACTGTAATATAACTTTTTCATGGCTTATTCCACTGATATAAATTGATAGTTTCATCAAAACAAGCAAACAATGCATCAAAAACTGTATCTGTCTAAAACAGAACAGTCTGTAGCAATCTGAACATTCACCATACTTCTGATACTTTAACAAATCTGCAAAACTTAGGAAAAATAAACAATTTGTACAAAAAGACAGTGCAAAAAGAATCAGAACCATTTGACGTTCCGGTAAAAAATTAAAATTCGCGCACTACAGCCAAAGTTTCTGTCCTGCACCGTACAAACCAACAAGCATTGTAAACATCCTAAAGGCAAACCTTGGCACATTATTTTATAATACAATGGAATTGTACAAGGGGATAATTATTTTTGTTGAAAAGTTTCTGTAATCAAGATTCACAAAGTTGCCGTGAGCATGAACAAAGTTCAAGGAGCTCTCCCACTTCAACAATGCTTGTCTTTCTCACTTTTGCTTTCCTTTTTGAAAAACTTTTTAGGTTCCCCTCTTTATTTTTGTTGTTTTTAAACTATATGAAAGCACTCAACAGAAATAAATGACTCTCTAAAACTTCCGGGTTGTCTCCCTGGCAGCACTTTCTTTAAAGCCATTAAGCTAGGCATATAGTGCTCAAGTAATGAATCCACCCGGATCCCAAGGTATATCAAAGCCAATTTTAATTAGCAATGATTTGTAATTTAGTAGTGAGCATAAAGCAACATATATCATGTAATGACGAAGTCTAACTCTCTTCCTATGCATCGGCGTGTCATAAAAGAACAATTCATGCACACATAGTAAAGGCCAATGCATAGTATAAACAGTTTCTTGCAATTTTATTGTATTGAAAACATAGAGAGGTGGAGATATAGTTCGTCTCTCATAATAATTGCAAGTAGGAGCAGCAAGCACATGCATATTATATCTATCAAAATCATCATGTGCAACGGTAAAAGGCAACCCATCAATATAATCCTTAATAAGTGCAAACTTCTCCGATATAGTATATTCAGGAGAATTCAAAAAGATAATAGGACTATCATGTGTGGGTGCAATAGCAACAATTTTATGTTTAACATAAGGCTCTATAGCAAGTTCATCTCCATAAGCATAATTCGTATTGGCATCTTGGCCACAAGCATAGCAAGCATCATCAAAAAGGGATATTTCAAAAGAATCAAAGGGATCATAACAGTCATCATAGCAATCATCCTTCGGTAAGCACGAAGGAGAATTAAACAATGTATGAGTTGAAGAGTTACTCTCATTAGAAGGTGGGTACGGGTGATCAATCCTCTCTTCCTCCTTCTTCGCTCTCCTCCTCATCTTTTTCATCCAATGAGCTCACAGTTTCATCAATTTCTTCCTCCATAGCTTCCTGCGAAATATTAGTCTCTTCTTGGGCAGCGTTAACTTCCTCAATAAATGCATCAATATTGGCATTGAATTCATAATTTTCATAGCAATATCTAAGTGTAGCAAAATTTTCAGGTCTGTAAATAGCATCATCAAAATTTTCACATGTTTTAAATAAAGATTCTATTTCATAAGCACCCATAAAAGCAACAAATTCTTCTATTTGTTCCACATCATAGTAATCATATATACCTTTAGCATAAGAAGCTAAGGTTTTATTATCATTAAATTTGCATGAGAAGTCAAGGTGTGGAGACTTCATCCTAGAGCAACAAGTATAATCATATCTGAAGCATAGTTCCCGAGCATACCAATACAACATATTAATTTGATCCCATAACAGTTTCCCTTTTTGTGTCAAGCGATAATCCCTAAAGTATTCACGTTGATCCAACGTGTCTCCCATTATAAAGTTGAATGGGGCTTTCTCAGGATTATCAAAGTAGTACATAATATCTATTGCATAATGAGAATCGAGGGTTTTAGGAGTTACCCCATCCTCATGAGTAGCAAGTACACCTAATTTTTTTGGTATTTTGCATTCCATATCCATAACTAAAGATAGGGGACAACTAAGAACAGCAAATAAAAATTACTTAGTGATAAAGCAAACAAGCACACACGAGAATATTCACCCCACGCTATGACTCCCCGGCAACGGCACCAGAAAAAGGTCTTGATAACCCACAAGTATAGGGGATCGCAACAGTTTTCGATAAGTAAGAGTGTCGAACCCAACGAGGAGCTAAAGGTAGAACAAATATTCCCTCAAGTTCTATCGACCACCGATACAACTCTACGCATGCTTGACGTTCGCTTTACCTAGAACAAGTATGAAACTAGAAGTACTTTGTAGGTGTTTTTGGATAGGCTTGCAAGAAAATAAAGAGCGAGTAAATAAAAGCTAGGGGCTGCTTAGATAAAAACACAACTAAAGTAAATATGGCGAGTGTGGAAAAGTGGTGGTAGGAGTTGTGGAATTGTCCCTAGGCAACTGACTACGTTACTAGACCGGTAATCACTATTGCAATTCTATTTGAGGGAGCGAAGCTAACATACTTTCTCTACTTGGATCATATGCACTTATGATTGGAACTCTAGCAAGCATCCGCAAATGCTAAAGATTCATTAAGGTAAAACCCAACCATAGCATCAAAGTATCAAGTCCCCTTTATCCCATAGGCAACAATCCCCTTACTCGGGTTTGTGTTTCATTCACTCACGCAACACACTATAAGCGAATCATGAACGCATTGCAACACCCTACAGCGGGAATCCCTCATGCTTGCGCGACATGGAGGGCACCATAGGACAACACCAATAATAAAACATGCAACTCAAACCAATCATAGCAATTCATCAATCACCGATAGGACAACGAAAATCTACTCAGACATCATAGGATGGCAACACATCATTGGAAAATAATATGAAGCATAAAGCACCATGTTCAAGTAGAGGTACAACGGGTTGCCGGAGAGTGGACCGCTGAATATAGAAGGGGGAAGGTGATGGAGATGTTGGTGAAGATGATGGCGGTGTTGGTGAAGATCATGGTGATGATGATGGCCCCAGCAGCCTCCCGGCGCCACGGGAAGCAAGGGGGAGAGGGCCCCCCTTCTTCTTCTTCTTCCTTGACCTCCTCCCTAGATGGGAGAAGGGTTTCCCCGCTGGTCCTTGGCTCCCATGGCGTGGGAGGGGCGAGAGCCCCTCCTAGGTTGGATCTATCTTTCTGTTTCTGCGTTCTCTTCTAGCTCTGTTTCACCGTTTCGTGTATATATGGAGATCCGTAACTCCGATTGCCCTGAAACCTTCGCCATGATTTTTTTTCCGAATATTAGCTTTCTTGCGGCAAAAGAAGAGCGTCAACCGCCTTCGGTGGGCTCACGAGGTAGGGGCGCGCCTGGGGGCAGGCGCCTTCCTCGTGACCACCTCGGGCACTGGTTCGCGTTGATTTTCCTTCCAAATTTTCCATATTTTCCATAAATAAGCTCGTCCATTTTATCCCATTTGGACTCGTTTGATATGGATATTCGTGAAACCAAAACATGCAATGCATGTGGACCTGCACTGGCAATCGGATCAATATGTTATTCCCAAAAATAATATAAAAAGTTGCCAAAAAGTATATGAAAGTTGAATAATATTGGCATGGAACAATAAAAAATTATAGATACGAGGAGACGTATCAGACTCCTCAGATGCTTCCTATTCCTCATGTTCCTCAGATTCAGCCTCAGAGTCCATTTCCTTGCCAATGAATGTCCGAGCCTTCTTGGAGCTGCTCTTCTTGTGAGATGAAGACTTCGAGGATTTTGATGATGAAGATTTTGACGATTTCTTCTTCTTCTTAGCGTCATCAGAACTGTAATCCTTGTATTTCTTCTTCTTTAATTCCTTTTCCCACTGAGGACAATCTTGAATATAGTGACCAGGTTTCTTGCATTTGTGGCATAGGCTTCTCTTGTAGTCACTGGATGAGGAATCATTGCTCCTTGAGGATTTTCCAAAGCGCCACGTCTTGAGAACTTCGAATTTCTTCACGGCGTGCTAGCTCTGGCTCAATTCTTCAGATCACCAAGGCTGCTGCCAGAATCTTCATTTTCAGATTCAGACACTGCCTTGGCCTTCAGGGCACGTGATCTACCATAGCTCGAACCATAGATATCTCTCTTTTCAGCAAGCTGGAACTCGTGAGTGTTTAGCCTCTCGAGGATATCAACAGGATCAAGTGACTTGTAATCAGCACGCTCTTGTATCATCAATGCCAGAGTATGAAATCAGGAATCAAGCGATCTTAACAATTTCTTCACCACCTCATGGTCGGTGATGTCAGTGGCACCAAGCGCTTGAAGCTCATTTGAGATGTCAGTGAGGCGACCGAAGATTTGTTGAACATTTTCATTGTCGAGTCTTTTGAAGCGGTTGAAGAGATTGCGAAGAACATCAACTCGAGAGTCACGCTGAGTTGAGACTCCTTCATTCACTTTGGACAGCCTATCCTAGATAAGCTTATTAGTTTCCAAAGCACTCACTCTTCCATACTGTCCTTTGCTCAGATGGCCACATATGATATTCTTCGCTTGATAATCGAGTTGCTTGAATCTCTTCACATCGGTAGCGTTCGGTGAGGGTGAGACAGGAGGAACACCATTTTCCACAACATACCGTAGATCGTTATCAATTGCCTCAAGATGCATTCGCATCTTATTCTTCCATAGAGGGGTAGTCCGCCCCATCGAAGGTAGGACAGCCAGCGAGAGACCTTGATCATACCTGCGATCGACATAACTAAAACTCCAAAGCGGTTAAACCAAAATCACACGTAACAAGGAGTACCTTGCTCGATACCAATTGAAAGTCGTTATATCGACTAGAGGGGGTGAATAGGCGATTTTATGAATTCTTCATCGAGGAATTTGCGGTGAGGAAATTCCTTAGCGAAGAACTACTTGCACTGAATAAGTACTCGAAGTAAGCATAACAGAATACATGCATGGTCATCATGATGAAATGAAGACAAGCACAGAGTACAAAAGCGTAATCACGAGATAACACAAGATGAAGACAAATAGACTGAAGAAATTGAACTGAGGAAATTGAGAAAGTCTTCAGTCAAAGTCTTCAAACACAGATATGGTAAAGCACTTAACACAATAATGAGGAAATGAAAGAGTTGAGGAAATAGAACCAGTAAGCTTGGTGAAGACAATGATTTGGTAGACCAGTTCCAACTGCTGTCTTAGTTGTACGTCTGGTTGGAGCGGCCGAGTATTTAAACTCGAGGACACACAGTCCGGACACCCGATCCCGAAAGCACGCAGCTCAGACACCAAGTCCTCACCGTATTCTCCTTGAACTAAGGTCACACAGACCTCGTCCAATCACTCGTGGTAAGTCTTCAGGCGACTTCCAAACCTTCACAAACTCGGTCACTCGGCGATCCACAATTCCTCTTGGATGCTCTAGACCATGACGCCTAACCGTCTGGAAGAAGCACGATCTTCAAAGGTAACAAGCGTCGATCCACGCAGATCAATCTCTTCAGTGATGCTCAATCACTTTGGGTTTGTCGGTGTTTGGGTTTGGGTTTTCCTCACTTGATGATTTTCACTCAAAGTCCTCGGAGGATGGGATGCTCTCAAATGACAAGTGTCAGTTTCTCTCGGAGCAGCCAGCCAGCTAGTGGTTATAGGGGGTGTCTATTTATAGCCTAGGGAGCAGCCCGACATGATAAGACATAAATGCCCTTCAATGATATGACTGTTAGGTGGATACGATATTTTGAGACAATGGGCCAGAGACAAGAACGGTCGGAAATTTGAGGTTCAAATTCCTCGGGGCTATCATGTTCCTCATTTGTAGGCAATCCGCATTGGCGAATTCCTAACTCCTCGGTCAGACAAATTCCTCGTGACGGAAGAACTTCGTCTCACATCAAGAAATTGACTGAATCGTATGAGATTTCAATGGCTTCACTCGAGGGATTGGTAGGTGTAGGATTTTGAGTTGAGCATCACATTGAAATTTTTCCTTAGTATTTCCTCGACCCCTTTAACGATGACGGTGTTTCCTATGACTCAAGAAAGAGAAAACGAAACAACGAAAACAAAAGTCTTGAGCTTCATGTTCCTCAAATGAATACCAAGTCTTCAAGGTCACACCAATTTCTTCACTTTCAAAGTCTTGAAAGTCTTGAAACCAAAGTCTTCATCGAAGAACTTCATTTTAGGGGTCGACTTTCTCTCAAATATCAAACTCCTCATAGACTTATAGACCTATGTACACTCATAAACGCATTAGACCCTTAACCTATAAGTCTTAAATACACCAAAATCACTAAGGGCACTAGATGCACTTACGATGATGACGATGGCGATGATTTCCCCCTCCGAGGGATGTTTCCCAATGAACAGCTCATGAGCCCTATATTAGTTATGCCTGTGTTCCGCCTCGACGGCAAGTGCCGCCAAAGCTTCCTTCGATTTTTCCAGGTAAAAGACACCATATAGCGTAAGATGGGCACTGAGGTCTGCTAGGGGCCCACAAGGTCGAGGCGCGCCCGGGGGGGGGTAGGCGCCCCCCCCCCCCGAGACGGCAGCGCGCCACCAGCTTCCTTCTGATTTTTCCAGGGTAAAAGACACCATATAGCAGAAGATGGGCACCTGAGGCCTGCTAGGGGGCCCACAAGGTCAGGAGGCGCGCCCGGGAGGGGGGGGGGGGGTAGGGCGCGCCCTCCACCCTTGTGGCTGGCTGGTGGCCCCCCTCTGGTATTTTCTTCGCCCAATATTTATTATTTATTCCAAAAACATGCTTTGTGAAGTTTCAGGACTTTTGGAGTTGTGCAAAATAGGTCTCTAATGTTTGCTCCTTTTTTAGTCCAGAATTCCAACTGCCGGCATTCTCCCTCTTCATGTAAACCTTATAAAATAAGAGAGAAAAGGCATAAGTATTGTGATATAAAGTGTAATAACATCCCATAATGCAATAAATATTAATATAAAAGCATGATGCAAAATAGACGTATCAAAGGTCGGTGAGTAACGATCAAAGAAAACATGTAGCCGTTGGAGTGGTTGCTTGGAGCAAGTTAGAAATGCACCTCCAAGTGGATGCACGTTCGACGACTACGTGAGTTTGTTGTCTTTGTATTTCACACTTTATGATCTTGTTTTTGTTGATGACAAGTTGAGCTCACCCTTGCTTCTTTTCCAAATGTAGGATCTCATTGCCAATGACTTGTTCAAGCAAAACTAGGGTTCCAAAGGCAATTCATTCGTGCTTGGACATTGTTGGCTCTTGCTCAAGGATAGTGAGAAATGGAGGTTGAGGGACAAGGAAGATCCTCCAAAAGAAAGGCGCACTTGCTAACTTGGAGGACGATGATGATAGTTATGATGCACCAATGGGAGAAAGAAACAAGGGCAAGCCAGATGGAAACAAGAAGGAGAGAGAGAGGGTGAAGAGGTTGGCCCAAGCATCTACTTTGAGGGAGCAAATTAGTGTCATGGTGAAGGTCAAAGAAACTCTCCTGGCCAAGCATTTGGGAGCCTAGGTTGCCATGGCCGAGAAAAAAAGACAAACACAAAGAGGCAAAGCGGGAGAGATGGTGTGCCTTCGAGAAGCGCAAGATTGCTGTAGAGGAGCAAAAGAGGGGGGACGAGAAGACAACGGAGGAGGACCGATTCATGTGCCGGAGGAGGATGGAACTTCAAAATCTTATGGTGGTGGGTTTTTTGAAGGTGGTGGTGGTGAAGCTTTCGACAATAGAAGTGGTGGTGCTTCGGCCAATGGAGTTGATGTTAAGGCTCCAGCCAACGAAGATGGTGGTGCTTTTCGAAAAACAAAGTGATCTTTCTTTGGTCAATGTTGATGAAGATGGTGCTCGTGATGCTATGACCGGTGGTGGCGGCGACGATCTCGGCAACAATGGTTTGCTTGATTTGATCATCTCTAGTTGTGCTTGATCATGTTTTGTTTTGTTTCATTGATTGCGCATCCGTAGAGACAAACTTGCTACCTCTTAAATACTTGCCATCTCCGAATATTTTTGATTTCATGTTTCGAGCTTTCGCTTATGCTTTTCTCTTATTTTGATTTATTAGCTTTTGGGAAACGTTTGAGATCGGTAGGTCGGCCGAATGCAGCGCCGGTCGCCTCGCGCATGCAGCGCTCGCTCCATCACGCGCGACGTGTACAACATCCCACGCACCGCCTTCGTTCTTTTTTTTTCTCTGCGCACCTTATCTTTTCCTCATCCAAACACACCCGTGGGCAACTCCTAGCCACACGGCCCACACCTTCCTCATATTTTTGGATCGGGAATGCGAGAGTGAGGAGGCAGCACAACGTTGTTTGGATGCTCGCGAAGCCGGCTTCCGCTCCCTCGCCGTGCTCCGCCGCAGTCGCCCCCGGAAGCCCTACGAGTTAGCTCTCCACTCCCCTCAGCAAACCACCATGGATCCCTCTAGTTGAGCTCCTTCGTGTTGTTTTCTTTCCTTCCTGCAACAATCCTCCATGGACCACATCAGACTGAGCTCACACGTGTGCTACTGCACGACCACACCGTGCTATGAACCGGTGTTTGCTGTGAGCTGCTACAACTGTGGCAACCAGATGCTGGGACCGGCGCTTAGTTTTGCTACCACCAATGTTTTGATTTGGCCCAATTTTACATTTTTTGCTACCACCGTTTTTTGTTTTGCTGGAACCAGAACAAATTTTTGCTACCATCCGCATTTCCGTTTTGTTGAAATCGACGCCAATTTTTTGCAATTTGCTACAACCAACGTTTTGGTTTGCTGGAACCAGCTGCATTTTTGCTACAACCGGCATTTTTTGCTTTTCTGGAAGAATGCTCAATTTTGCATTTTTGCATTTTTGCTACCAATGGCATTTTGATTTGCTGGAACTACCTTCAATTTTTGCTACCACCGGTGTTTCGGTTTTGCTAGAACATCGCTCAATTTTGATTTTTTGCTTCCACTTTTTTTAATTTTGCTTGAACCAGCACAAAAAATTGCTACCACCGCTGTTGGCTGCGAGCTATGGCGCCGTCACCGTTGAATCTGCAGAGGGCGAGGGGGCGTAGCACCGGCGAGGGGTGAGCGTCGGCGGCGGCCGTCGACAGAGGGACGACACACGCTACACGGCGCGGCGAAGGTTGCTGCTGCCATGTCTCCCTGTGTTTGGCGAAGGTTGCTGCATCCCGAGGATGTGGACGGGCCTCAGACACAACGCGGATGCTGCAAGGAGCGGGGCTGACATCGAGGGGGTGCTACTTTTGTTCCTCGCCGGAACTGCACAAGTGTGGGTTGGAGGCGAAGATGAGTGCGTCAATTCGCCATTAAAAAAGCAGAGGAGATTTTTTTCCTATTCACACGTTGACTGTGTTGTGCAGGAAAGAAATAGAAGACCATCGAACGGTGCCTATTGTTTCCATCCAACGGCCGCGCGTCGACCGGCTGAATTTGGGCCGGTTGACCGGCGCCTAGCGTTGGCCTTAGCTTTTTAGGGAAAGAAGAGGGTCCGAATATAGCGCATGATTTTGGATGTGAAATATTACTACATGCCTACTTTATATGAATTTCGTGCATCTATATGAATTCTAGTTATGTCTTTGCGGTACGAGTTTACAAGATATGTTCCGCACAAGACCTCACAGTACCATACATATTTTTGCTGGCGGCCCTTTTTTGCGAGAGCATCTGCAAGGATATCATGATCGTTGTAATCTCACCCATCGTTCGCAACATGTCTTTGCTCAGGGTACAACTACACTTGTAAGGGCATATATTGATGAATAATAATCAGCACCGTACGTTGTGAAAAGAGTTTCAATAACTATCTGGTACATTCTGGAAGAGTTTCCATAACGTTGGCTCACTAACCTATTGTACGTGTAGCCAGTTTCTACCACGCGTGGTAACGTTGCACACATCCAGTCATGAGCGGGCAACCAGAGTAGTTACATAAATCAGGTAATCCTTTTTGGTAAGGCATACATAGCATCTGCACAACGTTCTAGTAGCTACAATGAAATGTTTCATCTCAAGAAGTGAAACATTACTCATCACCGGATTAAGTGAAACATTTCTCAAGTATGTCATATCACAGCTGATTAATAATAGTTTCATGTAAAGAGAAGAACCAAATGAGGAAAGAATGAATCAAAGAGACTCAGAGCTGATTGAACTGAAGCTGGATCGTCAGCTTCAGGATTGTCGATTAGCAGCGGGAAACTCAAAAGGAGAAGCACAAGGAAATTTTTGGATGTCAAATTACGCATCAAAGCTTCTAATTTCCTCGTCTGGGGCAGAATCAACTATTCAGAAGGGCTTTACTTCAAGTAAATTAAATTTTACAAACGGATGAATAAACCCACTGATATGCAAGTCAGAAGATTCTTAGATAAATCTACCATTCACAGAAGCACGTCTCTAGCTGACTATCCTGGGTCGACCACACAACAAAAACACCCTACCTGTTCTCCAAAGCAAAATCCAAAGCTTACAGCAGTGATCCACCGGCTGAATACCACGTGGAATGTAAGCATTAGATCAAAAAAGGAAAAATAATACTCCCTCCGTCCGAAAATACTTGTCATCAAAAAGAACAAAAAAGGATGTATCTAGACGTATTTTAGTTCTATATACATCCCTTTTTATCTACTTTGATGACAAGTATTTTCGGACGGAGGGAGTAATATGGTGAAACTAGTCACCATAAGAGCAAAGCATTGCATAATCATAATAGTTCGGCACTCACCTGTAATAACATCTCAAACATATCAGCATTTGGAGCTTATCCAGCTGCCTCTAAGGAAAAATTCACATAACATAGATCAATCACTTTTGACAAACAAACATCCGACCAACACTGGAGTAAGACAATGGAACAGAAGTCCTGGAAAAGCAGACAACCTACCTTACGATCTCCTGTATGAGTACAAGTCCAGAGAGAACATGAATATAAATGGTTTCTTGCAGATGACAATCTTAGTAATTATATGACTCTTTTCAGTACGGCCGCGAACGTGAACCACCACCCTGGTTTCTGTTAGGCCCATGGCCTCCTCCATCTCTGCGTCTATCCCCGCCATAGCCGCCGCCTCCACCGCGTCCGCCTCTGCACAACAAGTAATGCGGCAAACAGGTTATATATATTAACATCATACAAACCAATCATGATTTTAGTTATACTCAGCTGCAGATACACAAGATATATGCTGTTTTAAAGGCTCAGCTGCTTAAAAGAAAAAACGCATATTGGTCAACTGTACTTGGCAATGATTCCAGACTTTATCTGGTCATCCAAGGCATATGTAACATGACAACAATGTCTGATACAAAATCTGATTCAGGTTAACTTGGTTGGGTTCCATTCTGTCCTCTTCAGGCCAAAATGCAACAACCAGACAACTCATGGCATATTCTCTCTCATATCCACTAGATAGTTTTAAGAGGCCTGTAAATCACACAATGACACGGGACAAAATAATATGACAACGATTGGAAAATGCAACTTGAGATATCAAACTGCAGCACGAGCCAGAGGGTATAATTGGCCCAGAGTAGACATTACATTCCAGAATTTGCACTTATCAGATAAACAAGCAAGATTTACTTACCCATGACCAGATGTAGGAGCTCTAGGTGCTGATTTCTCAGCCATCACAACACTAATTTTACGGCCTCTCATGTCATAATCTGAAAAGGAAGAAAAGTATATGCATTATGAAGTGGAAAGCACACAGTGTTAAATAGAAAAATGTGATGCATCGCTGCAACCACAGCACTAAACGTACCATTGTAGAATCCACCAGCTGAATGAGCAGCAGAAGGATCTTCATAAGCAAGGCAAGCATCTCCTTTGGCTTTCCCAGAATCATCAGTGTAGATTTTTATGTTCCAGGGCCACTGGTCTTTGTAGCCACGTTTTTGCTTGATCCTTCCAACCTTTAAAAAGTAGTTGCAAGTATTGAAAGAACAAAATAAAATGACCAACAAGTGCTCGACACAATTGAAAACCAACAGTATTCTATTCTCTAAGATTAGCAATAGCAATGGGGGTGCCATCTCGCGAGTTCTTGGGCAAAGATATGTTACCTGACCGACTCAGCATGGCTATAAAGTTTTGAAGTAAAAAACTAAAACATATATTGAGGTAACAGGAATCACAAAAATATTGGCCTATTTTGGAGTAGAACTATGTGAGCAGAGTCAAGCTGGATATTACTAACTATGTACTCCCTCCGTTCCAAAATAGATGACTCAACTTTATACTAACTATAATACAAAGTTGGGTCATTTATTTTGGAACGGAGGGAGTACATCATATAGAATTACCCTCACTATGGTCTCACCACACATAAACTTCGCTTTTGGTTTGTAATCGCCTTAAAGAATGATAGATGGGGTCCAACCATGCAGTGATTATAGAAAATATTATTACTAATATCAATAAGTGCAGCTTACACACTTAATATGAACTATGAACTGATGAAAACAGAACACAACTTCACATCATATGACACAGGCATTAACAGTCCAAGTGGAAAGTGAGATATTTTAAGAGTAACACATACCAGGCATTCAGGCAATAAAGAACTAATACACAGTTCAAATTAAGGAGCACCTCACAAAATATGTTTTTAGAGGACGCACAGATCCACAGCATGCGGAGCTCTAGGATATTACATATTGATGAAGAATGCAGGAGAAAGTAAATTATACCTGGCCAATTCCTCCAAAAAGCTCTTGCAGTTCCTCAACAGTCACATCAGGAGGCAGGTTTGAGATGTAAATCCTTGCATTATCGCAGGAATCATCACAGTTTGCATCACACTGCTTAACCTTTGTAGTAGGTTCAGGGGCAGCATTTGCAGAATAACCACCGCCGCCTCCGCCTCCGCCATGATAAGGAGGTGGAGCACCACCTGCACCTCCACCCCCAGGCGCAGACCGACCACCATAACCACCATCATATGTAGGTGGCAGGCCTCCTTGCCCCCCTGGGGCACCGCCACTATATGGGTTCGGAGGTGGGGCACCATAGCTTGGTGGGTAAGGGCCTCGACCACCGCCATAGCTGTTAGGGGGTGGCACTGCAGAGTCTGAACTGTACACATTGTTGCCTCCATAGGAACTTGGGGGCGGTGCGTAGTCACCTGGAGGAGCGCCATAGGATGGAGGGCCTTTAGGGGGAGCCTGTCCATAGCCACCGTCACCTTGGTTGTTCTCTTGGCCTCTTCCCCCATAACCACCACCGCTCCCACCACGGTGGTCATCAAAACCACGGCCGCTACCACCATCACGATTATATCCTCCTCTTGCTCCTCCAGCACCACCATCACGACCGCCAGAGTTGTAATCCCCATCACCTCTGCTGTAGCCACCACCTCCTGAACCATGATCACCACCACGATTGTACCCTCCACCTCCACCAGACCTATCGTACCCGCCGCCGCCGCCGCCGCCACCACCTCCACTTGGGTTAACTGCCCCACACTTATTGCACTCAGTCCTCCTTGCAAAGTTCACATTAAGGCAGCTGCAACAAGAGTTCATATATTTTTAGTCTCAAGGATTCCATAGAAGATAATACCCTTAGCATGAAAACAACTGGTAGTGTTCACAAAACTAGAGCCCACCAATGTTTCCAATAAGAGCACAACATTGTTAAGACATAAAACCGTAAATTAAATGCATGCTCTGGTGTAAAAACCAATAAAATGTACAACAGAGTAAATAACCAGGGCAAATATACTAGTATATCAACATATAGCCCACCAATATTTTCGAATGTAGATTACACACAGGAATAGCATCGCATCACAAGTTGTGATTTTAAAGCCATAGGGCATCTAGCAGAAGTTGAAACTAAAGCATCAGAACGATGTGATGTTTGAAATTCCAGTCACGGCGCTGCAGCATAAGCTCCCAATAATAAAATGCCATGAAAGTTCTGCCTAGCCTAAATCCCCATGACAAGTTCAGAAGACCACGGTTGGATCAGCCGAGCCCAACGCCAAATCCTAGAGCGAGATAATGAGAATTCGATACCCACCTTGCATCAGGGCAAGTCCAGTCGCCTTCGCGTCCTCCCCCGCGCCCGCCACCTCTCCCACCTCCGCCGCCGCCACCACCGCCGTAGCCTCCTCCTCCACCACCACCCCCTCTCCCGCCACCGCCGTACCCTCCCCCACCGCCGCCACCAGCTCCATATCCTCCACCACCACCACCGCTGCCGCCGTATCCTCCACCACCGCCGCGCCCACGACCACCTCCGCCGCCGCCGCCGCCTACACAAACACGAAAAAGGTCAGAAAAACGATCCACGAAGAGGAGACAAAACCGATTCCGAGGATCCTGAGGCAACCTCGGCCGCCGTAGCCGCCGCCGCCGCCGCTGCCGCCGCGGTAGTCGTCGGATCCGTACGACCCCGACATGGGGTTCACGCCAAAGCTAGGGTTTGGGAGTGTTCGAGAGGCCGCGGGGGCGGAGCCGAGTATTCTCGATTTAGGGGGAGAGGCGCCCGCTGTGGATTAGGGCAAAACAGTCGCGATGCGATTGCAAGAGGGAAACATCGCGAACATGGGCCGAATTTTATTGTAAAGAGTTGCGCTGACCGACTCCGGCAGGCCTTCTGACTGACTGGGGGTTGCCTGAGGCCCACCACGTAGTTCGCTGGTGCCGCGTTTGCCCCGGCCCATTTAGATGTTTTTTTTGCGGGAACCATTTAGATGTTTTGACGTGTGAAGCCCACTGCATAACCCTCCAATCTATTTGTGTGTTTATTTTTTGCTCAAATTTATTTTTTGCGTGTTTATTTGTCTCAAAATAAATTGTGCGTTATTGTCTTCTCAAGAAACATTTATGTGTGTGTTTATTGTATTGTTAGTTTGATCTGTTTCAATTTTATACGACTCATCTTTATACAAAAATTCATATAATAACCTTAACGCAATATAGCAACCGTGAGGTGAGCCATAGCATTTCTCTAAAAGAAAAAAAATTAAGAAACTTGAAGTTAATCTGAATCATGATTTTAAAAGACAAATTCTATGATTTTTAATGGAGACGAAAGACTTTTTCACTTACACAGCATGCATTAATGAACATGACTAGTGCAACTTCATATCGGGTCTTGCATGTAGGACACATCTGCCAAAGATTTGTGGCTTATTTAGTGGATGTCAGGGAAGATGTCTAGATTGAAAAACAAACAAAGGATAAAGATCCATGACTAAAAGTTACATGGAGTTCTTTGAAGTCGGTGTCTCCAATTATCACTTTTTGCATATCTGCATTCCACCATAACATTAGTGAAGAAACTATAGAAGACCTTTTTCTGGGGAAAAAAACTATAGAAGACAAAGCCTGCATAAAACCATATTGGCTTCAAAGATTTCGAAAAGTCGCATGAACCGCCCCACCCAACCGATGGAAATATAAGATCATAGCGCGTGTTATGACCAAATACACATCCCTTGACCCTTGGAACAAATGTTGCCGAAGTGTACTTCGTCACCAAGCTCACACGAAGAAGACTATGAGCACCCCTGGCACAGAAGAATAGAAGAGGAGTACCTTTAACCAAAGCATACTTCCCACCATTGTCGTCGTCTTTCACCAACATAGGCCGAAGGTCAAACCAAAATTCATAAGATCAGGGTCTTACCACGTCAACACACCACGAGGGAGATAGAGCCTGGAGAGTTTTTGTAAGCCATAATTTAAAAAAAAACATTCAGGAATTTTTGTAAGTCGCACAAATGATGGGTTCTTAATTCTAACCCCCCCCACACACACACACATGTCCGGAAATATACGGTGTATTTTTTTTTGTTAAGTCAAGCATTCTACGTTTGACCAATTTTAAAGAAAGAAATATCAACATCTACAATGCCAAATAAACAAAATACAAAATTATATTTTATGGTGAATTTAATTATACTAATCTGATACAATAGATATTAATATTTTCTCACTAAATTAAGCTCTACGTTGGGAAGTTTGACTTTTAAAAAATACACCTTATATTTTTGAAACTGAGGGGGTACAATTTTTTTTACCCTGCAAAATCTAATACTCTAACTTTTCCTGCCTACATTGTACACCCCACATGGTTTTAACCAAGCTGATTTTTTTTTCCTTGTTGAATTCCTCTTCTCACCTGATAACTTCTTTCTCCACGAAAGTGCTATTATGCTCCCGAGCACAGATGCTCATGTTATCTGAGATGTTCGTTCCTTCTAAGATTCACACTGCCACTCGTATTTCCGCATGTATGTGGCAGAGTATATTAATAAGCACACTTCAAGTGGCCCACGCCGATCAGATAATTATTGCTGCCCCTGTCGTTACAGCTACATCCGGTCTAGAATCCTCTCACGTTCTGAGCCGTCTCTCATATAGTCATGGGCCGTCACATTAAGCGAGGCCAATCACGTTCTGAGCCAGAAGCTTTCTCGTACAAGCTACAAGTTGCATGTCAAACATAAACTCATAACTTAGGCCCCGTTTGACAACCCAGATTATTTTTACAGTGGTTATGCTTTCTGCTAGTAGTTTCCTTTGCATGGGTGGAAACAGTTGTAAAATCATTCACTGGTAAACATTTTACATTCCCTGTTTGGATATGAGGGGTAACTGCTGTAGTTGCCGCTGGGAGAGGAAAACTGAATGCAATTTGGCAGAAAAAGATCATAGGTAAACTGCAGAAGAAAATATCCCCAAAAAAAAAGAACTGCAGTATCCAAAATGTTGAATCAACCATTCTTGGTCATAAACATGGTCATTTCTCTGAAGAAAAATCATGAGCTAAATAAAACTATTTCGACCAGTTCCGCAATCACAAAAAGATGAACTGACATTGCATCACTGAAATTTAACGATAATCTATGTTCATGCCAACCGTATTTCCAAATTGAACTTATGAGCTAGTAATTAAGAACTCCGATGAATCATAAAATCAAAAAATGAAAGCCTGAAATCATGAGCTGAGGAGAGCCTGATTCCAAGAAGTTCCAAAATACCAAAACGAAAGACTAAACACATCAGGCGAGAAGTGGTTCATTGCTTTTATTCTTGTGACCTTCCAACATGTTTCCTGCAATTTAAACATATAACAAAAGCCAACGAGGGGAGATTAAACAATGTGAGCTTACATCTACATAATTAAGAGCTACGATTAATAGTGAAAATCTGAATCAACAAGCATGAATGATAAATGATAGTTAGAGCATGTTCTTAAGGGATTTCAGCGGCGTAATCATAAATTGAGCACAAAATAATCTACAACATATTAGCCTAAGCTACAATAGTGTAGAATGTTTAAAGAACAGTAACAATGCCATTAAGCTACAAAATGTTTAGCCTCGGAAAACAGGGAATGCTTGAGCACAAAAGAAAATTAGTTGGGTGATGAAAAAAATAAGATAAAACAACAAGACACTAGTTGGCAAAGGAATTCAATGCAACGCATCCTGATGACATATCGAGCTGCCCAGATACCACGCTCACCTGTGCTCGTGACCAGAGCAACCGCTTCCTACAAATCACCACCTATTAAGAAATCAATACAAAACATTACCAATCAATCTATGCATTACCTAGTGCTTTTAGTCCTGGGTACCATGCCACCCATCATATGTCCGAATCAGAAAACACCCACTCAAAGCTTTCAAACTGTCTCAACACCAACTAAAACACTAGCGCGAGGGCACTCATACCAACAAGACCTCATGTTCAAACTGTCTCAACACGAACCCTGAAATGTGGTCATCTTGTTGTGATGAGATAAGCCTACTAAAAAATTAACCATTGAACAGTAAAAGATCTATATATAATCTGGCTTACCGGACATCCACACACAATTTTTTTACACATTTCATTCTCTCCACATTCAACCTCCTCTTCCCATATTTTATTTGCAGATCCTTTCTCCCAGTAATAGAGGTTGTAGAAATCCTACATCTCTCCCAGCAAGTCAAAAGTTGTCCCAAGCGTCGGTACAATAGCATTCCCAGAATGGTTCTCCGCAAAACCCATCGGCCCTTTCTCGAAGGCAGACACGTGGGAGGGGCAAGGTGCAAGGTGTCCTGTTTGGTGCCTCTGCTCCAATCCTCACCTTGAAAATTTTCCAAATGTTGGCACAGCACAAAATTTAGTTAAATTAACCTATCAAACCACATAGTTTATGCACACAGCGCAACACAACATCCGTTACAAAAATAAGCCCTAATACATGCACAATTATTTTAAGCCAGTTGGCAGTCCTAAAACCCAGAATCTCATCTATCTAAACTACTAGCAGATGATATGTGCTTTGCACATATAGGAATACATGATCACTTCATGGCATTTAATTCATCAGTAAATTTCCAGATGAAACAAAATTTTTGGAATGATGAATTCTAGAATGCATGAAGACAAAAATAGAAAGTATAAAATTCGGAGGATCTCAACGATGTAAACAATAATATCTCAAAAATGACATAAGTGACATAGCGATGATTCCGGCACAAGAGGAGTACCACTGCAGTTTCTACAATTAAGTTTTGATGAAGAATACTAGGCCCACTTGTAAAACACGATATAGCGTTGCACTGCAGTTTATGCATCAGGGAATTTCTTGTACTCATGGATGTCTGACAAATTATATAGGTTCAGTATCATCCATGTCTAAATTTACAGAGACTATCCCCCTAAGCGAACCCAGATGAATCATTATGACATTTCTCTGCAACAAATTCAGAATTATTTGTTTTCAGCAACGCACCTCTTAGTCCACTAACTCCAGTCAGGTGCTTGCAGATTCATCTTGCCGGCGGACAGTTTGGAGACCTGGACCGAGCCCTCCCGTCTCGCCGCCCGGCCTATTTCTTCCCTCACGGATCTGCGCGTCCCCGTTGATGGTTGTTGCAGGTGCGTGATCCGCTGATCCGACCCACGAACTGAGCCCGGCGCCCCTTACACCGTCAGATCCATCGGAGTTGAGCTCTCCCCCACCTCCTGAACAAGGGGAAATCTGGATCGGATATGGACACAAGGAGATGCGAATTAACAAATATACAAAGGAACTTTGTGATGTAACTAAAGACCAAGGATTGTTTGCGCTACCTGCTGATGCGCTGTATTAGAGATCTCATCGCCGGCAAAAGTGGATTCCTCTCCCTCCCACAATCTCCTCTCCGGCGCCGACAAGGACTCAGTCCCCCACATGCCGGTAAAGTGATTTTCCCGCACTTGTGGCTTCATCTCCAACACCTGCGGCCAGCACGCATGTCTCTTCTTCACAGACCCGCGGGTCTTCGCTCAAGGGACGTCGCCTCATCCACTTGCCGCAGAGAGTCCCCCGTCCCGAAAGCCGGCAGATCCATCGGCGCTGCACTTTCACCCGCCTCCTCCGTCAAATTGGGTCTGGTGCAGATAGGAAACAATCAGACAAAAATGAAGAAGGATCGAGGACCGACGAATAGCAGATCAACAAAAATATTCCTACTGACGGGCTGCATTAGAAATTCCGTTGGCAATGAAGCGCCGATCTAACCAGTGAATACGTCAACTAAATCGATAGGTTTGGCGCATACCTTTTCTCTGGTTGCATCAGGAACTCCATGAGCCAGATCTCGGGATGCTCCTTCGCACGCCGGCAGGGATCTTTGGCACGGCGACCTGGCTTGGGGCGGGGGCGGGGGTGGGGAAGGGATCGAATGCAGCCGAATAGCAGCCAATCGACGCACTGCCCTGACGGCAGACGGAAACTGGTTTTCCTGGTCCACGGATCAGGACGGCGGCGGGCGTCCCGAGCCACGGATCAACTCCGACGGGGTAACGGTAGCCGGCTTCCGCCGTTTCCTGGCCCACAGCTCAGCACCCCCGCAATACGTATCCTCTATTTTCCATCGTTATCTGGTCTCTCGTATATCGCTGCGCCATTAAATACGCCGCATCTCAAGACGTGAACGAGCCGTCCTGATAACGAGCACATGTGCGCTCGTGTGTAGAAACACCGCGTCCGTCCAAGAGAAAATTGTGACCAGGAACAATGAGCATCCACTCTATAAACACATGGCCGATATTAGGGAACATTTTCTAGTGTAATTTGGAAACAACTTGAATTCAGACGACGAGCGTTGATTTGCATCCCATCTGAGTTATGTATGCGCAGTTTCTCTTTCGCCCGGCTGGCAATTGATCGCCTGGCGACTGTTCCTCATATGACCAGGTCCAGTTATCACATATTACCAGATTTTTTGAAATGGTGGCCGGTAACAACTTCTTCTCTTGCAAGAACGGAAAAACCTTTACGAAAGAGAATCCCAGCACAATTTGTCCATTCACATTCAATAATTTACATGTTCTTTTACGGTTGTACCAAGTATGGAAGAAATATCCCTCAAAAAATGTTTGAAAGATATAAAACAAATTTGTAATCTCCAGGAACGATAGTTATACAGTACTCTCTCTGTAAAGAAATATAAGATCGTTTAGAGGGAGTACAACAGAGAACAAAGGGCCAGATGTGCAAAGTTAGGTCATAATCGTACGCACATTAGCAGCTTCATGCAAGAAACTCCCAGTAACTTTATAGAAAAAACTCCCAGTAACTATTTTCAGTAGACCACTTTAAGTTGCAGCAGATCAATAGTTTGATACCAGCTTCCAGAAATAGAGCCTTAGACCATACCACGAGACGGAACATCGCTACTTCCCAATATGTCGACCGCACTATGCACCGACTTACAGGTTTACAAGCTAAATGGTTCTGTAAATTAATTCCAGCCTTGTCACGAAAGCTATAGCAATTGGGGCCATTAAACCTGAAACTGCAGACTCCTTCATGCTTTGTCCAGATAAGAAAGTAGATCAAAATACAGTGGCTTCAACATGTCTTGGCAATAAGGCTCCCGATGGTAGGATACACACTCAACTTAACAAATTTCATCTGCAAATATAATGTCGAAAATAGATTGCACTGCAAAACGAGGAAGATACAGTGGAGTAGCATCAGATCAGACCATTATTAAAAATCATATCTTCAGTTCTATTGTTTCATTTCTTACCTTCATCTTTCGGTATGTTTGGTTGGTCTACCAAGAGTTGACGCATTGCAGCGATTTCACTTGAACTGCAAAAGAAAGGGGCAAACAAAGAAACATAAAAAAAAGAAAAACGGTCCACGGAAGGTTCTTTTCAAAACTAGTGGAAACAACATCACTAAAGCCCAAAGTGAGTCGGTCCAAATATGCGCCCCGGGGGTGGCCCCCTCCCCGGTGTTACGCGTCGAATAGGAAATCCCATGGTTTGGCAAAGCATTTGCAATTACAAATAAGGGACTCTCGCAAACATGGGTCGAATATTTTTATAAATGATGTGTTTGACTCGATTACCCTAACTGCATCTGGACTAAGTATAACTTCTGACAAGGGATTGCATGAAGCCCACTACTTACTTCGTTGGTGCAGCTTTTGGCCCAGTCCATTTTATTTTGACATGTGAAGCTACTCTTTTCATGTTTTTTTTGGTTAGTCCACATTTAGCATTATGGTGGATATATTGTAAAACAAAATTACCTGTTGTTTGATTAATCTGTTTTAAATACTAATTGATGTCATCCTACAAGTGGACAGGACTGGTTGAAGCACACTTTCATGAAAGTATTATCCCAGCTTGTGTCACGTTCTCAACAAAGAGCACATGCAAGCATCATTGTGAGTGTTTCGGTCGCACTCGAGGTGTCGCTAGCCTCAAGCGAAATGTCTAGTTTGGTACATGCAAGGATTATGATAGTGGTGATGGAAGAATACTTTTTTGACTACAATGATGGAAGAATGATTGTGGTGTAAAATAATGGAACTTGATTAAGAGTTGCATGTAAATAACATGAAACTGGAAAAACGGAAAGTAAATAGTGGTTCGTGTAATGGAGAAGTTAGGCACGAAGAGGTTCAGTTCATGGTGAATAATGAATGTGCCTTGTGCAATGATATGTAATGGTACCGTCTATATTAAATGTTTGGTAGACAAGTAATCCTTGAATAGCCAAATTCTATTGTCCCGCCTCACATTACCGTCAGTCCATCACCAATAGTCAATTCAACAGTTAAGGTCATTAAGACGGACCAACGCTTTTGGCACCGTGCCTTCTTGTGCTCCTCATATTGACTTCGTTGCTCATTGATATCAACATCTGTCACTGGAGGTCGTGGATTCATTGTCTAATAGGTGCCTAGCCATGTAGGTCTCTAGATCATGTTGCTTGGGCCCTTAAATTGAATAACAATCATTGCAGACGCCATGAATAATTAACCTAGTAATCAGTACTCCCTCCGTTCCTAAATGTAGGGTGTATAGTTTTTGGCACGAAAATTAGAGAACACACGTGAAGGCAAAATTTCACAAGTTTTGGGCAAGTTTACACCTGACTAATTGACATGAGAAAATAAAGGAGCTTGCATGATATAAGGAAATGTAATCAAATCCTAAAAAAATTATCCAAACGAGTGTTGCAACGCAATACACCTTATATTTTGGATTTTTTTTTCAAAAATCTATACACCTTATATCAAGGAATGGAGGGAGTAATAAAAGTAAGGTCACAAATATATATCAAGAGTGAGAGATAAATAACAACTAAACACATTAGATCAAATAGAAGGGAATCAACTTGAAATTACCATGATTCTCCATAATAAGATGAATGATTAACGAGATTGCGATATCCGAGTCAAAGTACAAATGGAATTTACAAACTCTAGCCTTACGAGTTGGAATCTCTCTATTATGACGGTGTCGGCGATGGTGGAATGGAGGATCGCGCCAGAGAGGAACCCAGAATGGATCGAAGTGAAGCAATTATCCTTCGGATCTCTCTTTCCTCTGGCTTTTGTTTTGCCTCCTCTGTCGCTCTGTTGTGTGTTTCCCAGTTACGAACGTTGTTGGTGTAGATGAGGGGAAGGCGGCGACACTTAGTATGACCACTGGTACGAGCAGGTGGGTTCGCACCACACGTTGTCTTCCCTCGTGTTGACGTCAAATGCACTTTTTTGAAGGGAAAATTGTCCATTTCCTCCTCAATGATCCAAATATGGCTTTATAACCTTTCATGAGTGTTCGATCCTTAAAATCAAGGAAGAATACAAGGTTTCTTTATTTCCAATAAATATATATTAGTGAATAGGCGAAAACAGGGGAAATCCTCGGAGAACACTATATAAAACAAAGCCGTCACTTTTATGACTCGTTTTCTACAGCATATCATAAAATAAACACAACATAATTCGGCAACCATGGGTCAGTCGTAACATTTCATTTTTTTTGGAAAAATTAAGAAAATTACAATTAGTTTGAAACATAATTTTTAAAAAGACACATTTTATGTTTTTTAATGGAGTCAAAAGGCATTTTTTGACATGACATGCATTAATGAATAGGATTGATGCAACTTCACCATGGATCTTCGCATGCAAGAGGAACCTATCAAAGTTGTGGGTTTATTTAGGAGGAGTCTAGATTAAAGAGACAAATACAAGTACCAAGGATAAAGATCCATGACTAAAAGTTAAATCAGGGTTCTTTGAAGTGAGTGTCTCTAGTTTTCATATTGTGCATTCTTGCATCCCACCATACTATTAGCAAATAAACAATAGAAGACCAAACATGCAAAAACTAAATTAGCTCAAAGGTTTTGAAAAGACCCACAATCGCCCACCCAATAGGTAAAAAATCTAAGATCATTGGACGATTGTGACCGAGGACGCATCCCTTGGAAGGGGAGTTGTTGAAGTATGCTTCACCATCAAGCTCTCAGGGAGAAGACATGAGCGCTAAAGAAATGAAAGATGAGTACCTTCAACCAATGCATACTCGACACAATTGTTGCCGCCATCCGCCAATATAAACTTAGTCGGATGATAATTCGCACGGTCGGGGTAAATCTGTAGGACCAAATCACCACATGCTCCTTGGTGGCAATTGTCACCACGACTCTCGAGACTTTTGTTCCATGCAACATGCTTTCATGGTCGAGACATTTCCGTCACGATCCTGATACTAAAACAGAAACAAAAGTTGCACTCCAACTTGATCAGTGGTTTTGTCGCCTCTAGGTGCCAGAAGTGCCGCAAACGGCGAGAGAATAGCATACACACGGGTGATGAAAATGAGATTGCTTTTTGGTGGCTAGGGTTCCTGCCTCTGCCTCTGCGTCATGTGTGCATAGAACCTATACTTATGAGAATCGCTTTATTACTTCACAAAAGCTTAAAGCCTAGCCAATTAGAAGCATGCTACGTACCCCATTAAGCATGAAATCAAACAAACAGTAGGCACATATTACATATTGCCACCGAAACTGGGATACGAGTTCTAGAAAGATAGTACTATTTTGTGATGTTTTTTTTAGATCGAAGGACTATTTTGTGACCGTTCATCTAATTTATATTTACGGAAAAATATATTTTAATTAATTGTGTGAGTTATTCATAAAAATAAGGACCATGATAAGTGCCACATGTGTTGCATGAACACATGGCAACTCCGTATATTTTTTATGGCAAATTTATTGACGCGAGCATGGCAAATTTAGTTGTGAAGCATGTCAATTTTATTTTTTTATGACAAGTTTCAGTTTTTTGGTTTTTCTTTTCTTTTCAAATGGTAATTTTAGTTGTAAAACGTCAGAGCCGGATTGCTTCGTGTCACACGTGTGGCAGTAATCATTTGGAAAAAATAAACCTTCTATGAGTTTCTGCTGGGTGCATCCATGCGTCCTGGCTACCGTACCAAGAGTTGTTGTTTGTTCCTTGATACCGTGCCTCCATGGTGTTCGATTTGCCTACATGCTTTGTACTTAGGTCCTTAATCATACCCATTTAATAATATATCGAAATCTCCATTGGAAACAAAGTGATCATCACGCACGCAATCTGAAATCTTTGCTGCCGACTGAACGCCACACACACCAATCATTACCCGATCGTGTGCAATGATTTTGTACCAACGTAATCTTCATTGTTCCAAGACCGACAATCTGAGAGACAAACTGCCTCCCACGTACTAGGACATTGCCGGCCGGCCGGCCACCAACATGGTCGCACGTCTACACCATTTTAATACTCTCCCTGACCCCTCACCTGGTCACCTTGCCGCGTCTATATATGAACCCGACGCCTCCCGCCATTTCCACACAACCAAAGCCAGCTGCGATCATCTCCATCGATCTAGCACGCACGCACGGAGTGCCAGTCTTCCCTTCCAGCAATGGCGGCCTACCTCCCCCTCGCCGTCCTCGTGGCCCTCCTCGCCGCCACTGGAGCCAGCGCCCACGGCTACAGCCAGACCCCCTCGCCGACGCCTGCACCGGCTGCCAAGTGCGACAAGGTGATGCTCAAGGTGGAGGGCATGGTGTACTGCCAGAGCTGCACGCACCGGAACTCGTGGTGCCTCGACGGCGCGACGCCGCTGCCGGGGGCGAAGGTGACGGTCACCTGCCGCGACGCCAAGAACCGCGTCATGGCGTCGCGGACGCCCGTCGCCGACGGCAATGGCTACTTCCTCGCCGAGTTCAACGTCGCCGAGAAGGCCGACTACTACAAGGGGGACCCCGCCAAGGCCTGCTTCGTGCGCCTGCTCGCGTCGCCGGACCGCAAGTGCGACGACCTCACCAACGTCAACTACGGCATCGAGGGCGCACCGCTCCGCCACGAGGGCAAGCGGTGGTCCGGCAAGGGGTACGAGAACGTCGTGTACGCCGCCGGCCCGCTCTCCTTCAAGCCGGACACCTGCGCGCCCAGGGGCCACTACTGATTCGTCTGTTGATTTGAATTGCATGTACGCGCGCGCGTACGTGCGTGCGCAAGCTAGATGCGCCTGCGCTGCTGCTTTGGAGTTGAGAAATTTGTGGAGCTTGAAGGCTTTATTCATGTGTTTCTTTTCTTTTGCTTCTGTTCTATTTATTGATAGAATAATTTTTTGTTAATCTTTTCGGCAAGTCTTATTCAGACCTCTTCCTTGGACAAGTCAAGTATTTTTGTTTCACTTCAAACGCATTATACACACGGGTAGCGCATTCTCAAGAAGAGGCAGTGCATTTTGATTCGTCTTGAGAACTAGTGGTTGCGTCCCGCGACGCTTGAGAGAAAGTTGTATGCGTGTTTCTTCATCTTTAAAAAATCCCTCACTGTTGTCCTAAAATAAAAATAAAACTTTCTCGCATCACATAGACATCACATCCATCACAAAAAGAAAAGAAAAGGCAAAAAAACCTTTTCTTAAAAAAGAAAAAAAGTCTCACTTCCAATTTCTCAAAATAATATATCAAAAAGTCAAAAACTTTTTTACCACAGCCAACTAGTATGCGCCATGTGACAAAGCTGGTTGGCCGAATACAGTATGTTTATCAGGTTTGCTATTTCACATCTAGATGTGAAATAGTATCTCACATCTAAATTTTCCACCACACGATCTAATTGCTGAAAAAATCGTGTAAACGTCTTGATCTCTTGTCGCTGCCTGCTATCCCCA
Organism: Aegilops longissima; assembly: GCA_021605205.1. Lineage (NCBI taxonomy): Eukaryota > Viridiplantae > Streptophyta > Magnoliopsida > Poales > Poaceae > Aegilops > Aegilops longissima. Next base: position 76,541,744 of record CM038678.1, read on the forward strand.
GGCTGCGCTTGTCGTGTTTGTCCGCACATTGTGTTCCTGTTGCCTGTTCGTGTCGTGCGTGAGGGCCTTAGCCCATGTCTGTTTTTTTTTCTTTTGAGAAGATAGCCCATGTCTGCTGCATGTGATGTGACTCTTTGGGCTTTTTTTTCTTTGTTGGTTGCATGACCGTTGTACTAATAAGAACCGGGAGAATAATCAAGGCTTTTGTTAAGGGCCTCTTGCTAAGTTGTTTTCTGTTGGGATCATATTGGTGTAATTTTCACGCAAATTCTTGATCTTGCATCATCAACTAATGTAGTTATGTGTCTCTTGTTCTGTTCTGTTCACTTTTTGTTGACCCGTTCGTGGTGTATGTCTGTTTTTTTGTTGGACTTCTGTTTTTGCTTGGGCTCTTGTGACCACTTTTTATCTGGTTTGCGTTGTAGAAGTGGAAGAGACAGGCTACATCGCTTGTTGTTGTCTTTTGCTAGATGTGAAATAATTACCTCATATCTAACCCTATCACCATAGGATGAAAGCCCTTTTAAGATTTGTTCTCTTCTCTCAACATAGTGCGTTTTTTTCTTCTCGTTGTTGTTCTTGCGCGGACTGCATGTATCGGCCCATGGGACTTCATTGAACGTCAATTTTTTTTTTCTTTTCACATCGTTTTGGGGATGTGACCCATTTTGCACGTATGTGTAGCTGCATGCATGGGCTGTAAGCAAACACACCCTGCAACACACTATTAGTTGCATTTTTTCTATTTTAATTTTTTCCTTATTTGTTATCTTACCCCAAGAGGTGAAAATTGAAGAAAAAAAATATGAAAATGCCACGCGTATATTTTTGTTTTTGATTTTTACTTTTATTTTAAATATCGTTATTTTCATATATTTTTTCTTTTGGATTTGCTAATTCACATCTATATGATTTTACAACTAAGTTGTTCACCACTTGATCAAACATGTATGTTTCGTGCAAAAATGTTTTGTTCACATGCATGTACCTTGGTTCGTGTTGGTGTTTGCGTTGTCGGGCCGGTTTTTCGTGTCGTATTGGTGGTCGTTTTTCTCATTGTCTTCCATGTTTGCGAAAAGTGTGAGTATACGATCCTCCATAGGTTGTGACTCATCGAGACGAGATCAGCAATGTCATCTCATCTAAATTTTTAAATGTACAATCTTTTGTTGCTGAAATTTTCATGCAGTGCTTTGATCTTCTTCACGTTGTCGACCCGTTTCACGGCTTCCATCCATTGTTCGCCGTTTATGTGATGTCGCGCGTTGGAGGCGTTTCGCAACTCGCATTGTCGGGGTTGTGTCAATTTTCATTTTGCCGGGGCAGCAACTTTCCTCACTCTATGTGGTGGGTGCGGGTTCAATTTTTGTATAGAGTAACATGACTCGTTGCTCTCACTCTCTTTCTTCCGTTGAGCTATGGTTCAGTTTTTTATTTTGCTTATTTTATTTTATTTTTTATTTCCTCTTTTCTTTTTAGTTTTATGTAATTGTCCTAGTTACAAATTCACTCTTGACTCGCATTTAGGTTCGTAATTTGTTTCATTCTAGTTGCAAACCCATCCTTGACTCACAACTAGGCATGCAGTTTGTTTTTCATGCCGATCACAAGTCCACCCTAAACTCGCAACTAGGCTCATAGTTTCGTAGTTGTGTCAGTTGCAAGTCCACCCTTGCGACTCACAACTTGCATCATAGTTTTGTGTAGTTATCTCATTTGCAAGTCCACCCTCGACTCGCAACCCATATCATAGTTTTGTGTAGTTGTCCTAGTTGCAAGTATACCATCGACTCACAACTAGACCCGTAGTTTGTTTCAACCTAGTTGCAAGTTCACCCTTGACTTGCAACTTGGTCTGTGTTTAGTTTTTCAACCCGGTTGCAGGTCCACCCTTGACTCACAATTGGGCCCGTAGTTTGTTTCATCCTAATTGCAAGTCGATCCTTGACTCGCAACTGGGCTCGTTGTTTTGTAGTTGTCTTAATTGCAAGTCTACCCTCGACTCGCAATTGAAATAATAGTTTGTTGTTGCCCCAAATGCGAGTCCACCCTCAACTCGCAACTGGGCTCATAGTTTGTTGTTGTCCCATTTGCAAGTCCACCCTCAAGTTGCAACTAGGCCACAATTTGTTTTTATCTCAGTTGCATGTCCACCCTCAACTCGCAACTCATATCATAGTTTTATATAGTTGTCTAAGTTGTAAGTCCACCTTCAACTCGCAAATAGGCCCCTAATTTGTTTTATCTCGATTCTTGAGCTCACCTTGACTACATGGCCCGGGCACGTGTTTTGTCTTTCATCCCAGTTGCAAGTCCACCATTGACTCGCAACTGGAACTGTAGTTTGTTTGATCATAGTTGCAAGTCGACCCTTGACTCGCAACTGGGCTCGTAGTTTCGTAGTTGTCCCAGTTGCAAGTCCACATTCGACTTGCAATTGTGCTGATACTTCTCCCAGTTGCAATCCCATCCTCAACTCACAACTAGGCATGTGTTTTGTTTTTCATCCCAGTTCCAAGTCCACCCTTGACTCGCAACTAGGACCGTAGTTTGTTTCATTCCAGTTGCAAGTCGACCCTTCACTCGCAACTGGGTCATTGTTTCGTAGTTGTCTTAATTGCAAGTCCATCCTCGAATCGCAACTGGGATCATAGCTTTTTGTTGCCAAGTTGCAAGTTCACCCTCAACTTGAAACTGGGTCCATAGTTTGTTGTTGTTGTCCCGGTTGTAAGTCCACCCTCGATTCGCAACTTGGATCTATTTTGTTTTTCATCTCAATTGCATGTCCACCATCAACTCGCAACTGCATCATAGTTTTATATACTTGTCTCAATTACAAGTTCACCCTCGACTCGCAACTAGGCTCGTAGTTTGTGCTATCCCAGTTGCAAGCGCACCCTTGACTCGCAACTAGGCCCGTAGTTTGTTTTATCCCAGTTGCAAGTCGACACTTGACTCACAACTGGTCCCATAGTTTGTAGTTGTCCCAGTTGTAATTTCATCCTCAACTCGCAACTCACCTCGTAGTTCTCCTAGTTGCAAGCCCACCCTTTGACTTGCAACTAGGCTTGTGCTTGTTTTCAACACGCAACTTGCCCTGGCCCCTAGTTCCATGTCCAATCCCAACATGTAAACCCACCTGACTAGTTTCATGTCCAAGCCAAACATGCAACTCATTTTTGACATAGTTGCATGTTCACCCTCGGCACACAACTCGTCCCCAACCCACTACCCCTACATAATTATATTTTTTGTCCGAGTTGCAAGTTCACCCTCAACTCGCAACTGGGAGCCCGAGTTTTTTAGTAACAATTGCAGGTCTACCCTTGATTCGCAACTGGTGCCCGACCTTTTTATGTCCCAGTTGCAAATCCACCGTCGACTTGCAACCGGGGCTCGACCTTTTTATTGTCACAGTTGCAAGTTGAGGGTGCATGCATCCTTAGATGAGCTTTACATGTGCAAGCATGTCAAGGTATCGTGCTAGTACATGCATATATCCAAGGCCAAGATATAAAAAGCATGCACCACGATCATCGCATACAAATATACTAAAAACTTCACCATAGACCAAAAAAGTTTAGTTTGTTAAAGTAAATATTCATCGTATACTAAAAATAGTTCATCCTACGCTAAAAAAGTTCAGTTTGTATATAAGAAATGACTTGAAAGTGAAAACATGTTCCCTTTTTAAAAATTGCAAAAAAGTTCATGTTTTCATAAGAAATCAGGTTTTCGAAAAATGTTCGGGAATTTAAAAAGCAAATGTTCTCGTTTATTAAAGAAACTGTGTTTTTTGTAAAGTGTTCATGTCTTTATAAATGGTCAGATTTTTCAGAATGTTTGTATTTTTAAAAATAGCAGGGTGTCAGAAAACATTTGTAGTTGCAAGTCCACCCTCGACTTGCAACTCGAGGGGTGTTGTCTTTTGTTCTTGTTTCATGATAGTTGCAATTAGACCCTCGACCTGCAACTAGAGGTTTCTGTCGGCCCAGTTGCAAGTCCACCCTCGACTCGCAACTCAGAGGGGGGTGTTGCTTCTTTTTATCCCAGTTGCAAGTCCACCCCGACTTACAACTCGAGGGATGTACTTTGTAGTCGTCCCATTTGCAAGTCAACCATGTACTCGCAACTTGGGGATGTAGTTTTCTAATTGCCCAGTTGCAAGTCCACCGCCGACTCGCAACTCGGGGGTTGTAGTTTGTAATCACACGGTTGCAAGTCAACCATGTTCTGGCAACTCGGGAATGCAGTTTTCTAGTTGCACCTAGTTGCCAGTCCACCCTCGACTCGCAACTCGAGGCATGTCAGTTTTTGTTATTGTTTTGATGGTAGTTACAGTTAGACCCTCGAACTGAAACTAAGGGTTTCTATTGGCCCAGTTGCCAGTCCACCCCCGACTCGCTACTCGGGGGGTGTTGTTTTGTTTTCACCCCCAGTTGCAAGTCCACCCCGACTTTGCAACTCGAGGGATGTAATTTGTCATCGCCCCAATAGTTTTGTACTTTCCCGGGTTGCAAGTCCACCTCGACTCGCAACTCGGGGGGTGTTGTTTTTTGTCTTGTTTCATAATAGTTGCAATTAGACTCTCGACCTGCAACTAGGGGTTTCTGTCGGCCCAGTTGCAAGTCCACCCTCGACTCGCAACTCGAGGGGATGTAGTTTGTATTCACCCCAGTTGTAAGTCCACCCTGACTCGCAACTCGAGGAATGTAGTTTCTAATCGCCCTAGTTGCAAGTCAACCATGTGCTCGCAACTCAGGGATGTAGTTTTGTAGTTGCCCTAGTTGCAAGTCCACCATCGACTTGCAACTTGGGGGTGTAGTTTTGTAGTTGCCCTAGTTGCAAGTCCACCTTCGACTCGCAACTCGAGGGGGTGCTGTCTTTTGTTCTTTGTTTCATGGTAGTTGCAATTGGACCCTCGACCTGTAATTAGGGATTTCTGTCGGCCTAGTTGCAAGTCCACCCTCGACTCGCAACTCGGAGGGGGGTGTTGTTTGTTTTCACCCCCAGTTGTAAGTCAACCATGTACTCGCAACTTGGGGATGTAGTTTTGTAAGCCCCAGTTGCAAGTCCACCACCGACTCGCAACTCGATGTATGTAGTTTGTTATTGCCCTAGTTGCAAGTCCACCACCGACTGGCAACTCGAGGGATGTAGTTTGTAATCACCCCAGTTGCAAGTCCACCCTCGAGTCGCAACTCGGGGGGGGGGGGGAGTTGTTTTGGTTTTCACCCCGGTTGCTAGTCCACCCCCGACTTGCAACTCAAGGTATGTAGTTTGTAATCGCCCCAGTTGGAAGTGAACCATGTACTTGCAACTAGGAGATATAGTTTTCTAGTTGACCTAGTTGCAAGTTCACCCTCGACTCGTAACTTGGGGGTGTAGTTTTGTAGTTTCCCTAGTTGCAAGTCCACCCGTCGACTCGCAACTCGACGGGTGTTTTGTTTTTTTGTTCTTGTTTCATGATAGTTGCAATTAGACCCCCAACCTGCAACTAGGGGTTTCTGTAGGCCCAGTTGCAAGCCTACCCTTGACTCGCAACTTGGAGGGGGTGTTGTTTGTTTTCACCCCAGTTGCAAGTCCACCCCCGACTTCCAACTCGAGGGATGTAGTTTTGCATTGCCCCAGTTGCAAGTCAGCGATGTACTCGCAACTCGAGGATGTAGTTTTGTAGTTGCCCTGGTTGGAAGTCCACCCTCAACTCGCAACTCCAGGGGTGTTGTATTTTGTTCTTGTTTCGTGGTAGTTGCAATTAGACCCTCAACCTGCAACTAGGGGTTTTTGTCAGCCCATTTGCAAGTCAACCCTCGACTCACAACTCAGAGGAGGGGTGTTGTTTGTTTTCACCCCCAGTTGCAAGTCACCCCTGTACTCACAACTCAGGCATGCAGTTTAGTAATCGCCCAAGTTGTAAGTCCAACACCGACTCGCAACTCGAGGGATGTAGTTTGTAATCGCCCTAGTTGCAAGTCCACTACCGACTAGCAACTTGAGGGATGTAGTTTGTAATCTCCCCAGTTGCAAGTCCATCCTCGACTGCAAACAAGAAGTGTTGTTGTTTTGGTTTTCACCGCAGTTGCCAGTCCACACCCGACTTGCAACTCGAGGTATGTAGTTTGTAATTGCCCCAGTTGCGAGTCAACCTTGTACTTGCAACTCAGGGATATTGTTTTATAGTTGCCCTAGTTGCAAGTCCACTCCTTTGACTCGCAACTCGATGGGTGTTTTGTTTTTTTGTTCTTGTTTCATGGTAGTTGAAATTAGACCCTCGACCTGCAACTAGGGGTTTTATGTCGGTCCAGTTGTAAGTCCACTCTTGAATCGCAACTTGGAGGGGGGAGTGTTGTTCTTCTCCACCCAAGTTGCAAGTCCGCCCTCGATTCGCAACTCGGGATGTAATTTTCAAAGTTGCCCTAGTAGCAAGTCCACCCTCGACTCGCAACTCGAGGGTTGTAGTATTTTTTTTTGTTTCATGGTAGTTGCAATTAGACCCTCGACATGCAACTAGGGGTTTTATGTCGGTCCAGTTGCAAGTCCACTCTTGAATCGCAACTTGGAGGGGGTGTTGTTTGTTTCCACCCCAGTTGCAAGTCCATCCCCGACTCGCAACTCGGGGGATGTAGTTTTGTATTGCCCCAGTGGCAAGTCAACGATGTACTCACAACTCGGGGATGTAGTTTTGTAGTTGCCCTAGTTGGAAGTCCACCCTCGACTCGCAACTCGAGGGGTGTTGACTTTCGTTCTTGTTTCATGGTAGTTGCAATTAGACCCTCGACCTGCAACTAGGGGTTTCTGTCGGCCCAGTTGCAAGTCCACCCTCGATTCGCAACTCGGGAGGAGGGGTGTTGTTTGTTTTCACCCCCAGTTGCAAGTCAACCATGTACTCGCAACTCGGGGATGTAGTTTTCTAATTACCCCAGTTGCAAGTCAACTGCCGACTCGCAACTCGAGAGATGTAGTTTGTAATCACCCAATTGCAAGTCCACCACCAATTCGCAACTCGAGGGATGTAGTTTGTAATCGCCCCAGTTGCAAGTCCACCCTCGACTCGCAACTCGGGGGGTGTTTGTTTTGGTTTTCACCCCAGTTGCAAGTCCACCCCCCGACTTGCAACTCGAGGGATGTAATTTGTAATCACCCTAGTTGCAAGCCATGTACTCGCAACTCGGCGATATAGTTTTGTAGTTGCTCTAGTTGCGAGTCCACCCTCAACTCGCAACTCGGGGGTGTAGTTTTGTAGTTACCCTAGCTGCAAGTCCACCCTCGACTCACAACTCGAGGGGTGTAGTTTTGTAGTTGCAAGTCCACCCTTGACTCGCAACTCGAGGGGTGTTGTCGTTTGTTCTTGTTTCATGGTAGTTGCAATTAGACCCTCGACCTGCAACTAGGGGTTTCTGTCAGCCTAGTTTTAAGTCCACCTTTGACTCGCAGGTCGAGGGGATGTAGTTTGTATTCACCGCATTTGCAAGTCCACCGCGGCTCGCAACTCGAGCAATGTAGTTTGTAATCGCTCAAGTTGCAAGTCAACCATGTGCTCGCAACTCGGGGATGTAGTTTTGTAGTTGCCCTAGTTGCAAGTCCACCATCGACTCGCAACTATCGCCCCATATTTTATCTTTTTCATTCCACTTGGAATTGAACCCCCGACTTTGCAATTGGGTCTTTTTGTTTGATGACACTTGCAAGCCGGCTCTCAACTTGCATCCGGGTTCTTTCTTTCATTCCACTTGCTAGTCAACCCTCAAACTCGCAACTGTGCGCCTGTAGTTTTTCTTTCATGCCACTTGCAAGGCGAACCCTCGACTTTGCAACCAGGGTCCTTGTTTTCTTCCCACTTGCAAGTCAACCCTTGACTTGCAACCGGGTCTTTTGTTTGATGCCACTTTCGCAAGTGGTGTTTTGTGTGTAGTTGTATTTGCTGAAGATTGTTTTACACACAACATGCAAGTTGGGTCTTTGATTTTTGCATTTGGGGTAGAATTTTTTTCATAACTATAGGCTACCCGTATTTTTTTGCAATCTCGGCATAGGATTTTTTGCATACAACTGAGTACCAGTTTTTTGCAGGTTACCGGTTGACTCAAAAATAGGTAGCCTTCTAAAGGTTTCCTTTTATTGAAATGTCAAGTATGTTTTTTAACTTAACAACCTACCACTTTTTATGGTGCAGCTGCATGTTTTTTCTTTTACAGGGGTGTTTCTGCATGTTTTCCAAAAGAAGAGTACCAGATCTTTTTTTCCTCCAAATATCCACCCACCGTTATTTGTGTGGCTCTGCTGTGGGAGACAGGAGAAGGGAGCAGAGACGGGGGTTAGAAGCTCCAAGACGATGGCGTGCGACATCGCTACCAATGAAATCCGTGGCATCGGAGCGTCCCCGAAGACTCCGCATCCGCCGTTCCCATGATGGTTGTCCTCGTCGTCCAGCCCTGCACGCCCGACGAGGACTGCGACATTCGCAGCTTAACCGAGCAGTCCACGACGGACAAGCGCCCCAGCTATGGGCACCGCCCCGAGCTCTGCGCGCCGGACGGTCCAGTCAAGGTAATAAGGCTCCTCTCCCCCCTCGTTCACCCCCGTAGCTTAATTTTGACCGTTGCCATTTCGTCAGCTGTGTTTGCGAGGAATCAGGAGCAAACTTGTTTTGTTGTTGGATAGATCTCTGTTCATGTCATGTGTAGGAAACAACCCAGTTGTTTTGTAAGCCGGTTGTATAGGGGTGGGGTAGGGGATACGCGAGGGGGAGCCATGGAGCTTCGGCTACAGGAGGTTGTTGCCTCAGCCAACAATGAATGGCAGGAGCCATATACGTCGATTTTTGTTGTCGGCGTTTTGTCTGGAGACAGCAACGAACAAATTATACTGTGTGTTGAAGCTAGCATCTACACTAATGAATTCAGCTTAGCTTCTGGTAGTTATTTTTTGTCTGCCCATTATTGTGCTGGGGGAGGGGTGTTAGTTGATGACAATGAGGTTAAGCAGGCTGTTTTTTATTTGATCTGTAAGTTTTCATACTTTAGACTGTAAATTAAGTTATTGTTCACATCTCTAGGGTATAAAAACAGAATTCAGAGTGTTTTGCTGAAATGCAGAATCCAACACGCTGAATTCAGAGTGTTTTCTAGAGCATACCACACATTCTGAATCTGTTAGTTTTTAGAATTTGGGATTCAGGATGTTTTATTTTTCATTTTCGATCTGCAAGTTTAGAGTGTGGGATTCATGATGTTTAGCACACATTTTTTTAGTTGGATTCGGAATGTGGGATTTCCAGGATGTTTATTTTCCAGGGAGAGCATACATTTTGGAGTACGTAAGTTCAGTGATTGGGATTGTTGGATTTAGGCTTTTTCATTTTTTTCATTTTTCAGTCTGTATGTTCAGTGATTAACATGTGTATTCATGTCGTGCATGAGAGGGCGATGTGTCCTCAAGGTTTTTGTTTCCCAGTAGTAGTGTAGCTTTTAGTAGAGGGACACATTCTCAATTTTTTTGATAACCAACTTCAGTGAGACAAAAGCAAGTTTTTTCTTAATTTAATGGTTAATGTTTTCTCCCTACCCCAGAGAATTGTCTGAATGTGCACAACGCGTATGAAAAATGCTTGAATATGCATAAGGCTTCAAGTTGCCTGAACAAAGCAGAGTGTACAAAAATGTATGTAAGAATGTTTATAATGTACACAATAGCTTTTCGACTTAGACTCAGTGGTTTTTGCAAGTTGTTCTTTCATGTTTTTTTTCAATGTACACAATAGCTTTTCGACGCAGACTCAATGGTTTTTGTTGTCCTCATGTTTGGTTTACGATTTTCATTTTCCCCTACCAGTGCAAGAGATTTACCTTTTTTGCTGGTGCTCATGTTTTTGGTGCAAATGTTCGTGTCTTTTTTTAAACAGGAGCTTTGCAAGCAAAGATACAAATTCTGACCAGTTGGAGTTGAACAACAATAATCAACAACATGACTCAGGCAATGACAGCATGACTGACCAGCAGGAGCAAACATCTCATGGCATTTGTTCACAAGCTATGTAAACTATAGTTGATCTGATAGAAAGTGATGCATCAGACGGCATGGTGCTTGATGGCTTGAGAACAATTGTAAGTATGTTCTAAACTACAGGAAGCTACTCTTTTCCTTTTTGTGTTTGTTTTTCGTTTTGTTGTATTTTTATTTTTCTCCTCTTTGATTTTCATAAGTTGAATTCTCTGACAAAAACTTCATTTATTTGTACAGTTGCATAAAAGACAAGAAAGGAAGCATGAAATGAGTGTTTTAAAAGAGCAAAGGAACAAGGTACTCGTTGACAAAGAAGGCTACTTCAATTTTTTTTTCTACTAACAAGGCCCAGGTCTGCGTACACATGTGGCCTTTTTCTTCTCACACAAACAAGAAAAAACAAACAAAAATCCCAACAAAAATAAGGGCAGGTGGCGGGGGTTGTTGGGCTGGAAGGGATGGGCTGCCCACACAACAAACAAACTGGTCGACACGAGGTGATCGGGGAGCAACCACGCGTATCGTTTGTCAACTAGTGGGGACATATTAGATGATGATGTGAGCTTAGATGTGAGATATTATCTCACATCTAGATATAACATAGACAGACCCTATGTTTATACTTCAAGTGAAATTTACTTTGGATTTGCTAATTCTCCATCAATTAAGAATTAGTTAAATCTCAATAACTGCTATGACCATCATATTAGACGGAGATTCATACATATTTGTCCTTTCTGTTTTTCTATCTCTTTGTGCACATTTACAATTTTTGTTATTTTCCGCACATAACTAAAGTTGCACACCTGCGTGGCCTTGCACAATTACAGTTTCCTATGGTTTGCACTACGTGTATTCTTACATACATAAAAAGGTTCCCTCTAAAAAAAGTTGTTTCCATACAAAAGGGCATAAAACGAAATTAGGTGTACATGCAAAGCAATGTTTGTGTAGTTAAATTGTACTCTATAAACTGAACTTGAGTATCTTTTTCATATGTTACATACAAATTAACATGAGAGTTTAACGTGATAAGTGGTTGCCATAGTAAGTAATTTATTAAAAAATTTATTGTCGTAATTGAAGTATCTTACTTCTTGGTTATATCACTTAGCACTTGGTTCTATGGTCATACAATTTTACAAAACCTTACTCTAACCTTATAGGATATTTTTCTATTAGGTATGAGAAAATGTTTTTCCTTTAAAAGGTGAATGATAGGAATTAATCCTGCATAGGAATAGGAATTCGTTCTTACAAACCAAAGGGCTCTAGTGAAAATTTTCCTATAGAAATTCTATCCTACATAATTCCTACAAAATAATTGTAAACCAATTAATGCCTCTGATTTACCCCTAAGGATTCATATGTCATACATTTCATAGAAATTTGGCATAAACTTAAACCTCTTGATAAGAATCCTTTGTTCTTCCCTTTTGTGTGCTTGGCTCCCCTGTTGTTTCCCCCGTCCATTTCAGTTATGTTGGCTCCCCTCGGTACTTGTCATGCTTGGGTCATGGGAACCATCTTCTCATCGGGCATCCGTCTGCGAGGCTACTCGGAGTGACCCCTCTTGTTTCTCCTCTTACGTGTCTTGCAGCAGGTGCTTTCCTCTCATGGCGACGCAAGACGAAGCGTGGGGCGTGGTGGGGCGACGACACGTCTTTGGCGGCGATGGGTCGCATGGCGTCTTGGACGGCTACGTGGCGGTGTCCTCTTCTGTGTCGGCGACGGGGTCCGGCGTGGGGCTCTTTTGCGACTAGGGCACTGCTCGAGGCTCTCTTCGCTTAAGCGCCGAGCTCTGCGGCTCTGCCGCATGGTGGGGTGATGACTCCCTAGAAGTGGCGCCAGAAAGTGCTTGTCTGCTAGAACTACGTCGGTATTTCTCCAAAGAGGAAGGGATGATGTAGCACAACGACGGTAGGTATTTCCCTCAGTGATGAAACCAAGGTTATCGAACCAGTAGGAGAACCAAGCAACACAACATAAACAACACCTACACACAAAGAACAAATCCTCGCAACCCGACGTGTTAAAGGGGTTGTCAATCCCTTCCGGGGTACGGCGCCTCAAGATAGGCAAAACGGACGTGAGGAAATTGTAGTAGATTGATAGATCGAACGCCAAATAAAATAAATATAAATATAACACAGCAAGGTATTTTTGTATTTTTGGTTTAATAGATCTGAAAATAAAAGTAAAGGAAAAGTAGATCGTAAAGGCAAATTTATGAGGAAGAAGACACCGGGGCCGTAGGTTTCACTAGTGGCTTCTCTCGAGAAAAATAGCAAATGATGGGTAAACAAATTACTGTTGGGCAATTGATAGAACTTCAAATAATCATGACGATATCCAGGCAATGATCATTATATAGGCATCACGTCCAAGATTAGTAGACCGACTCACCTTTGCATCTACTACTATTACTCCACACATCGACCGCTATCCAAAGATGCATCTAGTGTATTAAGTTCATGAAAAAACGGAGTAATGCAATAAGAACGATGACATGATGTAGACAAGATCTATCTATGTAGAGATAGACCCCATCATTTTATCCTCAGTAGCAACGATACATACGTGTTGGTTCCCCTTCTATCACTGGGATCAAGCACCATAAGATCGAACCCACTACAAAGCACCTCTTCCCATTGCAAGATAAATAAATCAAGTTGGCCAAACAAAAACTGTTGTGGAATTGTCACGGCAGATGTCCTCGTGAAAGGACTTAGTCGCAGGGCCATCGTACGGGTTAACTTAGAGGGGTTAAAGCGGACACAAAGACACGGGAGTTATACTAGTTCGGCCCCTTCGTGAAGGAAAAGCCTACGCCTAGTTGTGATGGGATTGATGTGATTTGGCGACTAGGAGCAATAGCTTCTCCTAAGCCTCGAATTGTTCTGTCCCTAAACCGCCACGGGTCGTCCCCTTATATACACGGTTGGCCGACGCCACGGCCTCTGAGTCCCGGCCCGCTCATACAAGTGTCCGCTCGGTCTCTTCTCTCTTATCTTCTGACAAGTTACAAGACTAAGGCGGTTTACATAAGCGGACCCTAATTCGCCTCTGGGCTTTGGGCCTCCTTCGTGGGCCTCGATCATGGATTTAGGTAACCGGCCCTTCGAGGCGGTTTACACTCGATAGTTATATCCCCAACATTAGGCCCCAGTTGACTTGAACCGGTTCATGTTAATCTTCAACATCTTCGAAAAACTCAATCTCCTCCATATTTCAGTAAACCGCCATTTGCTTGAACCGCCGTGACATCATCCTCCGACCACCGCAATGGCATACAGACGCCATCTTTTAATAAAGAAATCCAAGCAAGAAGATTCCTTCCTTTAATGCTATCCCGAAATCGAGGCGGCCATTGCCGTCACCGCTGACTCCTTGATTCTCGCGCTTGTTAATTGCTCGGTTCCTTATAAATAGACCGGCAGCCCCTTTCTCTTCTTCTTCGCTCTTCTCCTTCCTCGCGACGCTCCATACTGAAGCTCGCCGTCGCCTCCGACCTTCAACGCTTGCGTCGTACGGGGCCTTCATCAACCTCGATCGTGTCGAAGTTCTCGGCGCTCCTCGCGGTTTTGCTCATCGTAAGGTCCTCTTCAAGCCCTAGATCCCATCTCAAGATCCTGTTCTTCTCGTAGTTCATAGGTGTTTCATATCGCCCTTCATACACCTTTCGCCATGGCCGTATGACCTAGCAGTACCATACATCTTGTGCGGGTGATCGCACCGCCGTCAATTTGACTCTTTATGCATCTTTCCTTTTGTTCGAGATCCTCTCGTTTAGAACGCCTCAACCTTCCTCGCTCTTTATGAGGCTTGCATAGGTCGAGAAGTTTTTTCATCAAACTTGGTAGATCTAGATTACTTCCTTCGCATGTGAAAACTGTTTACGCCACACTTAGTAGATTTTTCGATTCTGTCTCTTTTGGCGGTTTGACTTTTGATAGCTAATCCGTCACTCCATTAGTCCTAGTTAAACCGAATTGGAAGCTAGGCGCCTAATTGCGGTTTAACATTGTATAATGTGCTCAATCCTTTAGCGGTGAACCGTTTTTCCTTTTCTTCATGATTTAGCCTTCCTAATGGCCCTCAATTCTCGGCTTGCAATTGGGTCCGGTCCAAGATCATCAAACGCAACTCAACTCAGCGGCCGTCACCGGGCGCTTTGGCTTCAAAAATGTCCTCCATCGGCGTGTTCCGATGGCGAATTCCTCCCGAGCCGCAAGAAGGAGAAGTAATTGTGTTTATGCAACACTTAGATCGGATTACGCACTTGGGTTCAAAATTCTTCCGGACGTCCTTGCAAGTTTTCAACTCCATCCGCAGGATATTGGCCCGAACTCGTGTCAAACATATGCAATTTTCAAGTCTTCAAGAAGAACCATCTGTGGAGTTGTTCCGGGATTTTTTCCACTTGAACCATCGTACAGAATTTTCTCGATGGTCCCAACACGTAATCGGGCGGTGTTTCAATCCGAAGAGGAAGGAAGTGGACTTTCCTCACGCCAAACACCACGACCATCCAAAAGATTGGAACCAAACACGTTCTCTTCGCCAACACCGCTCCGCCAATGAGAATCCTTTCTTGGATTACCGCCCTCACCGCTCGGCAACCATCATCCGCCGCCTTCACGCTTAACCGCCATGAACGGAAGAACTTCCTCAAATTATCAAGCTCCGGGCTCTAATGGCCAATGGCTTAACCGGTGTGGACCTTGTGCGGTGTTGGGTTTCTTGGGCGTCTTGCCACTAAGCCGCGGGCCGGATTGATGCACGAGTACATCGGCGACCTCAAAGACCCTCAAAGACGTCACGAGTTACCAATAATCGAACTTGAGGTCACAGAGATCAGAAGAAGATGCTTGATGAACCGATCTCCGTCTCTGACCCTAACCGGGTTGGCTCCATTCGTGTTGCCAACAAACCGCTGCAGAAGGTTACGCTCACCGCTTTTCGGACCTTTAATACTTGGTTGGTATACATTAATCCTTGTTACCTCGCAGCTAACAAATTTCCTTACGAAGCGGACCAAGCCGGCCGGCTCCGTGTAAAGTCCAAGGCTACCAAGAAGGTGACAAGAAGAAAACCGCCGAGTCTTGATCCATGGAAGACGAAGATTCGAAAGCCGAGGTAAAGCTTAATACCCTCGAGGAGTCGTCAGAACCGGATCTTCTCTTTGTGTTTCTTCTTGCTTGTAACTTGTTCCTTTTATTGACAATTGTAACTCACAGATGATCTTTGAAGCCACCATGCCGCCATGTTGAGGTAATCCTTCTTTCTTCCGAATCCGACCTCGTCTTGGATTAAAAGAATTCGCGTGCGGTCCGGAAAGTGAAAAATCTCATTCCTATGCTCATCCGAGTCCAAACCTTTCTTTGAAGACACAAAGAGATCAAGAGCGCCAGACGACCCGACAAGGGCTAACAGATTACCTCGTCCGGTTTACCGGATACACCAACCCTAAGCATCGTCCGAGAGGTGATTTGTTCTCTGAAAACGTTATCCCTTAAAGGGTTTCTTCCGATGTCCTCTCAATCCGTCGACCAATTATCGGGCCTCTTCCAACTCCTCCGGCGGTTCATCAACCACGCAATCGCCTCCACTTAAAGTTGCCGCAGGTAAGTATCATACTTACGTCTCCGCCAATTCGGTTTTTATTTGCGCGGGTCGATTTATCTTACTCTACTCCCGAACACTGCAGCACCAAGGCTCGCTTGAGTAAAAAGCGAAAACTCTTGAGCCCATCTGCGGATGTTGATCCGGAGAAGACCCCGAGCAAAGCAGGCGAAAATCTCAAGTCGCTAAGAATAGTTCGGCGAGTTGTACCGAGACGACATTGCCGATCCGCCGGAAACCGAACCGGAGGCCCAAGTGGAAACCTCGCATCCTGCTCCACCGAAGTCCGCCACAGAGCGGGTCAGAATCTGATGAACCGCCGAGCAGAGTATGAAGGCACCAAGCCCAAAGAAGACCGCCAATCCGGCCAAATTTTGGCCAAAAATGATGATGTTATTGTGGACGCACCGGCTACACCACTCTGCCAACCGGTCGCTTTAGCAAAACACAGCCGCCAAGGAAGGGTCTACCACTATGAGCAAAGATAAGGGAAAAGCTGATTTGTCGACTTATGACAACCTCTCGCCTAAGAACTTCACTCGGCTTCGAACCGGCTCTACACTGGCCGTGACTTTGAAGCCGGTGCAATCATCGCATGAAGGACCGCTATGAGGTAAGGAATCATCCCTTTATTGTACTTTTTGCTTCATAGTAGCCCCTAAGGGTCGGTTTAACTCGCAAAGTGAAACCGCGCTTAACGCATAGAAAACATACTCCTTAAAGCTGCGATCAGAGCCCCCAAGGGCGGTTCAACCTAGCATAGTTAAACCGGACTTAATCTCTAGATCCTCATAGCAAACCGAGATCAACTAGCCATTAGCCCCCAAGTGCCAAGTTGAATATTTGTATTGAGCTTGGGACTTTATAATGAAACAACTAACATGCTCCTTTGTTATCGTAATGAAATATACCAAAGAAACTGCAACTCAAGGACCTTGAGCCAATCTGAAACTCAACAAGCGAAAACCACCAAGGCCAAGGATGAATTGAAAACCGCCTTGGCCACTATGGAACAAATTGAAGGAGTGGTATAAATCCGAAGCGGGCCAATTGGGACACCGAGAAGGCCGTTGATAAAGCAGGCGGAAGATCTTTGAATCGCTCTTAAACCGGTGGATCAAGAGCTTACGGATCGAAGCGCCAAGTTCATGCCATGACCTCGCCATCTTTGGTAAGAAAATTTTGCAATCGACTACCTCTATTTTGATTCTCCGCGGTTTAACCCGAACTATCTCGAAACCGGTGCGAGTAAGCGTATTGCTCATCCGGCTCGATGTGCGGAAGAAGCTCAAGGCGCTTATACGCCGATTGAGCAACAGATACTGGCGCCAATGAGTCATATGTGCCACATCATACGACAACACGGCTCGAATCCACGATCAAAGATACATCGACCGGCCGTCCATGGTTCCGGATACCGTGGAAGAGTTGAAGCGATCCGCAGACCGGCCGGTACTCTCATCGCTCGACTCGCGCCAAGGCGTGGATAACGAGATCTTGACGGTGACATAGCTAAGGGTTTCCCAGCCAAGAGAACGGTGAAGCCTTTGATAACGACATACGAAATGGATAACAAAGGAGATGTGTCCGCCGGCAAGTCAATCGGCAACAGGTTAACCAACTGGCGGTTCACCGCTCTTTTATGACGCAAACAACAAGCGGGTGGAGTTTGTCATTCCGGAAGTGCGATCCTTATTCCTCCAATCCGTAAGCACACTTATGCCCCGACGTTGATCCTACCGAGCTTATAAGTGAAGAGGCATCTTCGTGCCTTAACCCGGATTGACCGTCTACCAATGAATTAGGGCTTTGGGTGATGAAGAGGAAGAAGTTGAACCGACGCCAGCGCCCTCAACCTCACGTCAACTCGTCAAGAAGCGTAATCCGTCAAGCCGGTGGCGCCTCAAATCAAGTAGCCATAACGCCATGCGAAACACCGGCCTTGGAAGGCTCAGTAATAGGATAGTTAGCACTTTATTTTGAACAATGCCTTTATGACCTCGATCTGTTTCCTTTGTATGGTGGTACCGACATCGTGGATTGATGAGCCGCCAACTTAGTTCGCTGCAATCACAAATTCTTTAAACCGCCACAATGCTTGTGTCGCCTGGCCGGCTTGTGGCGCTTATAAATTTATATAAGAAAATATGGATGTATATGACCAAACTTTATGATACAAAAATACCGCCAATGTCGGGCATGCAAATGGCTTAGCCAATCTTGAGGCGGAGGTTATATAAACCATTACCGTCGAAGGAGAAAACAACTCACATGCTTAGAATGCGGTTCTCAGTGTAAACCGTGTAAGACATGACAAGCCCTGTTACTCCATAATGGGATGTTAACGAGAAAAAATCAAGCCGGAACAAAATCACCGGATTAAAAAATGGACCGAACTCCGGTTTAAAAAGGTTGTCGGTTTAAGAAGGCAAATAAAAATCAAATAACTAGTATGAAAACCACATGGAAGCAAAGGCAATGATAAAAACCATGTGCAAGAAGAGGCTTTCTTGAGCTTCGATCGGATGGTGTTACCATGGTCAGACGGACCAAGCTCCCCATAAGGTGTAGCGAAGGTTCAAGTCACCAGAGCCCCAACCGAAATCGTGGCATTATGCCGATCAAGTGGCATGGCAATGGTTCGGTTCGACCAAGCCCCAAGTGATTCTATGGCCTTAGGCCGACCAAGAGCGTGGATGGTTCGGGCGTGACCATGTCCCCAAGTGATCTGGTGGCTTCGCCCATCAAAAGGTGTTGCATTGGTTGGACACCACCAAGCCCCAAGTGACAAAAACTTCGAAAAGCAAGACCAAGGGTTAAGCCGAGGTCGCTTTGCAACAACATCTCCATGTACCCAAACCGGACTTTTTACGTAGCGGATACCCGCTTTGCCGAGGATCCGGTTTATTGCTTTTATTCATAATATATACATTGTATTAATATGTACATAAGTGGAGCCGATGGCTCGGTATAATAAGGTCAAGATGAGCTATGTTCCACGGCTGTTGGTCTCCTCTTCGGCGTCGCGTGAGTCTTTTCGCTCTCGAACATCAATCGATAGTATGACCCGTTGTGCGATTCTTCGACCACAAAGGGCCCTTCCCAAGGTGGGGATAGCTTGTGCATATCATGTCGGTCTTGAATGAGCCAAGCACCAAGTCTCCTTCCGAAAGGTTCTTGTTCTAACCCGCCGATCGTGATACCGACGAAGATCCTGCTGGTAAATCGCCGAACGAGCGGCCGCCATATCTCACTCTTCATCGGTCGATCCAAAGCGTCTGCCGTCTTTGCCTCGCTATCGGCCTCAACATAAGTCGCCACGCTGGCGAGTCATGACGGATATCGCGAGGAAGGACCGCCTCGCTCCATAGACCATAAAGAACGGTGTGTATCCATTGGATCTGTTAGGGGTAGTATTGATACTCCATATCACGGATGGTAGCTCTTCTACCCAACAACCCGGCGTCCTCTCTAAAGGGACCATAAGCGGGGTTTAATACCTCTCAAGATCTCTGATTAGCTCGTTAAAACTTGACCCTTTGGATCGCGGGTGGGCCATCAAGAAAAACGTCTGCGGATGTGCTCTCGTTCACAAAACTCCTTCATGGCTCCCTTGGACAAATTGGTGCCATTGTCTCGTGATGATACTTGTGGAAATCCAAACCGAAAATCACCTTTTGATGAATCAACCGCCGTAGCGCATCACACTTGCTAACGAGCTCGCCTCTATCCACTTTGTAAATTTATCGATTGCCACCAACAGTGGGTCTTCTTGTCCTTGGACCTTTTGAAAGGTCCAACCATATCCAACCCCAAATCGCAAACGGCCAAGTAATTGGAATCATCCTCAACTCTTGGGCGGTACATGAGCACGTCTGGAAAACTTTTGGCAACCATCACATCGTCGACCAGGATCTTCCGCATCGGCATGGGCGGTCGACCAATAGAAACCGTAGTGGCGGGCAGCTTTGGCCACTAAGGACTTTGAGCCGGCGTGATGACCACGGTTCCTTCATGGATCTCACGCAATATCTCACGGCCTTCTTGAGGGACACACAACGCCGAAGCGCCTCGACATGTTTGCAATGATGCAACTCGCATACGATATATAGTCATAGACTTAGACCGCGAACTATCTGTCAGACCAACGTCTCATCTTCGGTAACTCGCCCGGCTCATGTATGCCAAATAAGGAGCGTCAATCCGGAATGACATGCAAGGCTGCCACCAATCCGAGCCTCCGGATCGAGAATAGCCAAATCGACTTCATCGGAAGCTTAAGCGGCGGATTATGCGATCGTCAAGGAAGACATTAGGCGGGACGGTTTACGTTGAGAGCCCAATAGGCTTAGGCGTCCGGTAACCGTTCTTCAGATGATCCACATGGTCCACGATATCCTTTAAAGTGTCCTGCAACAATATCCACCTCCGACGGTGTCACGACCATGAGAGGATCTTTGGAATCCCAAGTACACGATACTTCTTTGGGCCACCAAGTCAAAGTCACCAAAGCACTTAACTCGGCTTAGATTCATCTCCTTAGCCATCCGGAGACCATGGAGCAAAGCCTCATACTCACCGCATTGTTAGTACGGGGAACATTAAGCGAAGAACGTATGTAACTTGTCACCTCGCGGGGAAGTTAATCGACTCGACCCGAGCCCTCAATTGCTGGATCCATCAAAGTGGATGGTCCAATAGGTATGATCCGGCTTTTCTTGGTAGCTTGCAACTCGTCCAATCGGTAATGAAATCCACAAGTGCACGAGACTTTACTGCCGTCAGAGGCACATACCTTAAACCGTCGGCCCAAGTTCTATAGCCCACTTAGCAATCCGCCGATCGCTTCCGGTTCTATATGATATCTCCCAAAGGAGCCGAATCGACCACCGTGATGGGGTGCCCTTGAAAATATTGCTTCAACTTGCCTTGCCATAAAACTCCATATACCAGCTTACGCCAATGCGGATATCTTTGCTTAGACTCAATGAGGACCTCGCTAATGTAATAAACCGGCCGTTGAACCGGATACTCCTTCCCCGCCTCCTTCGTTCCACCACAATGGCTACGCCGACCGCTTACGGCATTAGCGACAACATATAACGAGGCGGCTCCTTGTCGATGGGGCGGCGAGAACGAGCGGTTGGCTAACCGCTTTAAGTCCTCAATGCTTCATCGGTAATTTGAACTCGAACCGATCCGTTTTCTTGACATCTGGTACAAAGGAATGGCCTTCTCTCCTAGGCGGTGATAAACCGCTTAGCGCAGACAATCAGACCGCCAAACGTTGGACATCATTGATACACTTTGTCTTAGCCAGGAGGTGATAGCTGTAATCTTCTCGGATTAGCTTCAATCCTTGTTGGACACAAGGAAACCCAATAACTTGCTCATTGGAACACCAAAAACACACTTGGCGGGTTAAGCATCATCTTGTACACCCGCAAGTTGTCAAAGGTTTCTCTCAAATCCTCAATCGGTGTTTCCTTTTTCCTTGACTTAACCACAATATCATCCACATAAGCATGCACATTACTACCGATCTGTTCATGCAAGCAATTACAGACATAGCGTTGATAAGTTGCTTGGGTGCTCTTGAGCCCAAAAGGCATAGATACATAGCGAAGGCTCCAAAGGGTGATAAACGCCGTCTTCTCCTCGTCCTTAACCTCCATTTTAATCGATGATATCCTAATATGCATCCAAAAACTCAACGCTCACAACCCGCCGTAGCATCAATAATCGATCAATACGGGAGGGCGAAGGATCTGTTGGACAAGCCTTGTTAAGATCTGTATAATCCACTTTTGCGCCAAGTGCCATTCTTCTTAAGGACCAACACCGGATTAGCAAGCCACTCGGATGGAAAACTTCAGCGATAAACCCCGCCGCTAAGAGCACGGCAACCTCCTCTCCAATGGCCTTGCACCTTTCCTCGTTAAGCCGTGAAAAAACGCTTTCACGGCTCAGTACTTGGGATCAACATTAAGAGTGTGCTCGGCGAGTTCCCTCGGTACACCGGCATGTCGAAGGTTTCCATGCGAAAATGTCCCGATTCTCACGGATGAACTCGATGAGCGCTTTCCTATTTAGGATCCAAGTTAGCGATGGTGAACCGCTTGGACGAATCGCCGGGCACAAAATCAACAAGTTTAGTCTCACCACCGACTTAAACTTCAAATCCGGATCGTGCTCTGTGGTTGGCTTCTTCAACGGGGTCATATCCGCCGGATCAACATTGTCTTTATAGTACTTTAACTCTTGGTGGCACAAACCGACTCGATAAGCCGCATCACCTTCCTCGCATTCCAAAGGTAATCCGCGGCTCCGTGAACCGTTATCGTCCCTTTGTGACCCGGCATTTTCAAATGCAAATAGACATAACAAGGCCGTGCCATAAACTTAGCATAAGCCGCCCCAAACGAGGCGTGGTAAGGGCTTTGGATTTTACCACCTCAAACGTCGATGTTTCCGATCTGAGTCATGTTCATCTCCAAAGGCTACCTCGAGCTATCTTACCGACCGGTATGTTGACTTGCCAGCACCACGCCGTGAAACACTTTGATCGGGCTACTGAGATGCTTATCAAATCAACCCCATACGTCGGAAGGTCTCGTGAGTACGTGATGTTGATCTTGCTCCCTCCATCCATAAGTACTTTGGTAAACTTGTATCCTCCCACCGAGGTGCCACCACTAGGGCTAGTCACCGGATTGTAAACTTCGGGAGGATGATCCTCTCTGCTCCATACAATAGGCTGCTCGACCAAGCAGTAATGCGGTGCGGCGGTTCAACAACACCGACCGCCCGCTTCTAAAGTTTGCGGTCTCGTCTGTCCAAGTGGTGGTAAAGACATGGTATCGCATCACTGTTCAACCTGCTGGATTACTTTGGTAACCCGATCGCTTCTGTTGTTGATTGTAACCCCAGGTTACGATTGTTCGATTGTTCGGATTGCCTTGCCGGGATTACCATCGAATCTGGGCCGGAATTCTCGAATCAGAACCGGGCGGACCACGAACCGCCATTGGGCCCTTGATCATCTGGGAAAGCATTAGAATTTTGAACTCTGCATAATATAACAATCCTTCGAGAGGTGGTTCATTGGTGCCTCCTTTGTCCCATGCTTGGACAAGGTTGATTCAATAGGTAATTCAAACGATCCGGATTGTGACCTTGTGCACCGCCCGGTTTGGTTGCTTACCTTTGCGCCACCGACCCTTGTCCTGCTGCGTTGGTGTTAGCTCTGAAGCCCATGTTACCGTTAGCCTTACGCTTGTTTCCCCATTACTGCCGAATGATCTTTCTTGGCCTCTGGAGTTGCTATTCGCTTTCCTTCCCTACTTGTCATCCTCGGACTCGGGATCCTTGGTACTATCGAATCAAGATACTTTACCAAAACGCCCATGAGCGTGCCCATGTCATTGCAAAACGCTTCATGCGACCCGGCTTCAACTTCAACGGTTCGAACCGGCGGTTGGCTTCTAGGGTTAAAATAAGCGGAATTAGGGTTGATCCGGCCGATGAATGTAAAACCTCCAAACGCACAGCACCCAATGTGTTGTAGATTCTCCTCTGCTCGACACAAGCCGCCAAATCCACCACGACATGGGCCATTTCACAGTGTCTTTGAAATTTTGAATGAACCGGTCCGAATCGAGTCCACGAACTAAGCGAGTTGGGTGGCAAATTTTTCAACCAAGCACGGGCCGTACCTTCCAACATCATGGTGAAATACTTCGCACACGCAGCTTCGTCCACATCCAAAGATCTCCATGGCCATCTCATAACTTTCTATCCACGCTTACGAGCCAAATCGGCGGTATAATTGGGTACCTTGCGTGGCCCTTTGAAGTCCTTGGGCAAACGCACATTGCGTAAAGCGGGACGAGGCAAGGCACCCCAATGAGCTTAGCGTGACCCCGGTTCAAGATGGTCGGACGAACCGGCCGTGAGCCGATGGTCCTCATGTTGTCTTTGTTAGCTCGGCCTCCCACGTGCCTCGCCCGGTCCACCACCACTTGAGCGTCTTCGAAGCCACCGTGGGGTTGTTGCCTCGAGGCGACCAAGCTGCGCATTACTTGATACTGGCGGTTCATCTGCTACGGCTATAACTCCGGCTTAGGCGGGGTGGAGTGGATCCGATCCCGATCAGATGAATACGCTTCTCGCCGAGCGGGGCCGTCTGAGGAGCTCCTTGACCGGCGTGTTTCTACCGCTTTGTGGCGAATCGCCTCGATCGAATCGCCTCAATCGTGCCGCACCGCGAAAGGTTATCCATCGGGTTGGAGTAGTGACCGAGGTGTCGCACCGCCGTCAGGGCGCTACGGTATGATGGCGAGGCGATCTATCACACGGGTTGAATCGCGCGCCGCCCGAGTGCTTCCGCGGTTTACCACCGGTGGCGGATTCTCGTCCCCGCCAGGGTATTGAAGAGCTCTCTTCCTCGAAAACGAAGGCAAACGGGATCTGATTCCTTTTCATGACTTCATGTGATGCACTCGATCCAAAGATGAGCCTATAAGCTCAGGCATCCAAAGCGCCCGCTCGCGCCATCCTCACGTCTGGTTGCCGGATCCGCTTTAGCTTTAGCGATTTGTTCCTTCACCTTGCAATCT
Source organism: Aegilops longissima (assembly GCA_021605205.1). Lineage (NCBI taxonomy): Eukaryota > Viridiplantae > Streptophyta > Magnoliopsida > Poales > Poaceae > Aegilops > Aegilops longissima. The sequence continues at coordinate 76,565,989 of CM038678.1, forward strand.
GCGTTGTGCGTCCCGATCCGCCGGGTTAGCCTCCACCATGAGCGCAGCCAATCGTCAAATAACTCGATAAAACTTGAGCGGCGGCGCGCGGGGCCTCCGTCCCCTACCGCCACCACCATTCTTTGAATCGGCGACGATGGGCGCCATGGTCAAAGAGTGAAGCGTCGCTTGTGTACCGCCATGAAAATTCCAACCCACCGGGTAGGTCAAAGGGGTCCGAATACTCTCTCGTCGGAACGGCCCCGATCCGCCATCTTGCGGTGGTACAAAGACTTCGGTTTCTCCGGCGGATGACTCGTCGCCGCGGAGTAGACAATGGTTTCGCCGCCAGATCTCGATCCGCCCTCATAGTCTCCGTGGGCGACTCCCACGAAAGCACGCTGACAACCGGTTTAGCGAGCGGGACTCTTCTTCGCTCACGAGGCCGTCTCGACGAGGTCGGTCGCAGATGTCCGGCCCGGCCCACAGCTCGCCGATCTTGCCGATGAACACGTGTATGCCACCAAAGGGACCCGGACCAGATTCGATCGAGCGGCCTCTCGGGCCCCAATCAAGCATCGTCGATGTAGAGTTTGCCATGACGACTCTTAGTCACCCTACCACAAAGATAGCCTTCGAGTCCTTCAAACTTGCCCTCTAAGATCATCAAACCATCGTGCGATAGCCCCGGTGGGCGCCAACCGTCGTGGAATTGTCACGGCAGATGTCCTCGTGAAAGGACTTAGTCGCAGGCCATCGTGCGGGTTAACTTAGAGGGTTAAAGCGACACAAAGACACGGAGTTATACTAGTTCGCCCTTCGGTGAAGGAAAAGCCTACGTCTAGTTGTGATGGGATTGATGTGATTTGGCGACTAGGGAGCAATAGCCGCCTAAGCCTCGAATTGTTCTGTCCCTAAACCGCCACGGTCGTCCCCTTATATACATCGGGCCTTGGTACCGCCCTCTGAGTCCCGACCTACTCATACAAGTGTCCGGCTTTGTCTCTTCTCTCTTATCTTACAAAGACAAGTTACAAGACTAAGGCGGTTTACATAAGCGGACCCTAATTCGCCTCGGGCTTTGGGCCTCCTTCAGGGCCTGATCATGGATTTAGGTAACCCGGCCCTTTCAGGGCGGTTTACACTCAGTAGTTATATCCCCAACAAAAACTGTCGTGGTTTTGTCATGGCAGATGTCCTTAGTGTCAGGACTTAGTCGCGAGGCCAACGCATCTATGTGGTAGCTTGAGAGGGGTTGAGCGGAATCGAGAGATGAAACACAAGAAGAGGTTTTAGACATCTTCGGGCCCTTGGAAACATCATCCGGTAATAGCCCTACATGCTGTTTGAGGCTAGGTCTCATTATCATCGCCAGGGAGTCGCCGGTAAACCGGCTCTTTGTGTCTAGCCCTAGAGATTGTTTCTTCTTGTTTGTCGCTTGCCCCTCTTTGGGGAGCCCTGCCCCTCCTTATATATGTTGAAGGGACGAGTTACATGTGGAGTCCTATTAGGATTAGGACTAGTCTATCTCTAATACAAACCGGATACAAGTCCAGGTCTTAACTCCTTGTAAGACAAATATTCCTCACGCCTTTCCTTGTAAACCGGCCCACCATTAATATAAACCGTCCCTCTGGGCCTTGGGCCTTGTCATCCATCCGTCTCTTGTACGGTTATCGATGAGTTATAATGTCCCTGAAGTTGCTTGTAAACCGCCAGTCGTATGGTCGCCATGAATCACCAAGTGCCACCGGGTCTCGTGTAAACCGCCAAGTCCGTGGGTTATACTTCCTACGGTTTACGCCATGGGTATATCCCCGACATTATCCCCCGGTTTAATTTGGATTTATCCATGTTAAACTGATCCTGTAAAACAAACACTAGAACAAATTTGACAGGTTGCACTCCGGGTTAAATATTCTTGTAAACCTACACCTGATCATCCTTAAATCCTTATTATTTCCTCCTTCTAGAAAATCCGGGTCAGTAGACCAGCTTCATAATCAATTTGCTTGTAGAAAAAATGTTGTAAATAAAGAATCCATTTGACTCGGCCTTCAATGCTCTGACTTGACAAAGATATTGGTCTTCAAATATTCAACTGATATTCAGCCGACTTGAAAATATAAAACTTGCCGATCTATGATTTTCAAAATCGCCGGGTTATAATTGTTTCCAACGCCGGTTCATGATTGTTGCCAACACGGTTCATGATTATTGATGACGTCGGGTTATGATTATTGCAGACACCGGGTCATAATGATTGGTGATGCCCGGTCAATCTGGTTTGCTCAAAACTGAAAATCGGAAGATATTTCTCCCTTATAACCATATTACCTGTAGCCCCCAAGTATTGAACAGAACAAAGTGATGATTTGAGACTTGTTTCCATATAATTACTGCCACTTTGAAAAAATCCATGTTGTTCATCTTCTAGGAAAAACCGAATACTCCATATATGTAGCCCCCAAGGGCCGGGTCATTATGCAATAATGAGCAGGGACTTTGTAGATATGATCATATAGATTTGAACAGCAATGTTTAGCCCCCAAGGGCCGGCTCAGTAAGATAATATTGACCTGGGACTTTATATATATACTTCATTGAAAATAACATCATATGATATAACTCCCATCATGGAGCTTGAACCCTCGTCCACAAGGTTAAGAGCTTTGTGCTTTACCAACTGAGGAGTGGACCCTTCAATACAATGGTTTTAACTTGTGTACCTTGAATTGTTGACATGAGCAATTGGTAGCCCCCAAGGGCCGGCTCATTACAATGTGATGAGTCGGGTCTTCAATAAGGTGATGAAAAAATGACTTTGCATTAGCCCCCAAGTGTCATGGTGCATACTTGCAGTGACATGAGACTAGCATACTTGATATAATCTCAATTTGAATAATGTAGCCCCCAAGTGCCGGGTCGTAAGCCTGCAGCGACTCGGGACTATTCCTTCCATTGTAGAATAAATCATATCCTTTGATAAAATAATAACCATTGCGCTAAAGCGACTTTGAAAACCTCAATAATAGCGGCTTATTAATAACCATAATAAAAATCCAGCCATGTTGGCTATTCAAGATAATATAATACGGTATGAAAACCTTATTCATTCAATATCATAATGAAAATTCAGCCAAGTTTTGCTATTTGAATAATATAACCCAATGATTTATAAGCGCATGGTTCCAATGGCGCAATCCAAATATATGCTGGCGACTTATAGTCCAAAGCGAGACCGATTTAATAAACATCGGATAATTCATCATATACTGGCGAATTATCGTCTTAAAGCTAGGCCGGTTTAATAAACACCAGATAATTTCTCATCATACTGGCGACATATAGTCAAAAGCCAGGCCGGTTTAATAAACGCCGGTGATTTATAATCATACTTTATTCATCCTGTTTCTGCATACAACAAGTTTAAAGTGTTCTGGCGGTCCTGGCGGATTACCGCCGGACGGTCATAAGGCCCAACATATAACCCGGATTTATAACCAAGGCCGCACTTAAGAATAATAAAATATGAAATATATCATACCTGTGACATTGAATCACATCGTTGGTTTACCAACTTTTTGTAGTAAGGGTGATAACCCTAATGATGAGTATTGATAACTCCTTCCATATTGTGCCGGTTTATGATAAAACCGTACCGGGTTGTGATAGACACCGGATTATCCATATATAATACTGGCGACTTGTAGTCGAACCAGACCGGGTTAATAATCGCCGGATTATAACTGGTCATGTACTGACAACTTGTAGTTGAAAGCCGAGCCGGGTTAATGAACGCCTGTTTAAAAAGCAACCAAATTTTTTTTATCAAGAAGAGAACAAAACTCAAACAAAGGCAAATAAAACCGTTGTAGGCGAGGCTTTGAGCCGATCAAGAGGTGTGATTGTGGTTCGGATACGACCAAGCCCCAAATGACATTGTGGCATTACGCCGATTAAGAGGTGTAGCTATGGTTCGGGTTCGACCAAGCCCCCAAGTGATGCTGTGGCATTGCGCCGATCAAGAGGTGTAGCTATGGTTCGGATACGACCAAGCCCCCAAGTGATCTTTGTGGCATTCGCCCGATCAAGAGGTGTAGCTATGGTTCGGGTTCGACCAAGCCCCCAAGTGATGCTGTGGCATTGCACCGATCAAAAGGTGTAGCTATGGTTCGGATACGACCAAGCCCCCAAGTGATCAATAATATGATAAGCCAATAAGGCATGATACCCATGTTTGAACCGCGCATCATGGCAGCAGGTCCTCTTTGGCAACCTTTAACTTTTGCAAGAGATAAATTCTTCTTGAACCGGGATTTTGAACCGGATATTGAGAGCTTCAAAGCTTTGTGGGAGAACAGATTTCCCTTGAACAGGATTGCAAACTGGCATTCTTCATTTTGAACCGGAAATTTTCTGACTGCCTTTAAACTCGAACTTGCAAGAAGTAAATTCCTTTTAGAGCCGGAAATTCTTAAACCGGATTTGAAAGCTTCAGATCTTTGTGGGAGAACAGGATTTTAAACCGGCATCCTTTCTGATGACCCGAAACTTCTTCATTGAGCCGAGATTTTGTAACTGTCATATACTTTCTAAGCCGGAAATTTTAAACGGCCTTTAAATTTTCATCAATATAACGATAGTCTCCGGACCGCTTATCTTTCCTCCATCGTCACGGGTTCTTAAATTTCTTTGGCCGCAAGATTTGGTTGAATCATGTCATCGTAGCCCCGCGTCTCAAAGGTGACTCAAGGAGTTGGCTTGAGACTCTCCATATTCGACCGTGATATAAACCGCATAACTTGTATATCATTGGTGTTGATAGCACGATGTGAATCCACGACGGTTGAGGTGATCTGCGCGGGTTATAAATGATCTGTATGAGCCGTGTCAAGAATCGCCAATAGTTCCTTTCAACCGCTATTTGAAATTAACCAAACCGTAGTGGCGGCGACTTGCGTGCACTGCCCATTGATCCATCCAAAGGTCATTTGCGGTTGATGATGATTTGCCTCAATTTGAAAGAAAACCAGCTACCCAAGCTGTGACTTGCTTTATACTTAATAAACAGCCCATGCAGACAGGTGCAGCCCGGTATGTTGATGTAGACCAGGCCGCGAGAGACGGACGACAAAGACGACGGCAGCATCAGAGGTGGCTCGGACAGATGAGTCGGCCGCAGCATTGTAAGCCGGTGCGGACGGAGAAAATCGGCACCGGTGTCGTAAACCGGCACGGTCGGGTGAGTTAATTGCGGGTGCGGTCCCGGCAAGCTGATGTAAACCGGGCCACAGGGACGGCGACTTGCTCACGTTCATTCATCGGGTGTTAGGACACGGACGAAACGCCAGTGCAGAACATTGCTAGCGCCCGCCCGTAATATAACACCTCATTTGTAATGAACAATTGTCATGCGCCAAGAATATCACATGCCAAAGTAATCGTTCACACAAAGATTAATATGTGCTATGAAAACAAACCGGACGGATATAACCTGATGTTTTTTGTTCGAACAATGGATGATCTGTTCATCGCAACAGAGGCGGTTTAGGCTGGTCGGCGATTCAATATGGTCCCGGCGGTTCAAGCAGAAACCCTCCGGGTTATTCTCCAGGTCTTTAAGTGCTCGACACGAGTGGTGCAAATGTATACGTCGCCTCCGACGCCGGCGCACGAGGACCGGATCATACCTTGGCCATGAGTTAATTGACCTGTGTATAGCAATATCATACCGTGAAAAAAGCTTTGAATGATACTTAATTATACCAGTAAAAGTTTAGAAAAATAGCACCGATGATCCATATGTAATATCCGTCAATAAACTGACACGAGCGGCTCGAAGCGGGGTAAGGCCGGCTCACCCTGGCCTTTGTAGGCTGCAGTTTGAGATGGGCGGCAACTCAAGGTTGAAGCAATTTGGAGTTGAGGCCCAGCACTGGCGGCTTAACAAAGCGGCAGCGGAGAAGCGCCTAACAAAGCGTCTCACAGCAGAGCAACAGCAAGAGGAGATGCAAAGGCGGAGGCGGTTTAACGACGCCGGCGAGTGGAGATGACCGGGTGACCGCAGCAATCGGTCACGGAGGAGCAGTGGCTCGACGGAAAAGGCGGCCATGCACTGGTGCTGTTGCGTGACGGCATTTAATAAATTTCTGAATGTACTGTTCTCCCTCAAACACACGTGGAGGCAGCGCAAGACACAGACGGCGGGTTGAAGTAGCAGAAGTGCTCCAGCGACGGCGGCTCTTTGAAGCTGCCTGCTGTATAAGTACATGGCGGTTTCAGTCTCGTACACAAATTATAGGAACAGCTCTGCTCTTGGCTGACGGCTGTGAAAATCCTGCTAACTCTGAGCAGGGGCAACGATATCAATGGCTTCTACCAGCTCCGTAAAATCGAGCGGCTAACTGGTGCGTGGCCGAGCAAAGGCGAGGCCGACCACGGAGGCAGCTTCTACATGACAGTCTTTTCTTCTCTTTCTGACCTTGAGTTGTACAAGTACCATTGCATGCGTTTCAAGGTAGCTAGCACTTTTCCCTCGGCGCTGCTATACAGACGACATATTTGTGTCCGACTCTTGTACGATCTTACTTGGCAGCTGCCTGTGAACGCAGGAAGCAATTGTTTTTTCCTTAGCTGATGCTAGCGCTGTTGGGGAGCAAGTGTTGTTCGCCGATCGTGCATCAACTATCGTGTGTGAAGCAATTTCGCTTTTCCCTTACATGATATTGGTATAGGCCGAGACGAAAATTAAATTTGACTTGGACCGGCCGCTCCGCGCTGAATCTAAATTATAGGGCTAATCATCAATCCGGCCGGCCGCAGACTTCTTGTTGACCTCGGCGACTCGGATCAAAAACTTTTCGTCTAAGAAAACTCCAATTTTTCTCATGCAAATATCTTAATCGAAATCCATACATGTACACGAGGACATATATCTTTTTTTCTTCCTTTTGCTTGACCGCTCTGCACTTGACGTAGCAGCAGAGTAGTACTGTAATAGTATTTCCTGATTCCCAAACGAGAGTAATTTTCTATCAATCCTCAGGAGCCCCGCCATGCAAAAATTGTTTCTTTATTCCTTGGATTTTTGCAGCTGGATTAAGCAATCATCACCACCCTTCATCTGTACTGATGCGGACGCGAAGACGAGCAACAATCTGGCCCGGATACTGTAATATACACGTATTGGTTACGTCGAATCAGATTCTTGTCCAGTTTCATCTGCAGCGGAAAAAACGATCTATGCTCGGATTCAACGGGTCGCCGTGCAACGCGTGAGGCGCCGCACACAAACCCTAAAATTTTCCTTTGAACACAAATCTCACAAATTGCACGTCTTCCAAATCGGTTTTTCTTCATCTGGAAGCATGGGAACTCCTTGAAGCCTTGAAAAATCTCTTCAAAAACTCAACACCACCGTACACGGGCCTCATGGTAGGCGCAAACTGTCGTGGTTTTGTCACGGCAGATGTCCTTAGTGTCAGGACTTAGTCGCGGGGCCAACGCATCTATGTGGTAGCTTGAGAGGGGTTGAGCGGAATCGAGAGACGCAACACAAGACAAGGTTTTAGACAGCTTCGGGCCCTCTTGTTTGTCGCTTGTCCCTCTTTGGGGAGCCCTGCCCCTCCTTATATATGTTGAAGGGGCGGGTTACATGTGGAGTCCTATTAGGATTAGGACTAGTCTATCTCTAATACAAACCGGATACAAGTCCAGGTCTTAACTCCTTGTAAGACAAATATTCCTCACGCCTTTCCTTGTAAACCGGCCCACCATTAATATAAACCGGCCCTCTGGGCCTTGGGCCTTGTCATCCATCTGTCCCGCCCCAAGTTACGATGAGTTATAATGTCCCAAGAGTTGCTTGTAAACCGCCAGGCAGGGCGGGTCGCTAGTGAATCACCAAGTGCCAGCCGGGTCTCAGGTAAACCGCCAAGTCCGACCTGGTTATACTTCCGGCCGGTTTACGCCGCGGGGTATATCCCCGACAAAAACAAAAAATCGGAGAAGAAATACGAGGCTATAAGTAATCACGCATATAAGAGATCAAAGAAACTCAATTACTTTCATGGATATAAAAAGACATAATTGATCATAAGCTCAAAGTTCATCATATCCCAACAAACACACCACAAAAGAGTTACATCATATGGATCTCCAAGAGACCATTGTATTGAGATTTCAGCGAGAGAGAAAGAGAGGAAGCCATCTAGCTACTAACTACGGGCCCGAAGGTCTACAAAGAACTACTCACGCATCATCGGAGAGGCACCAATGGAGGTGGTGAAACCCATCCGAGATGGTGTCTAGATTGGATCTGGTGGTTCTGGACTTTGTGGCGGCTAGATCAATATTTCGTCGACTCTCCTAGGGTTTCTAGAATATTGGGGTATTTATAGAGCAAAGAGGCGGTCCGGGGGGCACCCGAGGTGGGCAGAACTCAGGGTGTGCATTCGGTTTTTTCGGTTTAATTCGGTTCAGTTTATACGGTTTTATACTTCGGTTTATATGGTTTTATACATATATACGGTTCGGTTTCGGTAATAACCATTTATTTTCGGCTCGGTTTCGGTAATAACCAAAATAACCAAAGTTTACGCGAATTTTTGAATGACACATGATATTTTGGTCAGATGATTCGGTCTATGTATGTAGGTTAGATGTTTCTGTGATGGATGAGAACTAAGAACTGTGTATGTTGATTAGATTATTAGAATTTAGATGGCAGAAGACATGATTTGGTCCATGGCATATTGTATGTACGTACAGCCGGTGGTGCACTTGGGTAGTTTTTTTTTCCTTTGAGGGCAAGTACTAAGTACTACTAAGTAGCGTTGGTTTTAGTTTAAAAAAAGTAGCGTTAGTTTGGTTTTTTTTATTTTAGACAAAAGTAGCGTTGGTTTGGTGGTACAGAAGCAGTACGAACAGCCTTTTTTTAGTAGAGCAAAGGAGCGACCAACCGCACCAAGTGCCCAGGTCAAACAATAGGCCCAACAGAATTGAACAAGCACCAATGTGGGCTGGAATATTTAAGGCCCAAACACTAAAACAAGCACTGATGCAGTCGCTAGGAGAGAAGGAAGTGTAGTTTAGTCCCACATCGGCGATCGGAGACAGGAAGTGGTGGGCGGAGAGCTATAAAGGGAAGGGCAGGTGAAGGGTTTCACTCATAGCGTTGGTTATTTTCTGCATGCAGAAGCTACTTTCGGTTTTTTCGGTTTAACCAAAATTCGTTTGGTTTAAACCAAAAAAACCAAAGTTCAAATGGTTTCCAAATTTGGAAACTGAAACTAAAACCAAAACCTGAAAAAACCGAAGTTTTAGTTCGATTTGGTTTTTTTCGGTTCGGTTTATGGTTTCAGTTTGGTTTTGCACAGGCTGAGGCACAACCCACCAGGGCCTCCTGGCACGCCCTGGTGGGTTGTGCTCTCCTCGGAGCACAGCCAGGGTCCATTATGTTTCTTCTGGTCCAAAAAAAATCTCCGTAAAGTTTCGTGGCATTTGGACTCCGTCTGATATTGATTTTCTTCGATGTAAAAAACATGCAGAAAACAACAACTGGTACTTGGCATAGGTTAGTACCAAAAAATGATATAAAATGACTATAAAATGATTATAAAACATCCAAGATTGATAATATAACAGCATGTAACAATAAAAAATTATAGATGTTGGAGACGTATCAGCATCCCCAAGCTTAACTCTTACTCGTCCTCGAGTAGGTAAGTGATAAAAACAGAATTTTTGATGTGGAATGTTGCCTAACATGTCATATCATATTCTTTTCTTTATAGCATGGACATTTGGACTTTTATGTGTTTCAAAGCAATAGTCTAGTTTTGACATGATAATTTAAATACTCAAGCATATAATCAAGCAACCATGTCTTTCAAAATACCAACGCTAAAATAAGTTAGCCCTAGCCCATCATGCTTAACCATTGATCCATTCATGAAACGCACTCCATATTAGCTACACCCAATACTCAAGTACGATCATATTGCCTCCTAGTTGGTGCTTTTATAAAAGAAGATGGAGACTCAAATTCAAAATAAAAATTGCATAAAGTAAAAGAAAAGCCCTTCGCAGAGGGAAGTAGGGATTTGTAGAGGTGCCAGAGCTCAAAGCGAAAAACTTAGAGATAAAAACATTTTGGGAGGTGTATCCATCCCACCAACAAAAACGACTTAGAGTTCCCAACACTTTCCATGCTAGATATATCATAGGCGGTTCCCAAACAGAAAATAAAGTTTATTTCTTTTTCCACCATACTTTCACTTTTCATGGCTAGCCGTATCCACGGTTGCCCTCCATACCAACACTTTCCAAGGAATTTATTATTTGATAACATAAAGTAAATTCATTTTTGCATTTCGGGACTGGGCATCCCTAAAACCTTTGCCTTACTCTCGTGCAATGACAAGTGAATAAACATCATCGTGAGAATAACACATCCAACATGGAAAATATTAGCCACCCCTCACCGCTCCGCGAGCGAAACAAACACACAAAAGAGAAGTTCATTTTGAAAATTAGACATGGCACATGCAAATTTGCTTAGAACGGCAAAAGAATATCGCATATAGGTAGATACAGGGGACTCATGTGGCAAAACTGGTTTAAAGGATTTTGGATGCACAAGTAGAGATCATACTTAGTGAAAAATGAAGGCTGGCAAAAAGATTGAGAAGCGACCAACCAAGAAACAATAATCTCATAAGCAAGCATTAATCATAATTAACACCGAATAATGCACCATAAGTAGGATATAATTTCATTGCATGACTATTGACTTTCGTACTTGCATAGGGAATCACAAACCTTAACACCAATATTCTTACTAAAGCATAATTACTCATCAACCCAACTCACATATCACATCATCATATCTCAAAACTATTACTAAAAATCAAGTTTTTTTGTCCAATGATCTTCATAAAAGTTTTTATTATATCCTTCTTGGATATCTATCACTTTGGGACTAATTTTCTTGTGTTGCTTTTCATAAGCTCAAACAAATATAAGTGAAGATCATGAGCATAACAAATTTTCTTTCTCTCAAAATAATTTAAGTGAAGCAAGAGAGAATTTCTTGAAAATTTTACTAACTCTCAAATAAATCTAAGTGAAGCAAGTGAGCATTTCTTCAAAAATACTAAAGCACACCGTGCTAAAAAAGATATAAGTGAAGCACTAGAGCAAGTCCTTAGCTCATAAAAATTTAAGTGAAGCATAGATAGCAATTCTAACGATTCATGACATAATTTTGGCTCTCTCAAATAAGTGTGTCCAGCAAGGATTGATGACTTAAAACACAAAATAAAGCAAGCAAAGACTCATATCATACAAGACGCTCCAAGCAAAACACATAGTATGTGACGAATAAAAATACAGCCTAAAGTAAAATACCGATGGTCGTTAGAAGAAAGAGGGGATGTCACTCGGGGGCATCCCCAAGCTTAGTTGGTTGCTCATTTTTGGATAATAGCTTGGGATGCCGGGGCATCCCCAAGCTTAGACTCTTCTATCCTTCCTTCATCCATCGAAAGATAAGCCAAAACTTGAAAAACTTCGATCACACAAAACTCAACAAAACCTTCATGAGATCCGTTAGTATAAGAAAGCAAACCACTACTATAAGTGATGTGTCAAACCAATTCATATTTTGTTTTTGTATTATATCTACTGTATTCGAACTTTTCTATGGCAAAAACTCATCAAAGAAAAGCATAGAGCCATCAAAATAAGCACACAACACAAAGAAAACAGAATCTGTCAAAACAGAACAGTCTGTAGCAATCTGACTATTTCGAAAACTTCTGGAACTCCAAAAATTCTTAAAAAATAGGACGACCAGGGTAATTTTTATATTAATCTTCTTCAAAAAGAATTAGGGAAAAATCATTTTTTTGTGATTTACTAGAATTATTTTCGTGAGTGCATAAGTTTCTGTTTTTCAGCAAGATCAAACAACTATCACCCAAGAAGATCCTAAAGGCTTTACTAGGAACAAACACTAATTAAAACACAAAAAACACAATAATAACAGTAGCATAATTGTGCAAACACACAAGAACAGAAAGAAAAAAGCAAAAATAAATTTTATTCATTGGGTTGCCTCCCAACAAGCGCTATAGTTTTACGCCCTTAGCTAGGCATAAAGCAAGGATCTAATTTTGTCATCTTTGGTTCGAGATCCATAATATGCCCTCATGATTTATTCGTATGGTGGCCTAATTCTTGTTCTAGGGAAGTGTTCCATACCTTTCCTCAAAGGAAATTGGAACTTAATATTGCCTTCTTTCATATCAATCACGGCATCGGTAGTGCGTAAAAACGGTCTACCAAGAATAATTGGGCAAGAAGGATTTCAATCAATATCAAGAACAATAAAATCTATGGGCACAAAATTCCTATTTGCAAGAATAAGAACATCATTAATTCTTCCGATAGGCTTTTTAATAGTAGAATCCGCCAAGTGCAAATTCAAAGAACATTCTTCAAGATCGGTAAGACCAAGCACGTCACGTAAAGATTTCGGAATTGTAGAAAAACTAGCACCCAAGTCACACAAAGAAAAACACTCATAATTTTTAATCTTGACTTTGATAGTAGGTTCCCATTCATCATGCAATTTTCTAGGAATTTATACTTCTAATTCCAATTTTTCTTCAAAAGCTTTCATCATAGCATCAACAATATGTTTAGTAGAAGCTTTATTTTGTTCATAGGCATGAGGTGAATTTATCATGGATTGCAACAAAGAAATACAATCATAATTAAAGTCTTTGTAATCCAAAAGAGTGGGCACATCACTAGTTAAAATTTTGACCTCTCCAAACCCACTTTTATCAATTTTCTCAACAAGATTTTCACCCTTCAAAATATTGGGACGCCTTCTAACTAAAGTTGACTCTTCTCCAGTACCTTTTTCATCAATATTAATTTTACTAAACAATGAATCAATAGAAGAAACACCAATCATTTTAAGATCTTCATCACTTTTGCGAAAGTAGTCACTAGAAAACGATTTTCCTAAAAATTCTCTTTTAGCTCTAAGCATAGCGGTTCTTTTCTTACTTTCATCCATACACACATAAAGAGCTTTAATTGATTCATCTAATTTAGGCACAAAAAATTTCATCTTGAGATTTTCCACATCATGAGCAATTCTATCAACACTTCTAGACAAATCATCAATCTTACTCAACTTTTCTTCTATGGAAGTGTTGAAAACTTTTTGCGTATTGATAAATTCTTTAATATTATTCTCAAGATCAGAGGTGTTCCTATTATTATTGTAAGATTGATTTCCATAGGAATTACCATAATTATTAGAGGAATTACTAGGAAAAGGCCTAGGATTAAAATTACCTCTATAAGCATTGTTATTGAAATTATTTAGAGAGATAAAATTCACATCTATGGCATCACTATTTTGCTCAATCAAAGTGGACAAAGGCATATCATTAAAATAAATAGGAGCACTTTTACTAGCAGCCAATTTCATAAGAGCATCAACCTTTTCACTAAAAGAAGAAATTTCTTCAACCGAATTAATTTTTTTTACTAGTAGGCGCCCTTTCGGTATGCCATTGTGAATAATTTGCCATTATGTTATCAAGGAATTTGGTGGCTTCACCCAAAGTAATTTCCATAAAGGTACCACCTGCGGCGGAATCTAAAATATTACGGGAAACAAAATTCAACCCCGCATAATTTTTTTGTATGATCATCCAAAGATTTAACCTAGGAGTTGGGAAATTCCTTAGCATCATTTTCATCCTTTCCCAAGACTGTGCAACATGCTTATGTTCAAGTTGCTTGAAATTCATGATCTGGGTTCTAAGGGAAATAATTTTTGCGGGCGGAAAATACTTAGTGATAAAAGCGTCTTTGCACTTATTCCAAGAATCGATACTATTACGAGGCAACGAAGAGAACCAAATTTTTGCAGAATCACGCAAAGAAAACAGAAATAATTTCATCTTAACCAAATCATTGTCCACATATTTTTCCTTTTGCATATCGCATAATTCCATGAAGGTATTAAGATGGGACGCGACATCCTCATTAGGAGTACTGGAAAATTGATCTTTCATAACAAGATTCAGCAAAGCAGTATTAATATCACAAGACTCCGCACTAGTTGCGGGAGGAGCAATCGGAGTGCCAATAAAATCATTGTTGTTGGTATTTGAGAAATCACACAATTTGGTGTTCTCTTGAGTCATGATGACTACTCAACAAGATTGCACTCAAAAACAGATCCGGCAAAAAAGCGGCAAACGGAAAAAAAGAGGCGAATAAAACGACAAATTTTTGTGAAGTGGGGGGGGGGGGGAGAATAAAACGAGAGGCAAATGGAAAATAATGTAAACTGTGAGGAGATGAGATTTGTGATTAGGAACCTGGTATATGTTGAAGATCCTCCCCGGCAACGGCGCTAGAAATTCCTTTTGATGACTCCGTAGCAGTGGCGCCAGAAAGTGCTTGTCTGCTAGAACTACGTCGGTATTTCCCCAAAGAGGAAGGGATGATGCAGAACAACCACGGTAGGTATTTCCCTCAGTGATGAAACCAGGGTAATCGAACCAGTAGGAGAACCAAGCAACACAACGTAAACAACACCTGCACACAAAGAACAAATCCTCGCAACCCGACATGTTAAAGGGGTTGTCAATCCCTTCCAGGGTACAGCACCTCAAGATAGGCAAAACGGACGTGAGGAAATTGCAGTAGATTGACAGATCGAACACCAAATAAAATAAATAGAAATAAAATGCAGCAAGGTATTTTTGTATTTTTGGTTTAATAGATCTGAAAATAAAAGCAAAGGAAAAGTAGATCGCAAAGGCAAATTTATGAGGAAGATGACCCGGGGGCCGTAGGTTTCACTAGTGGCTTCTCATGAGAAAATTACCAAACGGTGGGTAAACAAACTACTGTTGGCCAATTGATAGAACTTCAAATAATCATGACGATATCCAGGCAATGATCATTATATAGGAATCACGTCCAAGATTAGTAGACCGACTCCTGCCTACATCTACTACTATTACTCCACACATCACCGCTATCCAGCATGCATCTAGTGTATTAAGTTCATGGAAAAACAGAGCAATTCAATAAGAACGATGACATGATGTAGACAAGATCTATCTATGTAGAGATAGACCCCATCATTTTATCCTTAGTAGCAACAATACATACGTGTCGGTTCCCCTTCTGTCACTGGGATCAAGCACCGTAAGATCGAACCCACTACAAAGAACCTCTTCCCATTGCAAGAAAAATAGACCAAGTTGGCCGAACAAAACCCAAATATCGGAGAAGAAATACGAGGCTATAAGCAATCACACATATAAGAGACCAAAGAAACTCAAATACTTTCATGGATATAAAAAGATATAACTGATCATAAACTCAAAGTTCATCAGATCCCAACAAACACACCACAAAAGAGTTACATCATATGTATCTCCAAGAGACCATTGTATTGAGAATTCAGCGAGAGAGAGAGGAAGCCATCTAGCTACTAACTACGGACCTGAAGGTCTACAAAGAACTACTCACGCATCATCGGAGAGGCACCAATGGAGGTGGTGAACCCCATCCGAGATGGTGTCTAGATTGGATCTGGTGGTTCTAGACTCTGCGGTGGCTGGAATATTGGGGTATTTATAGAGCAAAGAGGCGGTCCCGGGGGCACCCAAGGTCGGCACAGCCCACCAGGGCGCGCCTGGGCCTCCTGGCGCGCCCTGGTGGGTTGTGCTCTCCTCGGAGCACCCCTGATGATGTCTGCTAGGACTACATCGATATTCCCCCCAAGAGGAGACACTACTAGGAAAAGGGCTATAGATGGAATTGACACTAATGGCGCACCAGACATGTGGTGCGCCATTAGTATACTCTAATGGCGCACCACCATCGATGCGCCATTAGTGTTGAAACTACTAATGGCGCACCACCTTGCAGTGCGCCATCAGTCTCAATTTTTTTGAACTAGTGCGCTTGTCCAAACATACTAATGGCGCATCCCAAGGCGCGCGCCATTAATGTTTTTATTGTTTTCATTCCTTTTTTGCAAAAGTACTAATGGCGCACCACGAAGTGCGCCATTAGTAACTGGATTACTAATGGCGCATTTGTTGTCGGTGCACCATTAGTAAGTGGGCAGCAACAAGATATTTTGGACAGCCTCTCCTCCCACACTCACTTTCTCCCCACTTCATTCTCTCCACCGCCTCCTCCTTGTCTCGGGTGCCTCCTCTTTTTCACCTCATTTCCACCATAGATTCATTCAAATTAAGTGGTTAAGTTACCTTGTTTTGCTAGGTAAGTAAGGGGGGAAGCTATATTTATGTTGTTCTCCCTACAACAATGTGCACATGCACTTTTTATGGCCTAGCTAGATCTATGTATGTTCGTGGTGTTGCATATGTTTGTGGTGTTGCATATTTGTTTGTGTTTGGAGGTGTACCGGTATTTGAAATGCGATAGTTGCCAATATTTTGCCGGAATGTTGATTCATTTCCGTTTCAGTGAGAATTTTGGCATTAAGCATTCTTTTGGTCCTATTTTAGGGAAAGTCATGCCAAATTTTTCTTGGTTCTAAAATATCGTTTTGCTCTACCCAGACGACCATGGTCCGCACGATGACCGAAGGCATCGTGAATAGGTTTTGAGGTCCGCGAAGGCGAGATGCTTCAAAAGAACGAGACGGAGATAAGATGTCCGTGTCGAAGATGCAAGCTGAATAGCCTTATTGCGGACCGGATTCCGGCAGGTGCGGGACCACCTGCTCTTGCGTGGTTTCATGGATGGCTATCGGTGGCAAGGTGATGAAGATGACTACGAAGTCGTCCATGGGGGCCGGCAAGAAATGAGGAAGGGCAGCAAGACAACCACCGCGCTCGGGGGCGAGAAGACGAAGAATCCCGTGAGATGATCACGACGGTGATGTTGTACCGATCATCATGTAGAAGATGCGTGACATGATGATGATGCCGGGCGAGCGCATTTACGCTGGACCATCGATGGGCTGGGTGCAGGACCCTCATATTCAAGAGCTGCTTCTCAAGCGGGCGGATAACGCAAGAGCTGCCGCCGAGAGAAAGCCAAGATGGATCAACTTGAGTTAGACGCGTTACTCCATTGTATGAAGGATGCAGGCCGAGGATACCGCTTTGAAAGTAACGCTCATGGCTCGAGATGAAGGTAAAACACAAAATGACCGACGCGTGCTTCGACGAGAACATGTCATTCAGCACGAACGTCTTCCCAAGGGGAACAAGTGCCCGACCAGTTTGGAGGAGGCGAAGAAAATCGTGTGTCCTCTGGATTTACCGCACGTGAAATACCATGTGTGCATGAACAATTGCATCATTTATCGGGACGAGCACGCGGAGTCTACCATATGTCTGGTGTGCGGTGTCACTCGATACAAGAAGAGGAAGAAAGCTCCTCGAAAAGTGGTGTCGTACTTTCCGATCACTCCTCGTCTACAGCGGTATTTCGCGGATCCTAAGGTAGCAAAGCTCCTGCGTTGGCACGCGGATAGGGAGGAGAAGAAGCGAGAAGATGACGCAAATGAACCGGAGATAGATAAAAAGACAAGATGCCGAGTCACCCTAAGGATGCGAGCGGTGTGGCGTTGAACTTCAAATACCGAATTTGGGAACGATCCAAGGAACATCGTCTTTGGGCGCGAGCACCGATGGAGTCAATCCGTTTGGCAGCCAGAGAAGCACACATAGCACCTGGTTGTGCATGAAGAGGAAGTACATTCACATGAGTATGCTAATTGAAGGGCCGAAACAACCAGGGAACGACATCAATCAGATGTCTGGGGCTCTTTGAAGAGGAGCTTGACACGCTGTGGAAAACGCCACCAATACGTGGGGCGCCGCAGAAAGAATATTTCCCTATGAGAGCCGCACTTTGCTCACGACGGTGCACGACTATCTCGATTACGGATATCTTGCGGGCGGGTAGTCCACGGATTTTCCGGATGCGTAAGGTGCATGGATGACACAACGATCGCCAGCTAGATAGAGATCCGGGTCTTGAAAACCGTGTTCATGGGACATCGAAGGTGGCTTCGCGACGATGACCCGTGGAGGAAACGCAAGGATCTGTTCGATGGTGAAACCGAACCCAAAACGCCTGCACGAGGAGCGGTGAGGAAATAGACAAGCTGTTGAAAATTGGAAAGACCGCCCACCGCCGAAAGAAGCAAAAGGCGCCAGAGCCGGAAAGAAGCGAAAGGCGCCAGAGTCGCTGCTGAAGGTATGGAAAACGAGGTTTGTTTTCGGGACTTGCCGTCTTCGAAGATCCACCGTGTGCCTCACAGCCTTGATGTCACGCATATCACGAAGAACGTGTGCGAGTCCGCTTGGTACCGCTCAACATGCCGAGAGGACCAAAGATGGGCGAAAGCAAGGGCGACTTGAAATCAATGGGCATCGTGCAGGAGCTTCACGCTATATATGATGATGATGATGATGATGATGATGATGAGGCGGGGACACGAAAGTCGTCGCAAAGGCAAAAGGCCAAGAAGACCGGTAATGACTACCCTCCCGCGTGCTTCACTCTAAGTCGAGGAGATCGAGCAGTTTTCACCGCCTCCTAGGAGTAAAACTTCCTTCTGATTCTGCTGGGAAGATAAGCGAGATACCTAGACCCAAATGAGCGAAGTTCAGCGGGATGAAGTCTCACGGCTGTCACGTCTTGATGACGCAGATACTTCCAGCCAGTAATCCATGGGATCATGGACGCGCACGTCCGTGAAACGCTATTTGGCCTATGCAACTTCTTCGACGCCATCTCTCGGAAGTCGATTGGCGTGAGGCAACTCGAAGGCTACGAGAAGAGATCGTGGTGATACTATGCGAGCTTGAGATGTACTTCCGCCCGCATTCTTCGACGTTATGGTGCATCTGCTGGTCCATATAGTGGAGGATATCATCCAACTCGGGCCGACGTTCTGCACAAAGATGATGCCGTTCGAAAGGATGAATGGTGTCATCAAAGGATACGTTCGCAACATGTCACGCCCGTAAGGAAGCATAGACAGGGGCTTTCGACCAAGAGTGCATCTCCTCTCGCATCGAATTATCTAGGCATCGAGAACCCGCTGGTCTGCCTGTCAGCAGCACCTCGGCAGGCTCGCCGGATGGGGTCACCGTGAGGGTCGCCGCGAAATGCATGTCGACTTCGAGGGTCGACTCGCCGACTTTGAAAGAGCAAACCTAGTCGCGCTACAACACATAGACGTGGTCGATCCTTGGGTGGTAGAGCACAAAACCTTTATTAAGAAGACGACAATGACCGAGGCCAACAGAGGACGGACGGAGATATACTCAAAGAGCACAACTCATGTTTCACGCGTTGGTTCAAGCGAAGCTTCGTCGTACCCTTTACATGAGGATTCTTCCGCGGAAGAACAACTCATATTCGCCTTGTCACAGGCGCGAGCACAACCTCGATGACCTATGAGGCGTTTATATCAACGGCTACACATTCTACACCGAGGCCAAGGACATGAAGAGCGATGGTTATTAGAACTCCGGGTAACGATGGAATCCTACACCGTAACGACAAGGACAGATACTACGGAAGGATCGAGGAGATCTGGGAGCTGAGCTACTGCCGAGAGAAGGTCCCGATGTTCCGTGTCGATGGGCCAAGAACGTCATAAAGAAGACCGGTATTTCACCACCATGGTTATACCCGGCCAAATCCAAGACCATGGCATAAGCGTCACCGTGAAAAATGAGCCATGGGTACTGGCTTCCCAAGTGGACCAATGCTTCTTCATTACCGACCCGCCAAAGCCCGGTCGTGTTGTCGGAGGAGAGGCAAAAGGAAGATCATCGGAATGGATGGAGTAGCCAATGAGCAAGACTTCGACAAGCACGGGCGACCGAGGATCGAACATGACGACGATGATGAAGTAGCAGCATACACCACAAGAAGAAGCAGGACCACCCTACCTAAAGGACGTCCGTTCCACGTAAGAACTCCATTTGCGAAAAAGAAGGGCAAGAAGATTGTGAACAGATAGCTAGCTAAGATCGATTGTATTTAAATCGTAGCCTTCATTTCTCGATTGTATTTCATGGGTACTTTTGAACTATCATGAATATTTTTAAATTTCATGGACATTCGATCTCGATCCTCCATCTCGATCGCTATCCCACCTCGCCAGATCCGGTCCCCCTGCCGAGCACCCCCAGATCCACTGCCGCGCCACACCCCCCGCACCCAGCAGCACCGTCTTATAAAAAAAAAGTATCAAACAGCTTTTTAAATGCTCTTGTCTTATAAAAAATATTACTGTTATTATTTAAACAAGTTTGAACATATTTAAACACAAATAAGTATCAAACAGCTTTTAAATGCTAAAAAAATTTGTGGAGCACAGGAGTCGAACCCAGACCTCACAGTGTGAGAACTGCTGTGACCAGTCAAGCTAGTAGAGGGACTTGATGTGGATCAGTTCGGTGGTACATAACCTGCTGGCTCGAGTTGAAATAAAAAATATACTAATGGCGCACCACGGTGAGGTGCGCCATTAGTATGGACACGCTTAATGGTGCACCACGGTGAGGTGCGCCATTAGTATTGTGCCCGATCCCCCTTCCCTCTCCCCCTTCGCCTGATCCCCCTCCCTCTCCCCCCGCCATTCCCTCTCCTCTCGATCCACCGCCGCCGCCGCTGCCCACCCACTGCTTGCCCTCGCCTCGCCTCTCCCTCCCTCGCCCTCTCCTCGCCTTCCCTCCCCTCGCCTCTCCCTCGCCTAGATCCCTTCCTCTCCCTCTCCCGACGCTTGCTGCCCGCCGCCTCTGCCTTGCCCGCCGCCTCGACGCCTTGCCGCCGCCTCGACCCGCCCACGCCACTGCCCGCCACCTCAACGCTGCCCACTTGCCATGACGCGACTGACCCACCGCCTGGGGCCGCCCACACCACACGCTGCTTGAGCACCTTATCCTCTCCGACCGCCTCCTCCACCCCCCGCTCCTCCAAGGTAAGCTACCGCCCGACCCCTATCCCTTCCCTCCTCCCATGGATAATCTGAACCTTGGATAATTTGAACCATGGATAATCTGAACCTTGGATAATTTGGATAACCTTGGATGCCTAAAATTTCAACTCTACCATCTAATCAGCCTTGCTAAGGGTATAATGAAACAACATTCAAGTGTTGGCAACATTTTTGTTCTTCCATGATCTTTCTTCTCTACTCCAAGATGAGTGTTATACTGTTGCTTAATGCTTTGTTTTAGAATGTTTGAAGTTTATGTTGATGCAGCGAGGTGAGATACATACATATAGATTAAGTTATGAATAAATATTTTATTTTTTATTATTGCAGCCAGCTACCACTATCTTTTTTCGTTCCTGATACATGGTTTAGTTTGCTGGACCTGAACTAAACAAGTGCAAGGGCTTGATTACATGGTGGTCCTAGCATTGCTTTGTGCCCCAAAGTACACTTTGACGGAATGGCGATCAAGAGTACAACTGCTTTGATCCATTATAGAAGTAGCTAGGCTCCATGTATCGTCTTGTTTATTTCTTGATAGTTTGGAACCGTTGGATTTTACTTTTTTTTGGCATCTTGAACTGAGCCTCTTATCATTGTGTCCGGAAGTGACCAAAGGCTTCATTTACTATCCTTGCCACAAAAGCCAGTTTCCCATACTCTACTTACATGATTACATAGTGGTTTGCACATATGCCTTCTTCGTTGACTCAACTTCTCTTTATTTTCATTTGGTTCTGTGCTTCTTTTGCTTCTAGTCGGGGAGTTGGGTGGAAAGGAGTGGATCGAATCTGCGATCACACAAGATCTGCTAACGTGCTATCTTGGTCTAAAAACTTAGGTAAATTTATCTTTTGTACATCTTTTTCTTGGTTACTCAGTTTACGGAAAGCTGCATTGTCTATTCATTTTTGAATCAGAAGGGACAGAGGAGAGGCTCCTACAGCCTTGTATTAATAAAACAAAATTAAAGATACATGGTATGTATAAGGTATAGGGTCTTTGACCCTAACCAAAAGATAAGATACTAGTACAAGGTTTTTAGGTAATTTGTTGCACTAGGGAGCTTATGAAATCCTCAAGCTCAGACTTCCTCCTATATCTCAACAATGGCAAAATCATGATTAAATCTAGAGAGCCATGATCCGTGAGAGTGGGGAATTCTTTGGAAGACCATTTTGTTTCGTTCTTTCCACAAGTACCAAACAGCTACAAATACACACCTACATGAACATGGGTCTGTCCCAGCCTGTTTGGCAGCAGTTAATAGGTTAAAATCTATCTCCATCGTACCCCAGGTTGATATTCAGAGAGGCCCAACATTGTCTCGCGAAGGACATGAGAAGAATAGATAGATGCACAAGAGTTTCTTCAGTCTAAAGCTCACAGAGGATGCAGTTAACATTTCTTTTCAACACCTGGTTCAAGGATGTAGTGGCATCTGCTCAATGTTCCAATCTTGTAGAGAAACTATAGTGCCTCTTATTCATTATGACTCCTTCACTTTGAAACTGTAGTGTTTGCTAAAACTGAGATGTAAACTAAAGGAGTTTGTGATTTGTAGAAGTTGTAGCATACTCCAACAAGTGATAAATGCACTCACCAAACTGTTGTATATCTTGTCATAAAGTTCAGCAAGAACAGGGCATCAATAGTGCTACTCTAGTATCTAGTTGGGGACAAATGGACATGGCATCACTGTAGTTGTACTGCACAAAAAACTATTAGTCTTAGGATTAACAATCCTCATATGAGATGAGAGGATTTTTTTAATTGGGTTCTTGCAGTTTTGAAAATTCAGTTTATTCGTTCTTGAAAATTCAGTTAATTGAGTTAGGCACACAAATTTCAGAACTTTTGTGTGCCCTAGTACTTGGTGTTTGTAGAAAACCAGGAGTGTCAATGGGACTAGAATTCACTTGTTCTTATATGGGTGAAACTTCACTTGTTTTTAGGCTAGTGTAGGGTGTTGCTTTATTCATCATCATTTGTAACTATGTCACAAGTAAATTGTTCCTTCTTCATATTTGACAAGTAATGACTGTTGATAAGTCGAGGCATGGATTAAGTTTGTTTCTTTGTTGTAACATACCGTATATAACTCCACAATGAAATACAATACATATTGATGTGCTTTGTAAAACTTGTTCATGTACTGAACTACTAATGCCTTGTGATGCTCTGAATTACTTGTGATGCCTCTGAATTACTTGTGATCACATTGAGAAAGACTTGTAAAGATGATGATCATCTTTAACGAGAAAACAATTTGTGATGATTTTGCTAGTTTGTTGGGTTTTGTCTCCGACCATCGTGTCGTGATGATTTTGCAGTACCCGAGAGGCCCTTGAGTTTGCGGAATGTCGATTAACTTCCGTTCCGGCAAATTGGTACTCCATATGTCCTATTTTCAACAAAGGTCATGCTGAAATTTTCCGTGAATTTTAGCATGACTTTGCTAAAAATAGGACATATGGGGTACTTGTGACTAATGCATGGGCCGGGTATCTTAGTAGTTAATTAAGTAGGATCAAGTGCCCGGCGTACTTGTGACTAATGCATGGCTTTTAGGGTGCCTCGGTGTCGATAAAACCGAAATGATGAAAGGTTAGGCTTTTAGGGTGCCTTGGCGTGAAAAACCCTCAATGATAAAAGCTTAGATTTTAGGATGCCTCGGTGTCGACAAACCCTAAATGATGAGACCATGATCTTGTTCCTTGACAATAACCAACTTTTGACCAAACTTTGTTTCTATTTAGAGAGAAACATGGCCCACAACATGAGGCCGGGGTTGGGCGGCAAGGCATTCGGAGCTGTCCCAGAGATGGAGGAACAACCTCACTTGTATGAGGCCGCCGCCTTCCCCACGATCCCGAGACCACGGATGGTGCCGCCGAGGATGACCACACCGATGCCACCACCGATGGTGCCGCCGAGGATGCCACCCCGATGATGGCGGTGCGCGCAGATGGCAGCCAACCGAAGAGGCAGCGGAAGGACCGGCGCCGATCGTGCTCCGCACCTCAAAGAGGAAGTTATTGAAGTGGACTCCAACGGAATCCAACGGCGCCCGAACGAATAGTCAAGGGTACTCGCTTCAGCTCGGGTGCATTGTCCGAGCACCGTCTCGATCAACACCGAGAACCCGAGGCATCCCGACCGAGGGAATTTGCGCAACCTCCTCTTCACGGCTGCACGAACGATACAAGTTCCCGCTGAATTTGAAAACACAAGCCTCAAAGGGAATAAAGTGAACAATGCTGCCCTCACGAAGATGAGCAAGGCCCTGTCTACTTGGAAAAGCAATGTGAAGAGAATGATCGAGAAAGGTGAGAGTTATCGGAAGATCAAGGAGAAAATCCTTCGATCACCGAAGATGACTACAACGACTTCAAGATCAATTGCTCGAGCACCGCAAGCTCCCAATCAAGTGAGTGGGGAAACAAATGCGGAGCTGAACATAGGGGAACACACACTCGGTCCCGGCGGTTACAGAGTGGCGGAGCCTATATGGGACAAGGAGGAGGCGGACCGTGCCGAGCAAGGCCTACCGCCCCTCTTGATACATACGGTGACAAGCGCACCAGAACTTTGTCGGGCCCGGTACAAGAAGGACCGAAAACAAAGGAGCTTACCACGGATCCAAGACCAGGCAGCTTGAGCTTGTTCTCGTAAGGAATACACCCCACGTAATTAGCTCCATATGGTTGCATTCTAATTAATGAAGCCAATTTCTAAATGGTTCACATTCCTTCCGCAGCGATCGAAAGCGATGGCGCAGGGTCGACTCGAGCAACCCTTGGGACACCACTCTAAATAGGGGTTGAATGTAATGAAGAACAAGGATAAGCTCGATGAAGCCGACGTCGGCGGTCGTGTGGCGGCAAAGGCTTGTCGACAAAATGGGGTCATACTATACATTGGTGTGCGGAAGGAGAAAAGACCAGCTCGGAAAGCCAGTAGCGAGAGGTTCAAGAACTCAAGGCACAGGTGGCGCGGATTCGGAGATTGTCCAAGAGCAAGTGGAACAACGACTCGGGCGGCGATCACCGCCCTTGTGCCTACCTTGATCTCGGGGTTGAGTCGTGGATTGCGGGCGCCAACGGGCCGCCCGATTCCTAGCTTCACGACCAGCAACTCGCATAATGCGATGGCGGGGCCATTGGTGCCTCGCGGAGGCGGCATTGGTGTCTCCGACGCCGCATGGGAGCTTAATGCACCGGGTGTCGCCGGCGGCACCTCTTCAACAAGCGGCCCCTCCGTCAATCGCACGCCCGCCGTTGGCGGTGCGTCGACATTAGCCGAGCTCGACGCCATCATCACGGTAACTAATTAAGCCTCTCTCGGCCGAGGACTTCATCTCCTTGCCTTTGACTGGGCATCCCTGACGCCCTACATGTTTTTGCAGGGCACCGCCGACGTTCCGTGCACTCTCCTCCACTTCGTGAACAACGAGTTGGTCGATGTCGCCAAGGGCAAAATCGTTCAACCGGGCAACCCCTTGTTCCACGGTACCCAGATGCCACCCAACTTGTTTAGGGTTCAACTGGTTCGGGTGCTGCCAGGCTGCGATGACTTGTTACCTCCGAATCGACCCGTCGGGGCCGACGATGATGACGTGATGACCCTCGGCGCTGCTGAGCTGGCCCTCGCTTTGGCGAAGAGCCAGATTCGTTTGGGGCGGGGACACCACCCCAAAGACAACACCGCCAGCCGTCGTGCGGCGCCAAGTCGGCCCCATGGCAAGACCGCCAGAACGGTGCGGACATCCCTATGCCATGGATCCAAACATGCATATGGCACAGGATCGAACGACGACGACGACGACTATGATACATTTGGCAACGTCGATCGATGACTTTGCCGAGCATGGGTACGATGGCGACTTCATGGGGCCTCCTTCTCAAGAACCAAACCCAACAAAAGACGTGTGCGATCTAGCTCGTGCCGCTGGAGAAGCCAAGTTACAACAGTGCCGTCTAGCGTTCAGCTCTCGGAGATGCCTCCACTGCCGACTTCACCGAGCCACGATAGGCGAGGTGCGAAATATTATCAGCCCCAACACACTCAAGAAGGCGGTCTGTGAGCAAAACTCGGTCCCATTACGGGAGAAGAAGAAGGCACGCAAAAGAAAGACTAAGAAGGTGCGAGCCAGCCGCACCGAGTACGATCCGTGCTCGGGGCGGGCCACCTTCACCGCAGGATATCTCGAGGAGGTGCATGTGGCGGGTAGGGCGATGCTACCGACAAATATGCTCAATGCTGCAACCGGTGCTATCGGAGTCTGCATGATGTTGTTCTTTCTTTGGAGAAGCGGCGTCTCGGGGAGAAGGATGTGGCATACCCGGTTTTCGCGCCAAGGTGCGAGGGCAAGGGCTTTGTGGATAACTCCATCGGGCGTACGATCGTCCTGCGTTTTGATGACATCCACGCTATGTTGAACCTTCATCCGCTGCACTACACCTTCGTTCGGCTATTTTCGCTGAGTATGGAGATGCGGATCATTCGCGACAAGACCCCGGACATCGTGATAGTCGACCCCTTCTACATGCGTGCCAAGATCTTGGGCAGCGCTGGGGACCGGCAAGTCGCGAGTTCTTACCTCGAAGGCGCCATTCGCAAACCAACATAAGGATAACTTCCTCGTGCCTTACTTTCCCGAGTAAGTCCTCCCTCAACCGCCCGTAACATATGAATTCTTACATTTCGATCGTTTTCTTTTAACATTCGTGTTTTCTGCGGTGACACACGTTGCACGCTCATCCTCCTAAGCCCCAAATATTCCATGGCCACGTATTTCGACCCGGACCGTCGATTGAACGTAGACTACACAAATGTCAAGAAGGTTCTTGATGATGTTCTCCCGCCACGCCAAATCTGGAGGCACCTTCACGAGCCTATTCGTAAATCACGGCAAGCACGTGTTCTCCCACAATCTGACGTTCGCTGCGTCAAGCAGCCGCTTTGTGATCGGAAGGGTGCCTACTACACCATCCATCACATGCGGGCGATCGTGCGGGACCATCATCAACTTCGCCACCGAGTAAACTCAAGATTGGGCGCGGCGTGTCGGCAATCCAGGGCGCGGACCTCCGACAAGAATTCTTCGCATCCAATCGGAGTTTGCGGAAATCATCCATCAAGATGTCCTTTGTACCTCGGGGCAGTTCTACCTCGAAATCAACCGTCCAACGGTGACATCGACACAATGCTACAAATGCAGGATGAGAACGCCTGTTCTTTCATGACTCCCACGATAGACGGCGGCTTCATCCACGCTCCGTCCCTTGAGTCGAGTTGTCTAGTTCTCAAACATCGATTGGCTCATGTTGTAATTAAACTTTAATGAACTTGTAGTATGTCTCTTTGGTTTCGAGAGTCGTTCAACTTAGATGTAATCGATGCTATTAATGTCTTGCTTTTCTCTTCCGATCGTTCGCTGCATACTTATATATTGCTTATGTATTGTCTGTGAATTGGTACTAACGTTTACGTTTGGCTAGTGCATAGCGATGCCGACGTATGTCGTGTACAAGGGTAAGGTTCCCGAGTCTCGATGGTGGGAGGAGTGTCGGAGACAGGTTCACCGATTCAGCGGTAACAGATTACAAAGGGTACACCACTAGGGCCGAGGCCGAATCTAGATACGCCCGCTATCTAGCGGGAGAGGGAGGAGCGTTGGAGGAACCGGATGAAGACGAGTTTCATCGTGATGATGCTCATCGTGATGACCGCGCTCTCTTCTATGTGATGGTAGTTTAGATGATCGATATCGACTTGTAATGTGAAGACAAACTCGCTACTCGCGGTCTCGAGACTTGTAATATAATGTTCTATCTTTGTTCGGTCTTTTCAATTCGGAGACTAATATGATGAATTGTATTCGGAGACTAATATGATGAATTGTATTCAAAGACTAATCTTCTATTGTATTTGATGAAATCTGTTGTTGATGTGTGCTGTCTATATTTTGTCAAATTATACATTTTGTAACCTGTGCAAAAAACAGAAAATAATAATAATAAAACCTAATATTCATACTAATGGCGCATCACATGATAGGCGCCATTAGTATGACAATCTGGCATACTAATGGCGCATCACGGGTAGTGCGCCATTAGTATGCCTCGATTACTAATGGCGATTCGGAGGTGGTGCGCCATTAGTATCTCAAAGCACTGGTATACATGGCCCCGGGAGGCATACTAATGGCGCACCTGGCCTATACTAATGGCGCACCAGCGTCGCCATTATTAGTATACTCAGATACTAATGGCGCACCGGTGGTGCGCCATTAGTAAAATTACTAATGGCGTGCTATTAATGGCGCACCACAGATGCGCCATTAATAGCCATACTAG
This sequence comes from Aegilops longissima, assembly GCA_021605205.1. NCBI lineage: Eukaryota > Viridiplantae > Streptophyta > Magnoliopsida > Poales > Poaceae > Aegilops > Aegilops longissima. The sequence goes on from CM038678.1 coordinate 76,594,384, forward strand.
GTGCGCCATTAGTAAGGGTTTTTCTAGTAGTGAGAGGATGATGTAGCACAATGACGGTAGGTATTTCCCTCAGTTATGAAACCAAGGTATCGAACCAGTAGGAGAACCAAGCAACAAAATATAAACAGCCCTTGCACACAAATAACAGCCACTCACAACACGACGTGTTAAAGGGGTTGTCAATCCCTTTTGGGTAACGACGCTAGAAATTGGCAAGGAGACGAGAGAAAATTGTAATAGATTGAAATAATAGATCGCAAATAAAATAAAGTGCAGCAAAGTATTTTTGTGTTTTTGGTTTAATAGATCTAAATAAAAACGCAAAGGAAAAGTAGATCGCAAGGCAAATATATGAGAAAGAAGACCCGAGGGCCGTAGGTTTCACTAGTGGCTTCTCTCGAGAAAAATAGCAAACGGTGGGTAAACAAATTACTGTTGGGCAATTGATAGAACTTCAAGTAATTATGACGATATCCATGCAATGATCATTACATATGCATCACGTCGAAGATTAGTAGACCGACTCCTGACTGCATCTACTACTATTACTCCACACATCGACCGCTAACCAGCATGCATCTAGTGTATTAAGTTCATGGAAAAACGGAGTAATGCAATAAGAACGATGACATGATGTAGACAAGATCCATTTATCTATTGCGGCAGATATTAGATCTCGTCTTTTTATCCTTAGTAGCAACGATACATACGTGTCGGTTCCCTTTCTGTCACTGGGATCAAGCACCGTAAGATCGAACCCACTACCGGGCACCTCTTCCCATTGCAAGACAAATAGATCAAGTTGCGCAAACAAAACCCAAATATCGGAGAAGAAATATGAGGCTATAAGAGATCACGCATATAAGAGATCAAAGAAACTCAAATAACTTTCATGGATATAAAAATATATGACTGATCATAAACTCGAAGTTCATCAGATCCCAACAAACACACCGCGAAAGGACTTACATCATATGGATCTCCAAGAGACCATTTTATTGAGAATCAAGAGAGAGAGAGAGAGAGAGAGTGGAAGCCATCTAGCTACTAACTACGGACCCGTAGGTCTACAAAGAACTACTCACGCATCATCAGAGAGGCACCAATGAAGTGGTGAACCCCTCCGTGACGGTGTTTAGATTGGATCTGGTGGTTCTGGACTCTGCGGCGGCTGGATGAATATTTCGTCGACTCCCCTAGGGTTCTGGTATTTTTGGGGTATTTATAGAGCAAAGAGGGGGTGCGGGAGGCCACCGAGGTGGGCACAACCCACCAGGGCGCGCCTGGGCCTCCTAGCGCGCCCTGGTGTCTTGTGCTCACCTCGGGCCCCCTCCTTGGTACTTCTTTGGCCCACTGGATGTCTTCTGGTCCAAAAAAATCCATAAAAAGTTTCGCTGCGTTTGGACTCCGTTTGGTATTGATTTCCTGGATGTAAAAAACATGCAGAAAACAGCAACTGGCACTTGGCACTATGTCAATAGGTTAGTACCAGAAAATGATAACTATAAAATGATTATAAAACATCCAAGATTGATAATAAAACAGCATGGAACAATCAAAAATTATAGATACGTTGGACACGTATCAACCCCCCAGGCGCAGCCAGGGCCATTATGTTCCTTCTGGTCCAAAAAAATCTACGTAAAGTTTCGTGGCATTTGGACTCCGTCTGATATTGATTTCCTGCAATGTAAAAAACATGCAGAAAACAGCAACTGACACTTGGCACTATGTTAATAGGTTAGTACCAAAAAATGATATAAAATGACTATAAAATGATTATAAAACATCCAAGATTGATAATATGATAGCATGGAACAATAAAAAAATTATAGATACGTTGGAGACGTATCACGGGCTACTGCATGAGCACAGGGCTGATGACATGCGGTGCTGCGGGCTAGCTGGGGTCCGACTGGATCTGCTGTCGGGAGGCTGGCTGGTGATGCAGGGTGGTGGAGGGGATCCATCTGGGCTCCCTGGTGGGTGGTCTGTGGCTGTGTGGGTTGTGCATCTCGCATGGTGTAGTGCAGGTGGTGCACGATGGTGGTGGTGGCCTCCTTCACTGGAGTTTGGATCGAAGTGTAGGTTCAGATCTAGGGTTCATGCTCATTCGGGCCAGTTCGGGGCCCAGAGCGGATCGGAGCTTGTGCTACATGTAGGATAGGTCGGGCTTGGCCCGGTATGTGCTCACGGGTGGTTCTCGTGCATGCTCTCCTCGGGGGTATGGTGATCGGTGGTGGTGGTGGTCGTGTTAGCGAGGTGTTGGTGCGCAGATCGGCGTCAGTGACTGATACGTCCATTTTGCATCATGTTTTCTTACTGTTATTTATAATGTTTTCATACATACTAATGCTTTTTGGAGTAATTCTAATACCTTTTCTCTCATAATTCGCAAGGTACACACCAAGAGGGAGAATTCCGGCAGCTGGAAATCTCGACCTGAAAAAGCTGATTCAGGCTACCTATTATGCACAACTCCAAACAAGCTGAAACTTCACGGAGATTTTTTATGGAATATTTAAGAAATACTGGAGCAAATAACTACCAGAGGGGGCCCACCAGGTGGGCACAACCCACCTGGGCGCGTCAGGGAGCCCAGGCGCGCCCTGGTGGATGTTGGGTTCTACGGTAGGGTGCGTTGACTCCAAATTAAAAATTCCTACGCGCAGAACATCCAGGAACATGCTACGGGAGATGGATCACAGTTCGTTACCACTAGATGTGCAGTGCCGTGCAGCGGAAGAAGAGTTGGGGCAGCGCGTCCGCGTGGATCGTCTCCTCCTCGTCCGATCTCCCTCGAACAGCCGGTCGTCCGATCCCACTACAAGTTCGTCGGAGCGGCACAAGTGCACCGCCTCTAACGGTATCCGCGCGTGCAGGAGGAACACCGTGCGGCGGACTGCTAGGTCCGATCACACAGTCGGCGGCGAGTGGAGGTGGCTATTCGCAACACATGCAAACCCTAGTCGCAGCGCCGAAGCGATCAACCGCATGAGTGTGCCGCACCTCCACCTTATATAGGCGTCCGTCATGGCTCAACACTTGGGCCTCGCATGCACCCTAAAGCCCAAAGTCTACTCGGTCATGTTCGTAGTCCACCCCAGATCACATCCGACCAGTGTCCTCGAACCGACCTCGTAGGTTCCTTCCCTTAAGCCGCCGACCCCTTAGGTTCAAGTCGGCTTGGTCACGATTCGGATCACCTCCGATCCGCACGGTTGGTAGCGGCTTCTAGCAAGGCATGCCGACCATCAAGCGAACTATGAAGCTGGTTAGGCGAACCTGCACAATGTGTCACACTTCATTCCCTTTGCCACACGATATATGTTGTCGGGCTCAAGGCGAGACTGTCATCCTTGTGCTAGCCCGACCTCTTTCTCGTTCGGTGATACTGACCACAAACCGGATTATCTCATAATCCTTGTCGCATGGCCATGCTTATCCCGGTCGGATCACATGAGGGCCCAGAGTATATCTCTCCGATCGGAGGGGCAATCCCATCTTGCTCGACCATGTCTCGCAAAGATGGGTGCGGACAAGCTCAGAACCTACCTTTGTAACTACCCAGTTACGGAGTAGCGTTTGGTCGGCCCAAAGCAAGTCTGTCACCATCTCGAGTACATGCGCCAGCTCAGGTCTTAGGACATAGAACGTATGTTGTACTAGAGACTCACAGATGACATGTCGCTGCGTCTCATAGTTGGGTCTGTCCGACTCGAACCTTATCTCTACTCGGATCCGACTACGTCAAATCCGACCAGACCTTTCCAAGTCCATATTATCCGGTTAGCATCCAATGCTCCATGGCTAGTGAGACCAAGCCATCGACCGTATCATATGCTAGTCTAGTCGATTGCGCGTCCACACAGCCCTTTCGACTACGGACCTTTTAGGACAGTCATCATACAATGCATAGTCCCACAAACAAGTCACGTACTTGCTGATACACATCATTGATAATGTCCAAGGACTATCTTTATTCATAAACACATAGGAAATATCATCATACATGATTGCCTCTAGGGCATATCTCCAACAGTGGATTGTTCCCTCGTCGGCCCACCTCCGGTGCCCATCTTCTGGTATATAGGTCATTTTGACCTAGAAAAAAAAATAAGGAGAAGACTTTCGGGACGGAGCGCCGCCGTCTCGAGGCGGAACTTGGGCAGGAGCACTTTTGCCCTCCGGCGGAGCGATTCTGCCGGGGGAACTTCCCTCCCAGAGGGGAAATCATCGACATCATCATCACCAAAAACTCTCCCATCTTGGGGAGGGCAAACTCCATCAACATCTTCACCAGCACCATCTCATCTCAAACCCTAGTTCATCTCTTGTATTCAATCTTGTTATCGAAACTATAGATTGGTGCTAGGGGGTGACTAGTAGTGTTGATTACATCTTGTAGTTGATTACTATATGGTTTATTTGGTGGAAGATTATATGTTAAGATCCATTATTATTATTAATACCCCTCTGATCATGAGCATGTTGATTATTTGTGAGTAGTTACTTTTGTTCTTGAGGTCACGGGAGAAATCATGTTGCAAGTCATCATGTGAATTTGATATGTGTTTGATATTTTGTTGTGATTCCCTTAGTGGTGTCATGTGAACGTCGACTACATGACACTTCACCATATTTGGGCCTAAGGGAATGCATTGTGGAGTAGTGAATAGATGGTGGGTTGCGAGAGTGACAGAAACTTCAAACATAGTTTATGCACTATTCCGTAAGGGACCGAATGGATCCTAGAGTTTAATGCTATAGTTAGAATTTATTCTTAATACTTTTCTCATAGTTGTGGATTCTTGCAGGAGGGTTAATCATAAGTAGGAGGTTTGTTCAAGTAAGAACAACACCTAAGCACCGGTCCACCCACATATCAAATTATCAAAGTAGCAAACACAAATCAAACCAACATGATGAAAGTGACTAGATGAAATTCCCGTGTACCCTCAAGAACACTTTGCTTATTATAAGAGAACGTTTTGGCCCATACTTGCCTCAAAAGGATTGGGCTACCTTGCTGCATACTTATTGTTACTATCGTTACTTGCTCGTTACAAATTATCTTGCTATCAAACTACTCCTCTACTTACAATTTCAACACTTGCAGACATTACCTTACTGAAAACTACTTGTCATTTCCTTCTGCTCCTCGTTGGGTTCAACACTCTCACTTATCGAAAAGAGGCACAATTGATCCCCTATACTTGTGGGTCATCAGTGACCATGGACATGGCGTCATGTGAGCTCACTTGGCCAAGGGCTCGGGATTAGCTTGCCGGTGACCATCGGCGGTCTCGGTGTCGTGTCCCCTAGTCCACCAGGCATTGGCTGGGGACGTAGGTGTGGGTGCCTCCTGCGGTGGAGGTGCCTACCTAGACTCGGGGACTGATGTTGGGCTAGGAGTAGATGTAGTGTCGTCGCTCTTTCTATCGTGGTTGAGTGCGTTGTGATGTGAGCGGCGTACGTATCTTGTGACAGGGATGCCAGGGCGGCGGCCCCGGATGGAGATCCGCATGCACTAGTGGAAAAAAGCCTAGCTATGGCGTGCCAAAAAGTCCTTGCTGGCGTAGACACACGACACCACTAATATGGCGCCATTGCTAAAATGTAGTGGTGGCGTTGGAGGATACGTCAGCAGTATCCTACATCGTGTTGGCGTATCACCAGTCCAGCGCCAGCACTAAGTCCATCATAACTCTGGCGTGCCTGCTCGTCCAATGCCAGCAAATGGTTTTTTTCTAATAAATAAATACTCATCAACACTACCTAGCTACTTACTTAATAGATACTGCTGAACAATATACTCATCAACACTAGGTACTTACTTAATAGATAATCATTACATAAAGAGGCTCATGAACTCAACAAGTTGATATTAAACTTCACAAAAGTTCACTCAAGTACTCTAGTTACTCGATCATCATCAACTAATAAGATGAGCTAGCTAGCTACTTAAAAAAACTAATCTTCAGCAAGGATTATGCCCAGCTACATCAGCTTCTTTCTATCCGCCTCTCCTTCTCTTCTGAAATGATCTATGTCCATCTTCAGGTCAATCCTCTCACCCCTGAGGCGTCTCCTATCCTCCTTCAGTTTATCCCGATCCTCGACAAGCTTATCCCTCTCGTCCCTAAGCTGATTAGTCTCATGAACGAGCCGAACAACATCCTTGCGTAGCTCTTTAATCTCCCCCTTTAGATCGCCATTTTCCCCTTGCAAGCTCTTGATGACATACTCTAAAAGTGTTTAAGGATTCATTGTTGGCCATGTCCACATCGCACACCGACTCGTTGTTGCCTCCAGAATTGGCCATGACCTACAAACACATCGCGTATATATGTGATCAAGATAATATGCAATGTAAAATAGTTCATGTGTTGGAAAGATATGATTTTGTTAATTAGGTAGAATAGATAAAATTATGAATCTATTTTGATAAATAAGATATAGCAAACTGACTTCTATACATACACATACTATCATATATAAGAATAACTTCTGTCAATCACTACAAAAATATATGTAGATAGCATCATAATGTCAAACAAGAATTTTCTTAGTGCTGACAAGAACCAAACATAACAATAATAACAAGCAAGTTGATAATAATTCCAATCAAAGTATGGCAAGTGATCTAATACACTTACACAAATTCTACAACCTAACTGATCTATACAGAGGCATGTCAACTTGTCAAGTAAACAAAGAAAATTGTGTTCTTTTATGGGAGTAAACAATGGAACCCTGATCTACAATTTTAACAATTTGATTTACATATACCAGTCAACCTATACATAATTTCTACTAAACTTGCTCAGATCCGCCAACGGAGGGGAGACACAATAGCAATTGGACAATTAACACTACAATTTCCGGCCGTTTGGCGTGTCCGCGCGAACGGAGGAGTGGATCTAACCTTGGCGCCGACGAGGGGCGACGACGGGGGCGGCGGCGGCTTTGGTCCAATGGAAGTTGTGTCTAGCTAGCTACGACCGGGCCGGATGGGGTGTGGAATGAGAGCAAGCGGTGGACTTACGTATTTTACTAGGTCATTGCTGGCGTTGGATAAAATGGCAACGCTATAGCTAATCACAGGCCAAATAAAATGATGGTAAAACAAGCATAATATAATTATATATGGCGTGCAAAGAAAAATAACGCCAGCACTAACAAAATAACTATGGCGTGCAAAGAAAACCAACGTCACCAATGGTTTCCAAACGGTGAGTGTATATGGGCCAATAGATTTGTAGCGTTTACAAAACAATCAACACCAGCACTATGCTTGTAAAGCTGGCGTATGGATTTGGCCTACGCCAGCACTATTTGAAAAAAATAGTGCTGGCGCGGATGTAAAATGCCGCGTCATCAACGAAAGTTGTGGCTAGCATTTTTTCCACTAGTGATGGTTGCTCTTCGACGGGCATCATTGCGGTGGTAATGGCTCTCCTCCAAAGTTGTGTGGGAATCGGGAGGTGTTGGGGCTGGTAGGTCAAGCATGCCCTCTCTCTCAGAGGTGCAGCGCCCTGATCCGGATCTGGGGATCTGACATCGTCGTGTTTCTTTAGGCGGCCTTGTGGTGGCACGGGTGAGTTGTCGAGCGAAAGCTCCATACCTTGATGCCAATAATGGCGACACCCATGGGTGCCACACTCATCTTGAAGACGTCATTGTAATTCTTCTCTTTGTATCAGGGCTCCGAATGAAGACCTTTGTCTGGTGTGGACTCGGCAACGGCGATGCTTTATGTTGTTCTTCCTCTTGGGGGCGTTGTCGTGAAGCTTAGCTGTGCTAGGTCGTAGCGTGGGGGTGTTTAGTTCTTCCGGTGCTTGTTATTGGTTGTGTAGTCGGATGCATTCTGTGTGTCGGTTATCTCAGGATCAGCTCTATAAGACGGCTACCTCATCATTTTATATCGTTCAGCCGTGTACTTCTTTAGGTGTTGCTTTATGTATAAAGCGAGACGAAAGCCTGTTTCGAGGAGGAACTTTTTAGACATGTCCGGAAATGCTCAGATCAAAAGTGGCAGGGTGGAAGGGACAAGGCTTATCCAAGCCTGGAAGAGAAGTTCTCATTAAGTCAGTGTCGCATGCAACACCTACGTATACAATGAGATGATTTCAGCTCTACAAGAATTGTGTAGAAACCTGAAATTTATCTCTTCTAAATTTTGGTGAGGAGGAGCCAACGGTGAGAGGAAAGTCCATTAGGCAGCGCGGGACAAGATGTGCAGAAGAAAGCGCGAAGGTGGTCTTGGGCTTAGAATTTTCTATGTTTTCAATCAAGACCTTCTAGCCAGACAGTCTGGAGAATCATTGTGGTTCCTAATTCATTGTGCACATGCGTGCTCAAGGCGGGGTACTTCAGAGACTCGGATATCATGTCAGTGACATCTCACAGGGTTGTTCTTGTTCTTCTACATGACACAACATTATACTCCCTCCGTTCCTAAATATTTGTCTTTTTAGAGATTTCAAATGGTCACCACATACGGATGTATATAGACATATTTTAGAATGTAGATTCACTCATTTTGTTCCGTATGTAGTCATCATTTGAAACCTCTAAAAAGACAAATATTTAGGAACGGAGGGAGTACATGGGAGGGACTTGTTGAGGCATGGGATCATATGGCTATCGGGGATGGATCGAAGATAAACATATTGCATGATAATTGGTTCCCTAGGGCTGGGTCATAGGGTGCTATTATCGACTGTCTATTAATGTAAGTTTTGTCCAGCTTCGTGTGAGGAAGGGATGATAACGGTGACGCGTCTTCATCTTGGTCCAGTGCTTGTAGTCGTCGTTATGCTCTACGGATATGGATATACTTTTTATTATTTGTGGTGTTTTTTGTACTGTCATGTTTGATGATGAATAAATTAGAAGTTTTGTAGGAGGAAAAAAAAGACAGAATATACACGGTCTCAAACCCAAAGCAGCCGCGCATGGCGCATATAAGCTTTGTGCACGCACGCACGCGCGTACACGCATGCACTTCAAATTAACGGATTTTTTTTTTGAAAGTTCAAATTAACGGAGTTAATCATCAGTAACCACATGGTATGTGTGGTTATCAACTTCATGTTTGAAATGATGAAATTGAGCTATGATGCTTAGATTAGATAATAGTCAAAAAAAAAAAAAAATCAAGAAAACGATCATCAGTAGTGGCCCCTGGGCGCGCAGGTGTCCGGCTTGAAGGAGAGCGGGCCGGCGGCGTACACGACGTTCTCGTGCCCCTTGCCGGACCACCGCTTGCCCTCGTGGCGGAGCGGTGCGCCCTCGATGCCGTAGTTGACGTTGGTGAGGTCGTCGCACTTGCGGTCCGGCGACGCAAGCAGGCGCACGAAGCAGGCCTTGGCGGGGTCCCCCTTGTAGTAGTCGGCCTTCTCGGCGACGTCGAACTCGGCGAGGAAGTAGCCATTGCCGTCGGCGACGGGCGTCCGCGACTCCATGACGCGGTTCTTGGCGTCGCGGCAGGTGACCACCACCTTCGCCCCCGGCAGCGGCGTCGCGCCATCCAGGCACCACGAGTTCCGGTGCGTGCAGCTCTGGCAGTACACCATGCCCTCCACCTTCAGCATCACCTTGTCGGACTTGGCAGCCGGTGGCGGCGTGGCGGGCGTCGGCGAGGGGGTCTGGCTGTAGCTGTGGGCGCTGGCGCCGGTGGCGGCGAGGAGGGCCACGAGGACGACGGCGAGGGGGAGGTAGGCCGCCATTGCTGGGAGACTGTTACGTGCGTGCTAGATCGATGGAGATGATCGCAGCTGGCTTGGCTGTGTGGAAATGGCGGGAGGCGTCGGGTTCATATATAGACGCGGCAAGGTGACCAGGTGAGGGGTCAGGGAGAGTACTAAAATGTTCTAGACGTGCGGCCATGTAGGTGGCCGGCCGGCCGGCAATGGCCTACGTGGGAGCCAGTTTGTCTCTCAGATTGTCGGTCTTGGAACAATGGAGATTACGTTGGTACAAAATCATTGCACACGATTATTGGATAATGATTGGCAGGTGTGTGTGTGTGGCGTTCGATCGGCACCAAAGATTTAGGATTGCTTTAATGGCGATCACATTTTTTCGGAGATTGTCGGTCTCAGAACAATGGGGAGGTTAGTTGGTACAAAATCATTAGACATGATGATAATGATTAGTGTGTGTTGCGTGCGTGAAGATCACATTTTCTTTCTTTAACTAATAAGCTACTATAACCCTTACATGTCTGCCGGTATGGGGTGAGGTGAGGATTGAGTTGATGCTATAAAGGACCAGTTTTTTTTTTGACGAAAATAAAGGACCAGTTTTAACCAGCAATATAAAGACTAGTCGAATGTTCATGCGTTGTTGTGGAGCAACAAACTTAGACACTTAGATATTGATCAAAATATCACTATACTTCACAATGTATACATCGAAAGTGACTTGTGATTTGTTACGACAAATAACACCTTATACTTATACGCAAACGCATGGGGTATTCAAACGGGTTATTGGCACTGATCGGTTGCAACAAGGGATGTTTCCCGAAGTTGCGATAGCACTTTACCCTCTTTCCTTCTCCTCGCGCCGGCCCCGTGGGCAGCCGGGGGAAGCCACGAATCTGCCGCCTCTAGCCCTCCCCTCCCCCCTCCCTCCTCACCGCCGCCGGCGCGTGTTGGCGAGCAAAGCCCGGTCGGCCTGGGCGGCGTCGGGGCCATCTTCTCCTATTGCCCTCTGGTGGCGCTTGAACCCTATTTTGTAATAGGATGCAAAGCCTTGTTGTAGACAAATGATAAATGAAATTTAGGTGGGGGTAACTACCCCTCTTTGACTTTTTAAAAATACCATTTGTTTTCTTTTCTGTGATGATATCAACAAACTAAAATCCTGTAGGATTTCTTTAGGGTAAAAATCCTGTAGGATTTAAATAGTCATGACATCACAATTCTATTTGTTTTTTCTATCCTGCATTTTTTAATCCATTTTTGAATATTTGCAAAAAAATCCAGTGTTGATATCTTGCTAATCAAAGAGGTTTTGAAACTTGTGGCCAGATACTTTTATTTGAAGGTCATCCCTACAAGGCTACAACCCTTCATTCCACAATGTAGTGTGTCCGCGTTTTTCGAGATTCAAGTTTAACTGTAAATTTAACTATTAAGACCGAGTGTGGTGGGGGCAAAAATTATACTATTGAACTCATATTTCAATATGAATTCAGTGATACAATTTTTGTACCTGCCGCATCAGTTTTGTTGGTTAAATTTTCGGTGAAACTTGGATCTTCGGCGCACTGCATTCTACTACCTCGTCAGCGTCGGCGGAAAGCCCCGGGGCCGGCGCCGCGGCCAACCCCTGGTTCGCCGTGGCCCGCGACGACGTCCCCGAGAACCACCTCTTCGACCCGCGCATCGGCGACCGCCCCGGCCCCGTCCTCAAGTCCCGCCCGCAGGAGCTCACCGGCGAAGACCAGGTCAAACCATCTCTCTCCCCCTCTCATATTTCGTATTGCGTGGCGCTGCCTGCGAGTGAGCCGTTTGAGAGGAAAACATGCCACCACTACGTGATGAGATGGTGGCCGTCCGGCGGTACGCGGAGCTGCTGTCGCGGTGCCGCGGCGGCGCGGACGCGCGGCCGGTCGCGCGGATCCAGGCGGCCCTGGTCACGTCGGGCCTGCTCCGGCGCAGCGCGGAGCTCCACGACGCGCTCATCCGGGCGCTCGCGGGCTCCGGGACGCCGCACACCGCGCTCCCGCTCTACGCCCACCTCATCCGCGCGGGCCTCCTCCCCACCCCGCACACCCTCCCCTCCCTCCTCAAGTCGCTCGCCCTCTCCCCCGCCGTCCCCGGCGCGCGCCGCCTCGCGCTCGCCGTCCACGCCCACGCCGTCAGGCTCGGCCTCACGGGGTTCCTCCTCGTGAACAACGCGCTCATCCGCGTCCACGCGGGCCTGCTCGGCCGCCTGCCCGACGCGCACCTGCTGCTGCGCGCCTCGGCCGCCGTTGACGCCTCCACGTTCAACACGCTCATCACGGCGCACGCGAGGGCTGGCCGAGTCGCCGACGCCCGCTCCCTGTTCGACGAAATGCCCGAGAGGAATGCCGTGTCCTGGAGCGCCATGGTGAATGGGTACGTGCAGGCCGGGGACGGGAGGGAGGCGCTGGGGGTGTTCTCTCAGATGCAGGCCCAAGGTGTCCGCCCGGACGACACGGTTCTCGTCGGGGTGCTTGCCGCATGCGCGCAGCTGGGGGCTCTGGAGCAGGGGAAGTGGGTGCATGGTTACCTCAAAGCAAACAATATCAGGATCACCGTGTTCCTGGGCACTGCGTTGGTTGATATGTATGCCAAATGTGGTGAGGTGCAGCTTGGAATGGAGGTGTTTGAGGGAATGAAGGACAAGAATGTGCTGGCCTGGACTACCATGATAAAGGGCCTGGCTATGCACGGCCGCGGTGCAGACTCATTGACGCTCTTCTCCCAGATGGAGAGCTCAGGTGTTAAGCCGGATGACATTGCCTTCATTGGTGCTCTCTGTGCTTGCACACACACTGGGTTGGTTGACAAGGGTCGGCAGCTTTTCAATTCCATGGTGAACAACTATGGTATTAAACCAAAGATTGAGCATTATGGATGCATGGTAGACCTCCTGGCACGGAATGGCTTGCTTAGTGAGGCCAGAGACATGGTTGAGAAAATGCCCATGAAACCGGATGCCTTAATCTGGGGAGCTCTAATGGCTGGTTGTAGGTTCCACAAGAATGTGGAATTGGCTGAGTATGTTATAAAGCACTGGATTGAATTGGAGCCTGACAAAAGTGGTGCTTATGTACTTTTAGGTAACATATATTCTGCCTCTGGTAGGCATGCGTCTGCAAGGGAAATTAGGCACCTGATGCGTGAGAAGGGAGTTGAGAAGACACCTGGATGTAGCAATGTAGAGATTAACGGAGTTATCCACCAGTTCATTGTTGGAGATCTGTCTCATCCTCGCATAAAAGATATTTTGACAAAGTGGTATAAGATAGATAGTAGGATAAGGCTGGAGGAAGGTTACGTGCCTGATAAGAAAGAAGTTTTGCTTGACATTGAAGAAGAAGAGATGGAAGGTGCACTCAGCCGCCACAGTGAGAAGCTGGCAATCGCATTTGCTTTGATAAGTACAAATGATAATATACCCATTCGGATTGTCAAGAACCTCAGAGTCTGCCAAGATTGCCATCATGTCACCAAACTTATATCCAAAGTATATGGGAGAGAAATTGTTGTTAGAGATCGAACACGTTTCCATTTGTTCAAAGATGGCACCTGTTCGTGCAAGGACTATTGGTAGTAACTGACAAATTTGTCTATTAACAGTGGTACTTGGTCTCAATATAGAGCATGGGCTGTTTAGCACCAAAAAAAAAAATTCTCTTTCATGATACATCAGCGATGCATGAGTTGAGGCGATAAAGTTGGTGAACAAAAAAAAAAAAATCTTGCTAATTACAATGTACATATATGGTATTAGAGAAATTATTGTTAGAGACCGAACACGTTTCCATTGTATAAAAATGGCACCTGTTCGTGCCAGGATTATTGGTAGTAACTAATAGAATTATGTATTAACAGTGGTACTTGTCTCATCATAGAGCATGGGCTGTTGAGCACCCAAAAAAAAACTCTTCCGCCATACTCCCAAAATATAGTGTGTATTAGTGATGCATGAGTTGAGGGGATAAAGTTGGTGAAGAAAAAAAAATCTTACTAATTATAATGTACACATGTAATCATGCTGTTATTAAGTCGCGAATAGATATTCATGTTCGTCTCTGATAAAAATATATATTACAGGGGTATAACCTTGACGATACAATATCATTAATCTGCATTTGGTTTCATGTTGCATTTAGTTCTGAACCATTTTCATATATGAACCTTTTTGGCTTGTGGAATTTCAATATGAATGCTCGTTCTACCGATAATTTTGGTTCAGATTGCTGCAGTCAGCTTGTTAGCTGTATTGCCGACGCTAAGTGCGTTTCTGTTTTAGCCCGGGTATCTCTTCAGGTAGAGAAAACCTCAGAGTCAGAGTTCAAGTCGCTAAAACAACCGGCCGTTTCATTTGTTTAGTTGATGGCACTAGCTGACATATTTGAGCATCGTGTGTGAAACAAACCAGATAAATACTATCTCCAAAGAAAGTGGATTCATTATATACTCCTATCTGACAAGTGCGGCACATAAACATTCGGCATATCTTATTTTCAGGAAAATATTAACACACTGCATATTATGTGTAATAATTGTATACACCATAAGGTTGATCAGTGCTGGCAATCCAATGCAACGAAAGGAAGCAGGTAAGTAACTTCTGCCACAGAAAAGTGGCCTATTTAAGCTGTCTCATCTAACAAGTACAACCCATATGCATCCTCAAAAAAAGTACAACCCATATGCACACGGCATATGTTTTTCAGCAAGAAAATTGAATACAGTACATAGTAAAAGTGCTCTATTATTACATATGGATTCATGCTTGCTTGCAGATCCATCCTTCCATGCGGCAATACAGTCGCAACAAGAATGAAAATGCAAAGCCGACTCCAAATCCCAAGCCAACAATGCAAACAAAAGGACAACACCGAGTTTGTCCTGCCACAAACCCTCAGATTCCGGAGGAGCCACTTCAGTTGGAGAAATTGAACTTTGATTGTCACAGTGTTTGGAGAGTGGAACTCCACAGAGGCCTGCATTACCTTCAAATGAACTTTCTGAAAATGTTGGGAACTGGTTTCCTTGCGGGATTCTTCCATACAAGTTACTGTATGAAAGATTCAATCATTCAAGAGAAGTAAGTGATGTTAACTCTTGTGGTATTTCCCCTGTTATCTGGTTCCAAGAGAGATCCATCGCTTCCAGCTGAGACAAGTTTCTGTACTGAAATGGAATTTGTCCCATGAAGTTGTTGTATGACATGTTAAGTCCGCGCAGGGAAACAAGCCTCCCAATTGACTCCGGAATAGGACCATCAAATGAGTTATTTGAGAAATCTATTACTTTGAAAGTGCTTAGGATTTTGGTGAAACTAAGATCAAACCCTTTGATGTTATGGTAACAGTATCTTGATAATATCGTGCACCTAAATATGTCTCATGTCCTAGAACTTGTCCCTTATCACTGACATTTTCCATCATTGCTTTGAGTTCATTAAACCATCCTTTTGGTAGGTTTCCAGAAAAGTTGTTGGAGGCCAAATCAAGTATTTGCAAACTTGCAAAGTAGTTGCTGATTGTATGATCACCTTTAATATCCCTTATGGTGCCGCTGAGTTGGTTGGATCTTTTTTTTTTTGAGTGTAGACGAGAGAAAGCAGGAAGCGATGCACCTTAGGTGTCTGTGTGTATTACTCGAGGCTATATAGCCTGTGTTACAACAGAGCGCATGAGCGCGAGAGGTTACAGAGGCGCGACGTGCGCATGCGAGGGAGGATCGTGGGGTTAGTGCATGGGGCACGTACAAGCATGCATGGGAGACGAGGAGTTACAGTCAACACCCCGCCGCAGGCTGAGCATCGGGAGGCCGAATGCACAGGCTGGACCTGAACTCCTCGAAGGCCGGCGTCGGGAGGCCCTTCGTCATGACGTCGGCGAACTGCTGAGCCGTGGGCACGTGAAGGACGCGAAGCTGCCCCAAGGCCACCTTCTCTCGGACGAAGTGGATGTCCAGCTCTATGTGTTTTGTGCGCCGATGGTGGACTGGGTTGGCCGCCATGTACACGGAGGAGATGTTGTCGCAGTAGGTGACCGTGGCGGCAGTAGCGGAACACGCAGCTCCCGAGAAGTTGACGGCCAGCAACACTCAGCTACCACATTGGCGACGGCGCGGTACTCGGCCTCGGCACTCGAGCGCGAGACGGTGGGCTGGCGTTTGGAGGACCAGGACACCAGCGCATCACCGAGGTAGACGACGAAGCCCGACGTAGAGCGCAGCGTGTCCGGGCAGCCGGCCCAGTCGGCGTCAGAGTAGGCGACCAGGGTGAGCTCGGGGGAGCGACGGAGATGCAGCCCGTGTGTAGTCGTGCCGCGCAGGTAGCGGAGAATGCGCTTGACCAGCGCGAGGTGATGCGTCCGAGGATCGTGCATGTAGAGACACGCCCGTTGCACGGTGTACGCCATGTCCGGGCGGGTCAGGGTGATGTACTGAAGGGCACCCACTAGGCTCCGGTACTCGGAGGCGTCCTGGACAGGTGCACCGGCGGCAGCAGAGAGCTTCGAGCGGGTGTCGATGGGTGTCGAGGCCGGCTTGCAAGTCATCATAGCGCGATCAAGCAGCTCATCCGCGTATTTGCGCTGGGACAGGAAGAACCCGTCGGCCGTGCGCATCACGCTGATCCCAAGGAAGTAGTGAAGGGCACCCAGGTCCTTCATGGAGAACTCGGCGAACATGCGTTGTTGGAGTTGACGGAGGAGCGCCGGCGTGGACGCCGTGAGAACGATGTCGTTGACGTAGAGTAGAAGAAAGGCGGAGCCGGTGTCGCCATGTAGCACGAACAATGACGGGTCTGCCCGGGACGCCGTGAAGCCAAGGACGCCGAGGAAGGCCGCGAACCGCGCAAACCAGGCGCGAGGGGCCTGTTTCAGGCCGTACAGTGACTTGTCAAGCAGGCAGACGTGGTTGGGGAAGTTCTTGTCGATGAAGCCGGCCGGCTGTTGGCAGTAGACGCGCTCCGCGAGATGCCCATGGAGAAAGGCATTGTTCACGTCCATCTGGTGAACAGGCCAGCCTCGACTGGCAGCCACGGTGAGCACGGTGCGAATGGTGGCGGCCTTGACGACCGGTGAGAACGTCTCGTCGAAGTCGACGCCGGGGCTTTGCGAGAACCCCCGGACCACCCATCGCGCTTTATAGCGCTTGAGGCTGCCGTCCTCCTTCAACTTGTGCCGGAACAGCCACTTACCAGTGACTATGTTGGCACCCGCGGTCGGGGCACAAGCGTCCGGTCCTGTTCACCATCAGCGCCGAGAATTCATCCTGCATAGCTGTTAGCCAATTGACATCACGTGGCGCGCGTGCGTATTTGGGAATGGGTGAGATGGTAGGAGTGGTAGAGACCGAGTTGTTTTCAGCGTATTTGGGGTTGGGAAAGAATTTTCCGGCGCGGCGCGTGTGATCATGGTGTGGGTAGGAGCAAGGGGCGGGCCGGGGCTCGGACGGGTCGGGGTTCGGGAGGGGCTCGCGGTGGTAGATACGCCTGTGTGAGTGTGGTCTGCTGACGCTGGGTTTGCCATGACAGTGTTTGTGGACGTGCAGAGAGGTGTCAGGGGGCTAGGCTCGGCAGCCACTCCAGGTGTGGGTGGCGTCGCCGTGTTGCGGGCGGCGGGTGGTGGCCGGGCGGAGCGCGGTCGCTGCAGGACGACAGGGAGGTGGGGCGGGTCCTCGTCGGCTATGGTAGGAGGGGTGCTAAGGGCGCTACTGAACGGGAATTGCGTCTCGTCAAAGACCACATGGCGAGATATAAGGATGCGACTCGTAGCACGATCAAGGCACCTGTAACTCTTGTGGTCGACAGAGTAGCCGAGGAAGGTACACGGCGTGGACCGGGGCGCGAGCTTGTGTGGCGTCGTGGATGAGATGTTGTGATAGCAAAGGCATCCAAAGACACGCAAATGAGTGTAGTCCGGGTGATCACCGTACAGGAGGTAGAACGGGGTATGCCCATGACGAGTGCGGCATGCACGGCGGTTAAGGAGAAATGTGGCAGTGTTGAGGGCCTCCGCCCAGTAGGTGTATGGCATGGACGCGTGAACGAGCAGTGAGCGAACGATGTCGTTCAGGGTGCGGAGGATCCGCTCAGCGCGCCCGTTTTGCGGCGACGTGTAAGGGCAGGACATACGTAAGACAATGCCCTCAGTGGAGAAGAAAGTGCGTGCCATGGCATTGTCGAACTCACGTCCATTGTCACACTGGACAGTGAGAACGTTGAGGTTAAACTGTCGACGAACGAAGGCGGCAAACGAGTGGAGGATGGGGTACACATCAGACTTGCGATCGAGGGGAACGTCCATACAAAGTGGCTATAGTCGTCGAGTAAAACAAGATAATATTGCTTGCCGAGACACTAGATACAAAGTGAAGTCCACACATCACAATGAATTAACTGGAAAGGAAAATACGAAACATGTTCTGAAGATGAAAATGGCAACCTAACACTTTTCCCTAACTGGCAAGCATGACAGAGCTCGAAGACGATGGCAGCGGAGGGATGGAGCAGGCACGCAGAGTGTGGGCGAGGGTGTCGTGGCCGGGGTGCCCTAGGCGTTGGTGCCACTCCTTGGCCGGGACGACGGTGGCGGAGAGGGCAGTGTGGCATGGCGGCTGCGTGACTGGATACAGAGCCTCGTCGGAGTTACACCGGAGGATCACCCTCTTCGTCCTTCGATCCTTAACAGAAAAACCGAGATCGTCAAACTCGACGTTAAGAGGATTATCACGTGCAAGCTTTTTGACAGAGATTAAGTTTTTGATTAGGTGGGGGGAGACTAGGATGTTCTGAAGGTGGATGGGGGCACTGGAGGTGGGAATGGAGGTAGAGCCGGTGTGCGTGACCGCGAACGTGTTGCCATTGCTACAACAATGCGTGAAGAATTATAGGGCTGAGATGTGGTGAGCAAACCTGATGAGGACGCCATGTGTGTAGTCGCCCCAGTGTCGAGGTACCAGTCCCCGCCGGAGTGGGCGCCCTGCTGCTGCTGGAGTCCGAGATTGTTCAGGGCGTGGACGAGTGCAGCTTGGTCCCACATGGGCGGCGGGGGCGTAGTCGAAGACGAGGCACCCGTGTTGTACAGTGGGTGAGCAGGGACGACACCCGGGATCCAGTGCGTCGGGGCGGCGCCGGGCGGGATCGGTGGAGGCGCGTCGTAGTCTGTGGCGTGGCAATGAAGCGGGCGAGAGTGCCGGACGGGCTGAGCACACCAGCACCAGTGTGTGGGGCGCCAGGCATGGGCCACGCATGGACCATCGATCCAGTCCAGGGCGTAGTTGCAGGCGCCGGCGGCCCTGCGGGACGCGGCACGGAGGAGCTCCCACCGCCGCTGCCATCAGCGGCGGCCTTGCCCTTGCCCTTGTTGCGACCGCCGTTGCCACCCGGACGGCGATTGGTGTTGCCGCCTGTGGACGAGCCCCCGCCGGAGTTGGGGGCGCGCGCAGCATGCAGAGCCATCTCGTTGGAGCTCTCCGGCGCCAGGCGGCTCTCCTCGAGGAGCAGGAAGGCGCGACAGCGGAGAAACGAAGGAAACGGAGTCTGCATTGTGAGGATGGGAATAGCATAGCGGCGGGGGGTGCAGCCCGCGAAACATGTTCAACACTTGTTCACGATCACCGACGGGCTCACCGAGGTCCGCCCGATCTATCGGCGCAGATCCTTCACCGCACGGCATGCGAGAGGACGGAGCGGCACCTTGCTCGATCGCGACGAAAGTCGGTGGCGAGGAAGACGGCTTGGTGCTCGCGGTTCTCGTGAAGATGGAGAGATGGCCGCCCGAGCTCGGCGGCGGTCGCGTCGCGCTGCTGGGCGAGCCCAAGATCTCGGGCTGATGCGGTTGTAGAGCCACGAGATCACATAGGCGTCGTCCTGGAGCCACGAAGTCGTCGGGGCGCCGGAGCGATGATGTGAGGGAGCACGCCGGTCTTGCGGAAGGTGACCTCGAACAGCGTCCGCCACTGAGAGAAGTTGGGCGGGTTGAGGTTGAGGACGACCGGCACATGTTGGTTGATGTAGACGGCCGCAAGGTGTGATGGAGCCGGCGCAATCGCCGCAGAGGGCCCGCCGGAGCCGCGGACGAGCGCGTTAGTGCGCGAGGCGGCGGCAAGGGCCGACGGGGTGAGGAGCTCGGTGCGGTTGGGGTGGCGCGCCAGCCGCAGCCCTTGTGGCGCCGTGGAGACCACGGCCGAGGAGGAGGGAGGGTAGGGGTGGCGGCGGGGCGTAGCCATGGCGCCCGCGAGGAGATCGGCAGCGAAGCGATCTGCAGGCGCTGGACGATGCCGGCGTCTGATACCATGTAGACGAGAGAAAGCAGGAAGCGATGCACCTTAGGTGTCGCTGTGTGTATTACTCGAGGCTATATAGCCTGTGTTACAACAGAGCGCATGAGCGCGAGAGGTTACAGAGGCGCGACGTGCGCATGCGAGGGAGGATCGTGGGGTTAGTGCATGGGGCACGTACAAGCATGCATGGGAGACGAGGAGTTACAGTCAACATCGAGGATACGCAAATTGCGTACCTTAGCTCTATAGAAGGAGAGAGTTGGTTGGATCTTAAGACAAGAACTCGAAGATGTTGAAGAACACCCAACCAAGATGGAAAAGAACCGACAATTTGATTGTTACCAACATCAAGGAGCTGTAGGCCTTGGCAATTTGATAATGATCTGGGTATTTTCCCTTCAATTCGGTTGTTGTTCAAATCTATTGTCTGAAGCATACATCCTTCTCCAATATTTTCAGGCAGCATCCCATGGAAATGATTCTCTCTCAACTTGAATGTACTCAAGCAGCTGCTACCTTGCATTAGACAAGATGGGACCACACTGCTGAAATTGTTGTATGATAAGTCCAGTAGCTGAAGATCTTGTTGGGTACAAATAGACCTTGGTATGTGACCACTTAATTTATTCCTGGACAAATCAAGGTAGTTGGTCTTGTTGGGAAGGTACCTACCAAAGTCAGGTATAATAGAAGAGAAGCTATTTTTTGAGTAATCTAAGAAAGCCTTGTTTTTGCTAGCCGTGAGTGGTATAGGTACACTTCCATGCAGTTTGTTGGAACTAAGATCAAGAGTATATAAATTGTTCACATGAACAACAGATGGAGAGTTTTCTAGGCTAGTGAACATATTGTTTGAGAGGTTCAGCGAGAATATAGTATTCTTCCAATTCACCCATATCCAACTTGGTATGACTCCATCTGTTCGGTTGTTTGAGAGGTCCAAGGAAGACAACCCATTTGCGTACCTCAATGCAGCTGGAATTTTTGTAAGGTTGCAAGATGCTAGTCGTAGTGTTCTAATGTTACTGAGGTAAGGGAATGGATAGTCATCCTAAACATCTATCACTGATAACATATTATTGGAGAGCCCCAAGAAATACAGTGCCTTCAGCTTCCAAATAAAGTTAAGTTCTATTGTGCCTTCGAAGTGATTCGAGTCAAGCACGAGAACTTGAAGTCTCGTAAGATCGAAGAAAGATTTGGGTATATGACCTGCAAAGTTGTTACTTTTTAGGTTGATGCCGTACATGAAGGAAGATAAGGGGTCCAGAATGTCTTCTAGAGTTCCACAAAGTTCATTGTATGCTAGTATTAGTGTTTCCAATGACGGAAGAGCGAACAAAGCCTTTGGGATTTTGCCTGTATGAAGATAGAGAACAGTAATCAAAGGAAGCTAAATAACACCAAAAATAACGTAATAATGATTTGTTAGAAATGGGAGCGGGGCTTTTCTTACCGCTCAACCTATTATTTGCCATTTGCAAATGTGAAAGCTTGGTCAAGTTTCCAATCCATGAGGGTATTGCCCCAGATAAACCGCAATCTATGAGTTGTAATCTCATCAAATTTGTACAATTTCTGATCCACCAGGGAACGGGCCCAGAAAAATCATAATCATCCAGCCTCAAGAATTTCAGATTCTTAGGGATGTAAGGTTAGCTATGGAAGTAGTGGGATGCTTGGGAGATCCTATGTTGCTAAGGCCCAAGAATTTCAAGGACTTGAGATGGACAAAAGAGTCTGGTATGGCACGCGAAAAGTTTGTCTCGGGTAGATTTAACAATTCCAAGCTATTTCCTGGTGGGAAATCTGGTAGTTGCACGGAAAGACTGGGATTGTAAGACACGTCAATATCTCTCAGATTTTCTAGCTGGAAAATATTTTTGGGAAATTGTCCTTCAAAATTATTATCCCTGAGGTTTTGCCAGAAAATCCATTTCCGTCGAGGTTGATCGTTGCTAGAAAACGAAGTCGGGAGAATGAATGATGAATAGAACTACCACCCAGTTCACACCCAGACAAACCAAGATTCTGTAGTACAGGAATAGAGTCTGCTAAAGCAGCGGACCAAGTTGAGCCACGGTTTAAGATTTGCACGTTGTCAAGATAGAGATCTCTCAGATTGCTAAAATTTGACACAAATGTCTGAAAACTTGGGTCTTGGAGATATAGAGCATTGTATGGAAAAACTAACCAATCATAATGAGAGGAAAGATCAAGTGTATGCAAATTCTTGAGGTCAGCAATTCCAATGGGTATCTGACCAGCCAACCTCGTATCAGACAAATTGAGACTGAGGAGCTCGATCAGCCGCTCAAAGCCGAAATTAGGAAGGCTGGTGTGGCCAAAGTCGTTACCAGAGAGGCTGAGGTTTGTGAGGGAGGTGAGGTTGAATAGTGTTGGGCTGAGACCACTGGTGGTCCGCAGGTTATGATCACTGAGGTCCAAAGTGATCACCTGTCCGGAGGCCCTTTCGCAGCCAACACCCTCCCAATGGCAACAGTCTGTGCCATGCTGCCACGATGAGAGGTTGGGGTTGTGGAAGGAATGCTTCAGCTGGAGTAGAGACGAAACATGGTCAGGGAGGCACTGGGTTGTGGTTCCATTGCCGCCGTTGGCAGTGGTGTGGGTGGAGCAGTAGTATGCGAGTAGTAACAGGATGAGGTGAAGCTGTGGGTGCCTGGAGCTCATCTTTACTGCTTGCTTGTCAGGCTTTACAACTTGAAGCTAGTTCTCAGAGGCAATATATAATACAGGTTAGAGCAATACAAGTGGGAATTTCAGCAGTGCATTTTGCTCGTTCCTAGCAGTACAAGTTTATGTTAAATGCCATCGTTGTTAGTCCAAGATGAAAGCATGTGTAGAGCCATCATGTGGCCAATGTTATTGCAAGACGGCAGTGCCTTTGATGTGCACACGACTGGTTGCTGACTGGTTCAAAGGTTACGGAACGGCTTGTTACCTTTCATGAGTCAAGGTCTCTACTTGCATGTAGGCCCGTTGCAAGCTACTGTAGTTATTGTTGTCACTGTACTGTAGTGTCGTAGCGTGTCTCCAGTGGCAAGAATCTACAGCCGGATTAGGAATTTCTCCTCAAGAGCTGGAGTTGATTAGATTACTAGAAAGAGAGTCTGACTGTCTGAGTTTCAGGGGGATATAAGTTGAGCCAACATTAGCAAAGGCTACACATATTAGTTGTAGCTGATTTGAAGACAGGCCTCTTTTGGTTCATAGGATAGGATTACCGTAGGAATAGGAATTTTGTAGGAAATGAGATGGCATGTATCTCAAATCCTATGAGTAGGAATAGGAAATGAGATGTTATTTGGTTGACACCAAAGGAATTTTTCCATTGAGTCTAGGCTCATTTTTATTTTCCTATGAAATGTGGAGGATAGGAACCAATCCTATGTAGGAATAGGAATCCATTCCTATGAACCAAAGGGCTCTAAAGGAAAAAATCCTATAAGAATCCTATCCTCTAGAATTCCTATCAAATTCCTCCAAACCAAAGGAGGCTTAAATGGAGAATTTAATGCTTCTGTTTTACTCAGAGAAATACCTTTGGAACGTACGTGTTCTGAAAATTTACAGGTTACCCTTTGCTTTGTAAGATCAGAGTTGGAGTTGATTAGATTACTGGATATGGAGCCGGAGTTGAGACAGCGACCATCAGCTGCAGATACTAATTGTGGTTGATTTTGCGACTGAAGGAAGACGAATATTAAAGGTTTCTGTTTCAATTTAGCCTTCAAAGAAACTCCGAGGGAACATGCTCTTCAAGATAATTGGTCTCGTGAGGTACTGTGTGTTTCAATTTACTCCAGAGAAGAAGAGGCCGCATGTGAACTCGCTAGTCGCCTGCGGCAAAGCAGGTCTAGAGGCGCAGCAGAAGCAAGCGGGGAAGACGGTGGCCAGCGAAGCTGCTGCTCGTGCTGAAGGAGGCCTCGCAGTAGCTACTGTTCGTGGTGGTGCTTCTGTTTAGCTGGAGTCATTTCGCTACTTACTGACTTGATGCTTCCTCAATGGTGTACAATGGTATACCATGCCAATTTTGTGTTTAAAAACTGTATTGTACAGATTTTCCATCACCACAGAAGAAGGTGATGGAGATTGTATTTACATTTCTAAGGCTGCGAGTGCAAACGATCACTGCCGATTGCAGACTGTAATGCCGTTCGTGTTGCTGTCATAGACCGATTCAGCGAATCAGGTATTGTCGCTGTGCCGTGTTTGACCGCCTTTCCGGTGGAATTTCTTTTGAAATACACTCGGTAACGGCTGTGCCCAAACCTCTGAAGCACCGGTTTGGTATTAGTACATCCCTGTGCACAGCAAACATCGCTGTTCCAAAAAAAAAAAAAAATATTGTACAGATTTTCCTTCACCACAGAAGAAGGCCATGGACAATAAGGCTGTGAGAGCAACAGATCACCGACGTTCGTGTTGCTGTCCTAGACCGATTCGGCATATCAATTTTTTGCTCCTTTTTTCTAGTAACATCAATTTTTGGTTCCTGTGTGGTGTTTGACGGCGTATTCAGTGGAATTTCTTTTGTGGTTGTGGTAGATACATTCGGCAGTGGCCATGTGCTCTCAAGCCGTTGGTTTGGTTTACATCCTTGTGGAAAAAAAAAGAAAAATTATATTTTTGGGCAATTTTTTGTTGTTATATTTTTTGGGGTAATTTTTTCAAGGTAAAACATAAAGGTTCGAGATAACAAGCACCCGTATATAAATTCTTGGTCACGGCGAAAAGATCTCAAATTATCTAGCTAAAATCCCCAAAACCATTCATATATTGTGCCTATTGCCCCGATGAAATCAACACTCCCTCCATTCCAAAATAAGCTTCATTGATTTAGTACAAAGTTATTAATACAAAGTTGTACTAAATCGGCTACTTGTTTTGGGACATAGGGAGTAGCATTTAGCGTCAGAATTAGGGATACACCCGACTCACCTTGGATGGGGAATGCAGCCATCATGCACTGCTATCGACACGAGAAGTCGTTTCGGGTTTTGGGAATGTTCAGAACCTTCCCAAACTGGTTTATATTTTTCTTGTTTTTATTTTGGTTTTTCCTCCTTTTCTTTTTTCATTTTCATTTTCCTTTTTTCTTTTTTCTTTTTCCTTTTTTTCTTTCCAAGTTCATGAGCATTTTCTTAAAATTTGGGAACATTTTTTGAACTTGGTGAACATTTTTTAGATTCAAAATGTGTTCATCAAATTCAAAAACGTTCATCATATTAAACAACATTCATGATTTTTTTAAAATTCATCATATCAAAAATTGGTCATAAAATTCAAAAAAATTAAATTAAATTAAATTTTTTTACATCAAAATACAAAAAAGTTCATTGTAAATTCAAATTTGTTCGTCAAAATACAAAAAATTGTCACCAAATTCAAAAAAATGGTCATTTTTTAGAATTTCTGAAATTTCTTATGAACTAGTGAACCTGTTTTTGAATTAGTGATTTTTTTAAAATTCGTTTTTTAGTCCCAAACTTTTTTAAAGAAGCAAAAAACAAAGACAGAAATAAAAAGAAACGAAAAAAAAACAAGGGAGCCCCGCCCCGCATCTGGGTCGGCCCAAGTTCGCACGCGGGGGAGCGAGAGGTTGCGCGCTAAATCTAAAAAAAGAAATAAAAAGAGAGAGAGGGAGGGTGCGCGCTGCCCTCTTTCCCACGCGGTCGTCCTGCTGCAGCACCGGCGTTCGCAGGCGGCTGCAGCAGTTCATGCGCCAAGTCGGAGCATCATCACTTGCCAGAGAGATGAGACCCATGAAACGCGGCAAGACGGAGCAGGGATGCCGCCCAAGTTGCTAGAGACCGGGTCTTTTTTCACTCTTGGTCACTGGGAACGCCATGGGGTTCGTCGTCGCGCTCCAGGTGTTCGATGGAATGTGCCTGGGCAACAAAATGCACACATCTCTCAATTATTTTTCCCAAACAATGGCACGTGAAATACAGGATTGACACTAGGAACTGGACGTCTAATTGGACTCATTTATTACCTTTTCAGGTGTCCTCTGTTGACCAAACTTTGGCCGCAAAAGAGATGGGGATCAAGGTCTACCACAGACTCTGCCTTGATTAACCTTAAGAAGCAGGTCCGTACAAGCTCGTACTATGATTTTGTTCCCTTACTTTACAAGTCTTATATGAAAAGGTGCATTAACCTTATACAACTAGGTTCGTACAAGCTCATATGAATATATGATACACAAAACACACCGACACACCCCCAGGTTACATCATTTCATCCCTCCTGAGGGCGTTGTCGTGGAGCCTAGGTGTACTACAGTGTAGTGTGGCGGTGTTTTCAGGTCTTCCTGTGTTATCCGATTATCCTAGGATCGGCTTTGTAAGAGGGTTACCTCACTATCTTGTATCGTTCGGCCGTGTACTTTGTGTGGTTGGTGCTTTATATATAAAGCGGGGCGAAAGCCTATTTCGAGGAGGTTACATCATTTCGCTGGTAGAACGGAAAACGATTGCAGTTCCAGCGTTTGGCCTGCCAAACCACTGACAACACAACTGACACCGCAAAGCCAACTCCGAACCCAGATCCCACAAACACAAACAACACTATGGTCCCAACACTATCTTGTGAAGACACCGATGAGCTCGGGGTTCCGGCACGTAAAGTGTTGCACTGCTTGGAAAGTGGCCTTCCACACAATCCTTCATTGCCTTCAAATGAGCTGCTGGTAAACGACGAGAGCTGCTGCCCTTCTGGTATCATTCCGGTCAAATTGTTGTAGGAGAGATTCATCACTGCAAGATATGTCAGCATGCTTAGCTCCCGTGGGATCATCCCTGAGAGCTTGTTCTGAGAGAGGTCCAGCGACTCGAGTTGAGCCAACTCGCCAAGCTTTGATGGTATTGCACCAGTGAAGGCATTATGTGACATGTTCAGGCCATGTAGAGCAATAAGCTTCCCAATTGAGTCCGGAATGGGGCCATCAAAATTGTTATTTGAGAAATCAATCATCTTGAAAGTGGTCAGGATCTTGGTAAATGTGAGTTCAATCCCTTTAAATGTGAAAATTTCTTGGTAGTACTGTCCAGACAATCCTCCAAAAGCGTCCAGAGCATAACCCTCACCAGTAGAGTTTACCATCATTGTTTCTAGCTTGTCGAACCATCTTGAGTTCAAGCTCCCAGAAAAGTTATTAGATGCCAAATCAATAATTTGCAAACTCGAGAAATCCTTACTGGTTCCATCACTTTCAGTAGGGCCTCCTATTGAGCCATAGAATCGATTGGTTCTCAAAATGAGAATCCGAAGATTGGACATCTTACCCAACCAATATGGAAAAGAATCAAGAAATTGATTTCTGCCAATGTCAAGAACCTCTAAACTGCTACAGCCAGATAGTGCTCTAGGTATTTTCCCTTCAATTTGATTGTTGTTCAAATCTATTGTTTGAAGGATACATCCTTCTCCAATATTTTTAGGTAGCATCCCATGGAAATGATTATCTCTCAAATTCAACAAACTCAAAATGCTGCTACCTTGCATTTGACAGGCTGGCACCATGCCGCTGAAGTTGTTGTATGATAAGTCCATGACCTCAAGGTGATTTTGGACACAGTTACAAATAGACCCTGGTATGTGACCACTTAACTTATTCCTAGACAGATCAAGATAGGCGGTGTATTGAAGGTACCTACCAAAGTCGGGTATAATAGAAGAGAAGCTATTGTTTGAGTGATCTAACAAAACCGCGTTCTTGCCAGCTGTGAGTGGTATAGGTACACTGCCATGCAGTTTGTTGGAACTAAGATTGAGATTATATAAATTGTGCATATGAACAATAGAGGGAGAGTTTTCAAGGCTAGTGAGCATATTGTTTGAGAGGTCCAGCGAGTACATACTATCCTTCCAATTCACCCATATCCAACTTGGTATGACTCCATCTATTCGGTTGTTTGAGAGGTCCAAGTAAAGCATCTCATTTGAATACCTCAATGCAACTGGAATTTTTGTAAGGTTGCAAGATGATAGTCCTAGTCTTCTGATGTTATGGGGATAAGGAAAGGGATAGCCATCCTCAACATCTATGACTGATAACATATTATTGGAGAGCCTCAATGAATACAGTGCCTTTAACTTCCAAAGAAGGCTAAGTTCTACTGCGCCTTCGAAGTGATTCGAGTCAAGCAAGAGATATTGAAGTCTTGTAAGATCAAAGAAAGATTTGGGTATATGACCTACAAGGTTGTTATTGCTTAGGTCGATGAAGTACAGGAAAGAATATATTGGGTCTGGAATGTCTTCTAGAGTTCCACAAAGTTCATTTGATGATAGTATTAGTGCTTTCAGTGACGAAAGAGCGAACAAAGCCTTTGGGATTTCGCCTGCATGCAAATTGAGAACGGTAATCAAAAGACACTAAGTGCCCCCAAAATAACGTGATAATGATGTGATATGCTAGGGAGGGGGGGTCTTACTGCTCAGCCTATTATATGATAAGTCCAAATATGAAAGCTGGGCCAACTTCATTTCACCAAGATTTGGAATTTTGCCTACCATGCAGATAGAAATCGGTAATCAAAGGACACCCAATACCCCGCAAAATATAACGTAATAATGATGTGATATGCCAGGGGAAGGGGTTGTCTTACGGCTCAGCCAATTATATGATAAATCCAAATATGAAAGCTTGACCATTGGGATTTTTCCTACATGCAGATAAAAAGCATTGATCAGAGGACACTAAATACCCCAAAAATAATATAATAATGATGTGATATGCCAGGGTAAGTGGGTTGTCTTACCGCTCAACATATTATGTGATAAGTCCAAATATGAAAGCTTGGTCAGGTTCCCAATCCACGTAGGTATTTCCCCAGATAAACTGCAACTACTGAACTCTAAGCTCATTAGATTCGTACTGTTTCTGAACCACCAGGGAATTGGCCTAGAGAAATTATAGCCATGCAGCGAAAAGTGTGTCAAATTCTTAAATCTTCCAATCCAAGAGAGCTCTGGCTTCTCTACTCCTGATCCAGAGAGCCACAATCCATTTAGGGATGTAAGGTTAGCTATGGAAGTAGTGGGTTGCTCGGGAGATCCTATGCTGCCAAGGCCCAAGAATTTCAAGGACTTGAGATGGACAAAAGAGTCTGGTATGGCACCCAAAAGGTTTATCTCTAGTAGATTTAGTGATTCCAAATTATTTCCCAGTGGGAAATCTGGTAGGTGCACAGTAAGACCGAAATTGTATGACACATCAAGACCACTGAGATTTTCTAGCTGGAAAATCTTTGTGGGAAATTGCCCTTCAAAATTATTAAGCCCAAGGGCAAGGTCTCTTAAGAAGAAGAATTCTGCAAAGAACACAGGAACCTGTCCAGAAATTTCATTATCTCGGAGGTAGATCGTTGTTAGAAAACGGAGTCGGGAGAATGAATGGTGAATCGGACTACTTAGTTCACACTCAGACAAACTAATATCCTGTAGTAGAGGAACAGAGTCTGCTAAAGCAACTGACCAATTTGCTTCGCCACTTAAGATGCTCACTCTATCAAGATAAAGCTCTCTCAGATTGCTCAGGTTTGCTACGAGGGTTTGGAAACTTGGGTCTTGAAGATACATATTATTATAGGAAAGATCAAGCAAACACAAATTCTTGAGGTGGGCAATTCCAATGGGTATCTGACCAAACAACCACGCAGAGGACAAATCGAGACTGAGGAGCTTGATCAGCCTCTCAAACCCGAAACCAGGAAGGTTGGTCAGGCCAAAGTCGTTACCAGAGAGGCTGAGGTTTGTGAGGGAGGTGAGGTTGAATAGTGCTGGGCTGAGACCACTGGTGCTCCGTAGGTTACGATCGCTGAGGTCCAAAGTGATCACCTGACCAGAGGCCCTGTCGCAGCCAACACCCTCCCAGTGGCAACAGTCTGTGCCATGCTGCCATGAGGAGAGGTTGGGGTTGTGGAAGAAGGAGCGCTTCAGCTGGAGTAGAGATGAAGCCTGATCAGGGAGGCACTGGGTTGTGGTTCCATTGCCACCGCTGGCAGCGGTGTGGGTGGAGCAGTAGTATGCGAGTAGTAGCAGGATGAGGTGAAGCTGTGGGTGCCTGGAGCTCATCTTTCTACTGCTTGTTTGTCAGGCTTTACAACTTCAAGCTAGTTCTCAGAGGCAATATATAATGCAGGGTAGAACAATACAAGTAGGAATTTCAGCAGTACAAGTTTATGTTAAATGCCACCGTTGTTAGTCCAAGATGAAAGCATGTGTAGAGCCATCATGTGGCCACTGTTATTTCCTGTGCAATACGGCAGTGCCTTTGATGTGCACACGACCGGTTGCTGACTAATTCAAAGGTTGCGGAACGGCTTGTTACCTTTCATGAGTCAAGGTCTCTACTTGCATGTAGGCCCGTTGCAAGCTACTGTAGTTATTGTTGTCACTGTACTGTAGTGTCACAACGTGTCTCCAGTGGCAAGAATCTACAGCAGGATTAGGAATCTCTCCTCAAGAGCTGGATTAGATTAGATTACTAGAAATAGAGTCTGACTGTGTGAGTTTCAGGGGTATATAAGTTGAGACAACATTAGGAAAGGCTACACATACTATTAGTTGATTTGAAGACTACATGGAGAATTTAATATTTCTGTTTCTCAGAGAAATACCTTGGCAACATATGTGTTCTGAAAATTTGCAGGTTGCCCTTTGCTTTGTAAGATAAGAGCCGGAGTAGATTAGATTACTCGATATGGAGCCTGAGTTTTAGGGGATATGAGTTCAGAGAGCCAACATTAGGAAAGTCTGCACATACTAACTATAGCTGATTTGGGGACTGAAGGAAGAAGAATATTAAAGGTTTATGTTTCAATTTAGTGCTCAAAGAAACTCCGAGGGAACATGCTCTGCAAGATAACTGGTTGGTCTCGTGAGGAAGACGGTGGCCGGCGAAGCTAGCTGCTCAGTAGCAGGAGTAGGAGGACGTGGAGGTGCTGCTGTTTAGCTCGAGTCTCCATTTCGCTACTTACCGGCTTGATGCTTCCTCGATGGTGTACAATGGTACAGCATGCCATTTTAATTGTGTTTAGAAACTGTATTGTACTTGTACAGATTTTCCATCACCACAGAAGAAGGTGATGGAGATTTGCATTTCTAAGGCTGCGAGTGCAAACGATCACTACCTTTGAAATACAGTTGCTTTCATAGACCGATTCGGTCGCTGTGCCGTGTCTGACTGCCTATTCAGTGGAATTTCTTTTGTGGTTGTGGTACATACATTCGGCTGTGGCTATGCTCAATCTCTCAAGCCGTTGGTTTGGTTTACATCCTTGTGGAAAAAGAGAAAAAATATTACTCCCTCCGTCCGTAATATAAGAACATTTTTTGACACTAGTGTAGTGTCAAAAACGTTCTTATATTATGGGACAGAGGGAGTATTATTTTTGGTTCACATCCATATGGACAGCGGACTTGGGTACACGAACACGATCATTGCTGTTATAACTTTTTGGGTAATTTTTCAAGGTAAAACATAATGGTTCGAGATAACAAGCACCCGTATATAAATTGTTGGTCACGGCAAAAAGATCTCAAATAATCTAGCTAAAATTCCAAAAACCATTCACATGGTGTTCCTATTGCTTCGATGAAATCGACACTCCCTCCGTCAACGTCACTTGTTTTGGGACAGAGGGAGTAGCATTTAGCATTCAGAATTAGGGATGCTCACGACTCACCTTGGATGTGGAAGGCCGCCATCGGGTGCTGCTAGAGACATGACAACGTCGTCGCAAGTGCTCGTTTCCGGTTCTGGGAAGGTTCTAGAACCTCCCCAAACCGGTTTTCTTTTTTTTCTTGTTTTTTATTTCGGTTCTTTTCTCCTTTTCTTTTTCGTTATCTGTTTTTTTATTTTCTTGTTTTCCAATTCACAAACATTTTCTGAAATCTTGCAACATTTTTCAAATCGGTAAACATTTTTTGGAAATTCAAAATGTCTTCATCAAATTCAAAAATGTTCATAAATTTTTAATAATTTTCATCATATTACATCATATTAAATAATGTTCATTGAATTCAATAATGTTCTTAAACTTACATCAAATTTAAAATTTGTACTCCCTCCGTCCGAAAATACTTGTCTTAGAAATGGTTGAAAATGGATGTATCTATAACTAAAATAAGTCTAGATACAACCATTTCTAGGACAAGTATTTCCGGACGGAGGGAGTACATCAAATTCAAAAAATCCATTGAATAATAATTTTTTTTCATAAGAATACAAAAAATGTTCACAAAACTTCAGAAAATGTTCATTTTTTGAATTCCTGAACATATTTTCTGAATTTGTGAACACTTTTGAAATTTGTTAACATGTTTTTGCATTAGTGAACGGTTTTTTGAAATTTTAAACCTTTTTGTTTTGAAATCTCAAACTTTTTAAGGAAGAAAAAAACCAATACAGAAAAACAGAAAAAGAAGAAAGGAAAAAAACCAGGGAGCCCCGCCCTGCACCTAGGCCAGCCCAAGGTCACACATGGGGGAGCGAGAGGGTGTGCGCTGTCCTTTTTCCTGAAATCACTAATTAAGGGGTACCCTTTGCAAAGGTCACTCTCATCTTTCCAAATTGCGGAGTTTCCCTTTTTCTTCGTAGATTCGTTTATTCGAAATGTTTTATCTCTTAAGCCATGCGTTTAAATTGTGAACCGTTTTCACTATTGGATTACTCGTGTCAAGATATTCGAAACTAGATCCCATGTTAATAGGATTTGGATGAACTTTTTTTTTTCACAAAAAATCAGAAGAAAAAAACGAGCCGGAAGCATGACCCGGCCTTTTTTTTTTCATTTCCGAGAGGCACATCCACACGAAGCAACTCTGTGCCTCTCATGGAAGAAAGAAAAAAACGTGTTTTCCTTCTCTTTTCGAGAGGGTCTCTCTCGGAAGCAACATGTGCCTTCATTAGAAGCAAATCTATGCCTCTCGCATGTTTTTTTTAGAGGCACAGCCTCTCGCGAAAGCAAAATTGTACCTTTCACGGAAGAAAAAAAAAGTGTTTTTCCTTTATATGCCTCCACAGAAGTAAATTTGTGCCTCTTGTGAAAGAAGAAAATGTGTTTTTCGTGCAAAAAATAATTTGGTCTAAAACCTAAGGAAACCAAGCAAAAACTGAAAAGCCGAATGAACAAACCCGTAAACACATATAGAAAATAAAAAAAATGAAATCTCGATGTGGCGTCCAGCCTGTGACACATGGCGGCAGAAAGGTCGATGCATCCAGCCGTCACCAGGGCACAATAAAATCTTTTTTTGGGATTTGCTATGAAGGTCATGTTGGTTGGAGTTTTCTCCCCCTATTTCTCAAAAAGTAATTTTTTTTAACGTACACCACGGAGAGGTGCATCATGACTATATGACTATAGAAGAAGAGCGTGACCACGCAGGGGCGGAGCCAGGATTTGAGGTTGGGGGGGCAACTCGCAAGACACAAGAAGGAAAAAAATCTAGCATTGCAAAGATGATACTAATTTTTCATGGTTCAGTACAGATCATACAGTCAATCAAACAATGCAAAGAAGTTACATCTCTATTAGTTTGAAATTGGCTTTGCGACAACCAAGAAGATCAAATATGTCTATAATTTCATCAGAACTAAACTTTGACGCTATATCCTTCTCGATGTAGATTATCATACAATGTCGAAGAAAATCATCACCCATTGTACTTCGAAGACGAGTCTTGACAAGTTTCATAGCTGAAAATGCTCTCTCTGCTGTTGCAGTCGACACCGGGAGAGTTATTACTAATCGTAATAACCTGTCAACCATTGGATACATAGATGATTTACCTGTTTTGACCAGACCATGTGCCAAAGCTGCAAGTGATGGTAACATTTTCAGTTCTTGATGGTTGCATGTGTCAAGTTGAAAATGTGGTAGCTGACACTCCAACTGAGCTCTTTCTTGAGAAGAAAAATCTGCAGGATATAATTTTTCAACTAGCGTGCATATTCTTGATCTGTCAAATGTGTCACGTCTTGGATCCAATGATGCACAAAGGCTTAAAAGCTCTGTCGCTTGAAGACTGAAACGATCATCTAACTCTGTCAATTGCTGGTCTATGGCAACATTAAATACATCCATTTTGTAGTGATGGAGTGTTGTGGTGTTGTCATGCTTGTTTCTGGATTTGGTCACATCAACGTACCTAATAATAATATACATAAGAACTAGTTTCACTAGGTAATAAATATGTAACATAATCTTAAGTACAGAGTTGGGAAAATGTGCATACTTGCGATTAAAATCCGGAATATCAATCTCGTGCTTCAGGCAAAAAGAATTAACCTCTTCAAGAAGAGATTCCCAACCATTTTCTCTTAAGTCAGCAAGCAGCACCTTTGTGTTGGACACGCAATCCAAAGCATTCAAAATATCCAAAGATTTAGTTTGCAGTCTTACACACAACACATCCGTGATCTTCATGATTTTTTCCATTAGGTGCAGAATAAACACAAAATCAAATGAGATGAGAATCCTAAGAGCACCAACAGCATCTCCTCGAGAAAATTGCGAGACCGAACGATCACTTGCTATACTTCTTAAAACAGAAACAGAAGCAACAAACATCTTTCTTAAGCTTTGGATTGATTTATAGTGAGAGCTCCATCTAGTGTCTCCTGCTCTTTGTAAAGAGCCTAACTGATTTGCCCCTCGGCCAGTATCAAGTTCTCCTAGTTCGATCTCTCATTCAATTTGAGCTGCTTGGTTTGCTAGCAATTCATCGTTGCGTTTGGAAGAAGCACTAACAACATTGACTATAAAGTTTGCATGCTGAAAGAAGTTGTGTACCTCATGTACCTCTCTGGATGCTGCAACAAGAGCCAACTGCAGCTGATGAGCCATACAATGAATGTAGTATGCATACGGACACTCCCGAAGAATAAGAGCCTTCAATCCATTCCACTCTCCCCTCATGTTGCTAGCCCCATCATATGCTTGGCCCCTGATATCTTGCACATTCAGGTTATTGAAAGCTAGAACAGCACGTATCTTGTCTTTGAGAGTTGTTGCAGCAGTATCTTTAACATGCACTACATCAAGAAAGCGCTCTGTAATAATTGATTCTTCATTGGCAAATCTAACAACAACCGCCATCTGCTCTTTTTTGGATTCATCCCTAGCTTCATCAACCATTATACAAAACTTGCGATTGCCAATTTCTTCTTTAATTGATTTCTGCACTTTACGAGCAATTATGCTTACAATTTCTTTCTGGACTTCTCCGCAAGTGTACTTTGCATTTCTTGGAGCATTTTCTAACACCACTTCATTGACCTCTTTATTATACGATGCCAGAATCTTGAGCATCTCAATAAAATTACCTCGGTTTTTAGATCCTGGAGATTCATCATGGCCTCTAAAGGGACACGCTTGAAATGCTAACCACCTGTAGATGCAACAATTGCTTAGTATAGAATTTGCAAGTAACAAGTCCACTTGGAACATAATACATATAGAAATCATGCTTACCTGATGGCATCAATTGTAGTCTTGAGTCTTAGTCTCGCATCTGCCACTCTTTTCTCACATTGCTTCACCATTACCTTGTCTATATGAGACATGCTATTCTTAAGATTTTCAAAACATCTAACAGCAAAGTTATGAGCTGAGTTAGGATCACGACCCATGTGAGTTAGAAAAGCACATTCTTTCCCATTATTGACCTTTTTCCAGTTTTGAAATCCCTTGACTGTGAATGTATCTGAGCCACACCTTCCAATTGGCTTTTTGGAAAAGAGGAAGCAAGGCAAGCAGTATGCCCTATGTGTGTCGGTTGAATACTCCAACCAAAAATGGTTTGTAAACCAATTTTTCTGGAATCGACGGCGATGATTACCCGTTCCAGCAAATGGGTATTCCTCTGGTTGTAGGATCGGTTGATATGCACCCTCAGATATATAAAAACGCCGAGCTTCATCTTGCTTGGCAGGAGGGAGTTGCCAAATTTGAAGACGTTTGCCGGGGTCTCTAATATAATCTGTTTCTGCTGTTACAACTGTCTCTTGCTGTGGACCTTCTACGGATGCTGAAATATTCTGATCAAGAGTATCACTCTGTCCACTACTTTGTCCTTGTTCGGCTGTGTTGGAATCATCAACACCGGTAGCAGTAGGTTCAGGTTGGGAGCCAGGGCAGGAGCTTGATCCAACCTTCTCAAAAAAAGAGAGCATTGTCTTCCTCTTCATGACTACACAAACACAAAAATATAGATCGGTGACAACAGACAATAAATCCAAACAAAAGAACAGGCCTAATTTGTGTCATGCCTAATTTGCAGTACATCTGTACATGTTTGTGAGGATAAACAAGATATTAGTTCCCCTAATTTCCCTGATCCCATTTAACCTAAGTACCTAACTCAAGAATTTCTGCAGTACGGATCAGTTCGCCGGCATATAAATTACATAGCGTGAATTAAAGAAGACTAACTTGCAGGTTCGGCCGTCTGCGCCGCCGGAGCTGGCGCCAGGCCTGGCCGGCGCTGATTGGAGTCGCAGGACGGCACGAGGGACGAGGGAGAGGGAGAGACCGAGAGATGCGTCTCATCTGTTGTGCGTGCGTGCGTTGATGGATTCCTGGACGGCTGGACCTGCCTCTTTGTCTTCCGAGTTGGGCTAGTGGGCTAAACATATGCTACTGGGCTTGAGATCACCGTTGGGGGGGGGGGGGGGCTAATTAGTTCTAACTAGTCCTGATCGAACAAAAATTACGGCAGGTTGGGGGGGCGTGGCCCGCCGTCCCCCGTAGCTCCGCCCCTGTGACCACGTGACATATGTGATAAGCAATTATTTTTTCGAGAGGCACAGTGCGCGAAGCTTCAGGGAGGCATGTGTTCCTCCAAGCATCGGTGTTTCCGACTTCCAAGTGATGAAGCAGAATTCGACGACTGAGTCGAATCATGTGAGTCCCATCGCCAATATTTCGAGACATCTCCAACGAATCGAACCTACGCGCCCATGGAGCAGAGGCGATGCGGTCCCTCCCGGCCATCGATCCTCGTTTTGACCACGGTGGGCATCTGCCTGTCCCACACACCGCGTCCCGCCGCAGCGCCGGCGTCCGCAGGCGGCTGCAGCAGCTCATGCGCCAAGTCGGAGCATCATCACTCGCCGGAGAGATGAGACCCATGAAACGCGGCAAGATGGAGCAGGCCCAAGTTGCTAGAGACCAGGTCAACTCTGTAGTCACCAGGAATGCCATGGGGTTCGTTGTCGCGCTCCAGGTGTTCGATGGAATGTGCCTGGGCGACGGCTCCATCCTCCAACCAGGTGGGAGCAAAATGTACACATCTCTCATTTATTTTTCCCAAAAAATGGCGCGTGAAATACAGGATTGACACTATGAACTGTAATTCTAAATTGCACTCATTTATTACCTTTTCAGGTGTCCTCACTTGACCAAACTCTGGCCGCAAAAGAGCTACTGGGGAGTGGGGATTAAGGTCCACCACAGTGTCTGCGTTGATTAACCTTGTAAGAAGCAGGTGTGTACTATGATTATGTTCCCTTACTTTACAGTCATATATGAAAAGGAGAAAAGGTGCATTAACCTTATACAAGTAGGTTCATACACACTCATATGAATACATGATACAAAAACACACTGACACACCCCAATTCACATAATTTCATTGGTAGAACAGGAAACGATTGCA
The DNA here is from genome assembly GCA_021605205.1 of Aegilops longissima. Taxonomy (NCBI): domain Eukaryota; kingdom Viridiplantae; phylum Streptophyta; class Magnoliopsida; order Poales; family Poaceae; genus Aegilops; species Aegilops longissima. The sequence goes on from CM038678.1 coordinate 76,632,090, forward strand.
GTTCCAACGTTTGACCTGAAAAACCACTGACGACACAACTGCCACTGCAAATCCAACTCCGAAACCGGATCCCACAAGCACAAACAACACTATGGTTCCAACACTGTCTTGCGAAGACACTGATGAGTCAGGGTTCCCGTACCTGAACTGTTGCACTGTTTTTTTTTTTTTTGAAACGAGGCAAAAGACTTGCCATTTTCATTGATTAAGAAGAGAATTGCCCGGTTAATTGACGGAAAACCGGGCTAAAACCGATTTGGTATTGTTGCACTGTTTGGATAATGGCCTTCCACACAGCCCTTCATTGCCTTCGAACGAGCTGTTGGTGAATAACGAAAACTGCTGGCCTTCTGGTATCATTCCAGTCAAATTGTTGTAGGAGAGATTCAGCACTGCAAGATATGTTAGGCTGGTTAGATCCTGTGGGATCTCCCCTGAGAGCTTGTTCCAAGAGAGGTCCAGTGACACAAGCTGTACCAAGTCACCAAGCTGTGATGGGATTCTCCCTGTGAAGGCATTATTTGACATATTCAGGCCATGCAGAGCAATAAGCTTCCCAACTGAGTCTGGGATGGGGCCATCAAATGCGTTGTTTGAGAAATCAATCATCTTGAAAGTGGTTAGGATCTTGGTAAATGTAAGATCAATCACTTCAAATGTGAGAATTTCCTGGTAGTACAATCCTCGAAGGCCTAGAGCATAACCCTCACCAGTAGAGTTTACCATCATTGTCTCTAGCTTGTCAAACCATTTCAAACTTAAGCTCCCAGAAAAATTATTTGAGGCCAAATCAACAATTTGCAAACTCGAGAAATGCTTACTGGTTGCATCACTTTCAGCAGGGCCTCCTATTGAGCCATACAATTGATTGGATCTCAAGATAAGAATCCGAAGATTAGACATCTTACCCAACCAAGATGGAAAAGTATCAAGAATTTGATTTCTACCAATGTCAAGAACCTCTAAACTTCTGCAATTCGATAGTGATCTGGGTATTTTCCCTTCAATTCGGTTGCTGTTCAAATCTATTGTCTGAAGCATACATCCTTCTACAATATTTCCAGGCAATTTCCCACGGAAATGATTATCTGTCAACTTCAATATCGAGATGCTGCTACTTTGTATTAGACAGGACGACACCCTGCCTCCAAAATTGTTGTATGATACGTCCAGGACCTCAAGTTCATGTTGGGTACAAATCGACCTTGGTATATGACCACTTAATTTATTCCTGGACAAATTAAGGTAGTAGGTCTTGTTTGGAAGGTATCTACCAAAGTCAGGTATAATATAAGAGAAATTATTTTTTGAGTAATCCAATAAAACTTTGGAGTTGCTAGCTGTGAGTGGTATAGGTACACTGCCATGAAGTTTATTGGAACTAAGATCGAGAATCTCTAAATTGTGCATAAGAACGACAGATGGAGAGTTCTCAAGGCCAGTGAACATATTGTTTGAGAGGTCCAACCCTATAGTATCCTTCCAGTTCACCCATATCTAACTTGGTATGACTCCATCTATTCTGTTGTTTGAGAGGTCCAAGTAAAGCATCTCATTTGCATACCTCAATGCAATTGGAATTTTTGTAAGGTTACAAGATGCTAGTTCTAGTTTTCTGATATTATGGGGGTAAGAAAATGGATATCCATCCTCAACATCTATGACTGATAACATATTACTGGAGAGTGACAATGAATCCAGTGCCTTTAGCTTCCAAAGAAGGCTAAGTTCTACTGTGCCTTCGAAGTGATTCGAGTCAAGCAAGAGAACTTGAAGTCTCGAAAGAGCAAAGAATGATTTGGGTATATGACCTGCAAGGTTGTTATTGCTTAGGTCGATGTCGTGCAGGAAGGAAGATATTGGGTCTGGAATGTCTTCTAGAGTTCCACAAAGTTCATTTGATGATAGTACTACTTCTTGCAACGACGGAAGAGTGAACAGAGCCTTTGGGATTTTACCTGCATACAGATAGAGAACAGTAATCAAAGGATAGTAAAATGCCCAAAAAAATAGCGTAATAATGATGTGATAGGAGAAGGGAAGGGGGCTGCCTTACCACTCAGCCTATTATATGATAAGTCCAAAAATGAAAGCTTGGTTAAGTTTTCAATCCATGATGGTATTGCCCCAAATAAACTGACGTTACTGAGGTCTAATCTCATCAAATTCGTACAATTTGTATCCACCAATGAATTGGGCCAGAGAAATTATAATCTACCAGCATCAATTCCGTCAGATTCTGAAGTCTTCCAATCCAAGGAGTATTGGCTTCTCTATTCCTGACCCGTAGAGCAACAATGTATTTAGGGATGTAAGGTTAGCTACGGACGAAGTAGTGGCCTGCTTGGCAGATCCTATGTTACTAAGGCCCAAGAATTTCAGTGACTCGAGATGGACAAAAAATTCCGAACTATTTCCTGGTGGGAAATGTGATAGTTGCACAGAAAGACGGGGGTTGTAGGCCATGTTAAGAAATCTCAGAGTTTTTAGCTGGAAAATATTTGTGGGAAATTTCCCTTCAAAATCATTATCCGAGAGATCAAAGTCTCTTAAGAAAGAGAATTCTGCAAAGGATCCAGGAACCATGCCGGAAATTATGTTACTTGCAAGGTTGATCGTTGCTAGAAAACGGAGTCGGGAGAATGAATTGTGAATATGACCACTTACTCCACATTGAAACAAACTAATATCCTGTAGTAGAGGAACGGAGTTTGCTAAAGCAATAGACCAGTTTGATTCGCTACTTATGATGCCCACCTCATCTAGATGGAGCCCTCTCAGATTGCTCAGGTTTGCTATGAGAGTCTGAAGGCTTGGCTCTCAAAGGTATAATAAACTATTCCCAGAGAAATCTAGCGTAAGCAATTTCACGAGGCGGGCAATTCCAATAGGTATCTCACCAGCCAATCCTGTACCAGACAACTCAAGACTGAGTAGCTCAGTCAGCCGCTCAAACCCGAAACTAGGAAGGCTGGCTTGGTTAAAGTCGTTATCAGAGAGGCTGAGATTTCTGAGAGAGGTGAGGTGGAATAGTGCTGGGCTGAGACCATTGATGCTCCGCAGGTTACGATCACTGAGATCCAAAGTGATCACCTGACCAGAGGCCATGTCGCAACCAACACCCTCCCAGTGGCAACAATCCGTGCCATGCTGTCACGAAGAGAGGTTGGGGTTGTGGAAGGAGTGCTTCCGCTGAAGGAGAGATGCAGCCTGGTCAGGGAGGCAGTGGACTGTGATTCCATTGCCGCATTTGGCAGTGATGTGGGTGGAGCAGTAGTATGTGAACAATAGCAGGATGAAGTGAAGCTGTGCGCGCCTGAGGTCCATCTTTCTACTGCTTTACAAACTTCAAGCTGGTGGCCAAGGTAATATATAGTTCAGGACAGAGATAGAATCTCTCAACAATACAATTAGCTCGGTCGTAGAGCAGTACAAGTTTACGTTCAATGGCACAGTTTGTTAGTCCGAGATGAAAGCTTGTACCGCGCCATTATGTGGCCAATGTTCTTTCCTTTGCAATACGGTAGCGCCTTGGATGTGCACACGACTAGTTGCTGTACTCGCAGCTGCATGTTTCGTCGTCTTACAGAGACTTAGAATAATTCAAAGTTTATACCTCTCATGAGTCAAGGCCCGTCGAAAGCTACGGCAGTTAATGTAATGACTGTACTGTAGTGCCGTAGCGTGCCTCATGTGGCAAGAATATGCTAAATTGTTAGTTTGATAAGGAAGTTGTCGTTAAGAGCCCATTAGATTACTAGAAATAATGGATATAAGTTGAGCCAACTCTAGGAAAGGCTGCACATATCAATTATAGCTGATTTTTGGATGCTAAAGTAAGAAGAATATTAAGGTTTCTGTCTTAGCTTGACAGAAATACCCTGGGAACATGTTCTGAAAATTTGGAGGTTACCGTTGTTCTGTAAGATAATCGGTCTCTTGAGGTAGTTTATGTGTCAATTTGCTCCAGGAAGACAGAGCCTTGGTTGTACCTCGCTGGCGTCTTTGAGGATCTGGGGATGAATGAGGCCTCCTTGCTCCATAGTCCTCTAATCAAGGTACAAAGCCATCACCTAGCTGCTCGAGTGAGCGGATTATAATCTGCTTGTGCAGTTAAAATGGTTGGCGCGAAAAAGGATGCCTAAAATGCAAGGCGGAGAAGAACTGTCCTGTTCCCTTCCTGGCAACTGGAATGTGATAACAGTATGTTTGCAGACGAGCAAATGATGGGAGACTTTATTATCTACTACTACTACTACCGCATGCCATGCTTTTCCAACGGACTTGGTCGGATTTTCTTTCTTTCTCCATTGAAGAAGGTGCGATGGTCCAAATCGTTGAACGTCAAGTGCAGACTGCAGTACAGTTTCTGTTGTTGTCAGTGGACCGTTTCAGCGCCCCGAGTCTACTGTTGCCCGGAGTGCCGTGTGCTTGAGAGTACTACTTGTAACTTGGGAGCCTTGATGCCGTGTGCTTGAGAGTACTACTTGTAACTTGGGAGCCTTGATGTCGATCGATATCCTCGGCATGAAGCAGGGAGTGTTTGCAGGACAAGAAAGACGTGAGATACGAGGGCCGAGGAGTATTCTCGAAACTCTCCTCTGGGCGTTGTGCCGTTGTCGTGACCATGTGACCCCGGGATTCCTGTACTGCGGTACAAGAAAGCTTCATTGCAGTTCTACGCATGCAGACGAAGGGGTTTATGTAACAGCACGAAACATGTACTACTTTCTGAGACAGACCAGCTGCCTGCCGTGGAGGGAAGGGCTTGGAAGTTGCAACGCAGACCAATCGTACATACCTGATGCAACTGCACAGACATGTCTCACGTACGCTTCACGGCCGACCAGTCGTCCGACTGCTGTCCAAATAATGGCCACACTATCTCCCTGGCAGCCGATCCTTGGCTTGATCGCCGTTGTTCCTGATGATTCCACCAGGCGCTCAAAGGCAAACCTGAGCGTGTACTGTCCTGTCAATCTGCTTAGGGAGATAGACATTAGAGACAGCCTAGTCGCTAAAACCAACTCCCTTCACTATTTTTTTTGACAGCCCTATTATATTTGGACATATATCGGAAATAATAAAGAAAGTTGCTAGTTTCGACCAAAATAAAAACGAGTTTCTTAAAGTTTATTATACTCTCCTGGTTATCTGACAAGTAGGGCTCATGAAAAATCGGCATAAAGAAATAATTAACACACTGGATAGCATACAAAGTTCGCAATACTTGCAGTCCGGTTCAGTCAAATGAACCAGACAACATACTAAGCTGTCTCATGTAAGTACAACACATATACACATGACATTTCTCTTTTTGGGAAGAAATATTCAATACAATAACACATATTATGTGCAATAGCATCACATACGGATTGATCAGTGCTTGCAAACTCATCCTTCTATGTGGCAGAACACTCGTAACATGAATGACAATGCGAAGCCCACTCCAAACCCGAGGCCAACAAAAGCAAACAGGAGGATGATACCAAGTTTGTCCTGCCACAAACTGTTGGATTCCGGAGGAGCCACTGCAGTTGAACCTGGAGATCCACATTGTTTGGAGAGTGGAAGTCCACAGAGGCCACCATTCCCTTCGAATGAGCTGTTAGAAAATGTCAAGAACTGGTTCCCTTGCGGAATTCTTCCGGACAAGTTGTTGTATGAAAGATTCAACCATTCAAGAGAGGTAAGAGAGGCTAACTCTTCTGGTATCTTCCCTGACATCCGGTTCCAAGATAGATCCAATGACTCTAGCTGAGACAAGTTTCCAAAATCAGACGGAATTTCCCCTGTAAAGTTGTTATGTGACATGTTAAGTCCATGTAGTGAAACAAGCCTTCCAATTGACTCCGGAACAGTACCATAAAATGAGTTATTTGAGAAATCAATCACTTTGAAAGTGGTAAGGATTTTGCTGAAAGTAAGGCCGAACCCTTTAAATGTGACGGTGACAATATCTCGATAAAATCCACTTGGCAAGTTTGTTTGATGCCCTATAACTTGTCCCTCGTCATTGACATTTGTCATCATTGCTTTCAGTTCATTAAACCATCCTGTTGGAAGATATCCAGAAAAATTGTTGGAGGACAAATCAAGTATTTGCAAACTCGAGAAATGATTTCTGCTATGATGATCACCTTTATTATCTCTTATTGTGCCATTGAGTTGGTTTGATCTTAAGACAAGAACTCGGAGCTGTGGAAGAACACCTAGCCATGATGGAAAAGAATCGGCCATTTGATTGTTACCAACATCAATGAGCTCTAGGTCACGGCAATTTGATAGTGATCTAGGTAGTTTACCTTCAATTTGATTTCCGTTCAAATCTAGTGTTTCAAATTTACATCCTTCTCTAATATTTCCAGGCAATATCCCGTGGAAATGATTTTCTCTCAACTTCAGTACCCTTAACTCTCCATTTTCTACTAGACATGATGGGACCGGTCCACTTAAATTATTGTAAGATAAGTCCATGATAATCAGCTTGCTTGCACTACAAATTGAAGACGGTAGATGGCCACTTAATTTATTCTTGGACAAATCAAGATATATGGCGTTCTGAATATATCTTCCAATGTTAGGTATGATGGAAGAGAAGTTATTGTTTGAATAATCCAACACAACCCCGTTGTACAAGAAGTATGGTGACGAGACATATGAAGTTATTGGTATTGGTATGCTTCCTTGAAGTCTATTAAAGCTGAGATCAAGGTATGTCAGATATGACATATGAACAAGAGAAGAAGACTTCTCCAGAGCAGTAAACATGTGTTGGAGAGGTCCAGACTATCAACCTGATCCTTCCAATTCTCCCATACCCACCTTGGTATAACCCCACTAATTTGATTACTTGAAAGGTCAAGGTCTGAAATTTTATCTAAATACCTCAATACACTTGGAATTTTTGTGAGATTGCAGGATGCAAGGAATAAGTGTTCAATGTTAGGCAGAGAGGGTAATACTTTATCACCTTCTTCATCCACGATTGATAACATGTTGTTAGACAGACTCAGCCAAGAGAGTCTCTTCAACCTCCAGAAAGAGCTAAGTTCAACCCTGCCTGATAATCTATTTAAATCAAGGTTGAGACCTTCAAGATGTTGAAGCTCGAAAAATGATTTTGGTACTGAGCCAGTCAATTCGTTTGAGTATAACCAAATAAAACGCAGGGGAGAAGATAATGGCAAAGAAACTTCTTCCAAGGCACCAGAAAGTTGATTTGAATCTAGGCAGAGTTTCTGCAATGCTGGAAGAGTGAACATAGATTTTGGAATTTTTCCTGCATTACAAGGGTGAGCACTAGTCAGCGTAGCACCAATAGATTTTGGAAATAAAAAAATATTGAAATGCATCAAATCCAAAATAGCGAGATGCATTAAACAAGTATATTCATATCCTTACAACTTTGTTTGTGTCTATTTCTAAATGTCTGTTCCTGTAGAAAGTCAGCAGACGACCCCTAGCTCTAATACAAAACAGATTTGATGCCCTAACCAGCGTGACATTTACCCTTTATTTCTGTGTGTGTGGTTTGATATTTCCTTGTATACATAAATTTTTCGTCTAGAAAATTGTATGCAACTATGCATATGCATACATAAAAACATAACTTAAAGATTGAAATTCAACTACTGTCATTGAGCTTTATCTGATGATAAAATCGCTTGAGTCGCTGAATTCAGCAAACTAAGGGAAAATTACGGTAACTATATTTGTTATGACGTGTCATCTATGGTCATTGTACCGATCAACGTATGTATTCTACTGATGTTGTGTATTTTGACCACGTTTGACCTGCCAGCTCCAAAAAGGAGGGACCGTGTCGGTTATAGGGAAGGACGGACATTGGGTGCAACCGCTTGGAGATGGTAGCACATGATTTATTCAACCGTACTGGATGCTGATCCAGTAATAGGAGACTGAATCATATAATCTTGCTAGTAGCTAGTTGTTCGAGCCTTGTGTCTTTTTCCTGTGTAAAGATTCTGAGAATAGTTGCTACTTTGCTCTTAGTAAAGATGGTTGTATGCATCTTTGATGCTGAGGCCGGGGAAAACCCTCCTTTTGGAAAACAACAAGAAGAAAACCCATCCAGCTTTCTACAAACTAATTGTTATTTCACTAAATATATGTGCCAATCTTGTTACTTTAGGCAATTTAAAACAACCAATTTCCTCTTTGTTAGCAGTACTATAAATTTAAGGGTCCCTAAATTTAAACAGATAAAAGATGTATCAACATATATGTTTGTAGTTAGGAAAAGAAGGGAACATTATTTCAATTTCTTGGTCAGGACCTTACCAACAAGGTTGTTATTTGCCATTTCCAAATTTTCAAGTTGGGTCAAGTTCCGGATTGCTGAGGGGATTGGCCCAGAGAAGTTGCAATTGGACAGCATCAACCCTGTCAATTTTGTAAGATTTCCAATCCATGAAGGAATCGGCTGTGCAGTGTGGTTGCAATTGTTGAAATCTAATCTTTTCAAATTTGCAAGATTACCAATCTGGTAAGATATAGGGCCAGGGAAATTGCATCCATAGATTTTCAAACTTGCTAAAGATGACATATTGCCGATCCAAGAGAGAACTGATTGAGAGAAGTCATACCCGGCTAGCTCCAAAGATGTCAGCTGCTTAATGTTAGAAATACAATTGGGTTTAAGTTAGAGATAAGCAGATAGAGATAGAATTAGTTTAAACCACATGTAACTTGTCTTGTACTCTAAGTCTCTATCCCTTTTGTACTCCTATATATACCCTACACAAGAGTCAGATCAATACAACAACAATATTCATCCATCTTATATTTTCTACATGGTATCAGAGCGGTTTGTCCAGCGGCGCCGATCCTAGAACCTTCCATCACTTCCGCAGCGCGCCGCCCCCGGGGAGATTAATCTCCTCTCCCCGGGTGTGCGGCACTCGATCGATCAAAAGATCAGATCGGTTTCATAGTTTAGATCATCAATTTCAATTTTTGAAATTCCAATAGATTAGCTCTTATAGCCACCAATCGCCAGCACAGCCGACAATCAGAGCGTCAGCTCCGCGGGCGTGCGCCTCCTGCCGCATCTACGGGTGCTTCAACGCCAGAAGGGCAAACGATCGATCCGATCTACACCAACCCCACGGCCCCGACGCCCAGCCTATGGCGCATCCAGTCGAAGCAGTTCAGCGCCACGTCTCGTGGACCTCTGAGATCCCGATGGGCGTTCGGCTGCACGTCCTCGACATCGCCGCCAGGATCCAGCAAATCTCCATCGGCTACTCGGGACTTGGTTCGTCCGTCCGTCTCGGCGATTCTGCGCCAAGCCGCCGCCTGTTCCGACTACGCACGTGTGTCTGAGCAGGGCAGACAAGCGACTTGCTAATGCACTCAGGCGAGCTACACATGTACTAACGGCGAGCGATCGACGCTGACTCCATCGACCTCCAGCGCGCGGGACTACAACGAGCGATCGTCTTCACCGGCCACGCCCCAAGAGCGTGAACCAATCTTGATGCCTATCAGCCGGGGGTTTCGATCACGGGAGGGATTTAACCGGCATGCTATCTCAGATGCATGTATGCAGGTACTGGCCAAGGTGGGTTCTACACGGGCATACGGCCAAGACTACGTCAAGGTTCAGTCGTACGGCTCACCTAGCAATCCTGCATGGACATCGCCCCACGACATCTACATCAAGCCATCAGCACGAAATCACCTGCACCGAGCGATCTGCGCGCCGCATCATCAAGCTGTACGACTACGCCAGGCTACAAGCCAATATACTTCATCGAGCATGTCTACAAGAAGCGATCTCAACATGCATCATCCACACGCCAGGCCGGTGTGGAACGAGATGCAATCTTCGTCGACTTCTCCGGCGTGACACGACATCGACACTTGGTCGCCGCGAGGGACGCCTTCAAGCGGCACATTATTGTCGACACGCCGCTGCGACACCATCACCAACACTTCATCGCCAAGGTCTTCACCAACATCTTCGTCACCACACCGCCGTTGCCTTGTCCACAAGATGGACACCTAGCGTCCTCTGACAGACTTTCTGCAAGACGCAACCTTGACGACGGGAATGACCGCGTCACGACGACGACATCGATCGCGTCATACACGACGACACGACTGCATCAACACGGCGTCACTCTAGTGACCAGCCTACACGGCCACACGGTTCTGGCAAAACTGATGTGTGCTTGATGGGTTTCCTTTGGTCCTGACAAAACCGATGGACTCATCGCTGACGGCACCCTCTGACATCCGCAAGGTGCATTGTCCACAACTGCAGCTCCGTCATCTACAACATAGCGCATTTTTTTGCGCCTCCGGCTTTTTGCAGCTTCATCATCCACGACGACTACATCATCGACCACGGCTACATCAAGATCGGCTACCTCAACATTGACATACAGGGCTACGTCTACAACAACTCATCGGCAACAACTCCAGTCAACAGCGTACGAGTCGTACTAGCGTCCACGCCTCTCCCTCTGTGACTGCGGGAGGGAATAGAGGAGAGACATGAAGGCACCAGAAGGGGACGCAGTCACCGCCCTAGGTGCCAACCCATCAGAGACGCAGTTGATGATGGCGCAGCGGAGAAGACGACGAAAGCGCAAGACTTCAAATTCAGTCGTACTCGTCCGCTTTACTCCCGCTACGACTGAGGGGGAATGTTAGAAATACAATTGGGTTTAAGTTAGAGATAAGCAGATAGAGATAGAATTAGTTTAAACCACATGTAACTTGTCTTGTACTCCAAGTCTCTATCCCTCTTGTACTCCTATATATACCCTACACAAGGGTCAGATCAATACAACAACAATATTCATCCATCTTATATTTTCTACACTTAGGACTGCCAATCCAAGAAAACACTGGCTTCTCAAAGTCATATCCATAGAGTTGCAGTTTACTCAACAATGGAAGGTTATTTATCGAAGAGAGCCTCTTGGAAATACCTGTTGTTCTAAGGCCCAGATTTTTCAAAGACTTGAGATTGGCAAGTGAGGGTGCTATATCACAAGTAAGGTTGACCATTGCTAGATTTAACTCTTCCAAATTACTTCCAACTAGCAAACCTGGTACACACACAGACAAATTGGGGTTCCAAGATAGATCTAGCATCCTCAAACTTTTCATCTCAAAGATTTTTGTTGGAAACTGCCCTTTAAACGAAGTTCCTGAAATATAAAGAATGCTCAAGGAAGGAAACTCAGCAAAGAACTCAGGAACCTTGCCAGTCAGCCCCTCATTGCCTCTGAGATTTATCGCCGTTAGTGAACGAAGCATTGAAAAGGAAGGGTGGATAGGACCAGATATACTAGAACCATACAAGCTTAGATTCTGCAGTCGAGGAACAGAGTCTCCCAAAACAGTGGAGCAAGTTGATCCACTGCTGGAGATATCCACTTCATCAAGATGGAGCTCCCTTATATTGCTTTGATTTTCCATGAAGGCCTGGAAGTTTGGCTCTTGCAAATGTAGCTCAGGATTACGAGAAAAATCATGAGTTAAAGGGTCCTTGAGGTAGGAAACTCCAGTGGGGATCTGGCCAATAAAGTTGGTAGCGAAGAAGTTGAGGTGGATGATATCTGTGAGTCACTCAAACCCGTACGGGAGAACGTAACTGAACTCGTTGGAGCAAGGCTTAGGTTTCTCACAGAGGTGAGGTTGAAGAGTGCAGAGTCAAGATGGCGGCTCTTCAAGTTAAACTCACCAAGGTCTAGGGAAACGACTCTCCCGGAGGCCATGTCACAGGTGACACCCTCCCAGTGGCAGCAGTGTTGTCCAACTCGCCATGATGCCAAGTTCGCATCGATGTCGATAAATGAGTGTTTTAGCTTGAGGAGGGAAGAAGCCTGATCTGGGAGTCAAGGGACAATGGTGTTATGCTTAGTTGCAGTATCTCTGGAGTAGGAGCATACCAGCAGTAGCAGGAGTATGTGGAGGTGGAGGTGTTGCTGTTTAGTTGGAGTCATTTTGCCACTTTTTTTTAGCCAAAATGGCAGGAGCTTTGCCTTTGCATTAAAGATAAGGGATTTACAAAAGAGATTTACAGTCGCCCATCCGGCGCTGTCTATACATGAACATCAGTTTAAAGGACTACATTCACTAAATCTAAGTCAGCTTTGATCATACTTAGAAGTATAACCGTGATTAGCTAGAGATAAGGAGAAATAGATAGACTTAGTTTAAATACACAATATCTTGCCTTGTACTCCAAACCTCTTCTACGTTGTACTCTATATATACCCCTACAAGGGTCAGATCAATACAACACATAATTCTAGGGTTTCATATTTTCTACATGTTATCAGAGCGGTTTGTCTAACGACGCCGGTCCTAGGACCTTCCACCACTCCTGCAGCGCGCCACCCCCGGGGAGATTAATCTTCTCTCCCCGGGGGCGCGGCACTCGATCAATCAAAGATTAGATCGGTCACGTAGTTTTAGATCCAATTTTTGAGTTCATCATCAGTAGATCGATTTCTTAGGTAGATTAGATCAAAATTTAGGTTTCCCTACTTTGATTAGATAGTTTTTCAGTTTTACTAAAATACAGTCGTCTGTTTCCATTTTGGCTTCAAGTCGAATTTTCAGTCGTTGGATTCGGTTCTGAGATCTGCGCTGATGTGGCTGAACTTTTCGGGCCCGCTTTGTCTTAGTGGGTCTTAGACTCTTAGTGGATCCTTTTGGGTTATTTTCGCGCCCGCTTTTTTCCAGTGTCGCGTGGAGGATCTGGTCTGTCCTCCTCAATCCTTATCCATGGCGACGACGGTGGGCTCGAGGCGACGACGGAGAGGTCTCAGCGACGGCGGCGCAGGTAAAACTTCAGTTATTATCTTCTCTGTGGCATATCTCCTCCCTTTCTTCTCTCCATTTGCTGCCCCTCTCCTCCAGCATGCCCTTCCCTACCATGGCGCCTTCTCTCTCTCCTTCCCCTCCCATGGTGCCCATCCCTCCATTCCCATGGCACTCCTCCCCCTCCCTCCTTCATATGGCGCCTCATTACTCTCTATTCTGGTGTCTGTGAGTCTGTCCCTCTCTCTTCTTGAACCCTAGAACACAAGCAGATCTCAAATCCTAACTCTCTCTATTATTGTACAGGTTAATTCGGGTTCAGTTTTGCAGATCTGTAGCAATCAAGTCCTAATCCCTTTCTGCTGCTTCAGGTTATTGGAATTCAGTTTTGCAATTCTCTACAACAGTCAATTAAAATTAAGGCAACACCAATGCTTTTGTGATGATTTCGTTGTGTCTAAATGGAACTGAAATGCTACCATGTGCTCAATTTTATTTAATGTGAAAGTCAAGCTATCTTGTAAAGATAATATACTACATATATTAGTTACTAGGTGTTTGTTTTGATTCATGGTGTCCATGAATGCTGTAGTCTTGTTTTACATTATGCAGATATGAAAATCTGCAGCAATTTGGTACAAGCAGTACCCTGAATCACATATCTGAGGTGTTCCATCTTATTTTATTGTCTCTATATATTTCCCATGTTTTTTGTTATCACGCAAGTCCCTGTTTTCGGTCATCAAGCTTTGTTGCTTCCCTCGACCTTTTTTTGTTGCTTCCTCGACCATTTTTTTCAGAAGTCAGAAGGTTTCATTGCAGCTTAATATAGCTTAAATTGTAGTCTTATGCACCCCATATTTTTCTTTGGTCACTATTGTTTTGCTAAACATATACATTCCCCCTTAACCAATTCATACACGCATTTATTCTGTGAATGTATTGATACTTATGCAATAGTGGTAGTCCCGCCGAATTTTCTTCAATGAGTAGTCTCAACTACTTGAGGTGGTCAAGTTTCCCCTTTTTTGGGGGTTCCTAGTCAGTTGAGCTCTGGCCCATTCTCATATATATGCTAATCTTGTGTAGGAAGATTGCCAGTGTTGCACGAGCATGGAATTGTGGATGTCGTTGTGCACTATTCTAAGGTGTCGGCTAGCTGGCTAGAGGCGTGTGTGGTCACGGCCTAGTGACTTTTGTTCATTTTCTTCACTCTAGTGTATTTTGTGCATTTCTCCCTAAGTCTCTTGTTCTGGTCTCTTATGTTGTTGTCAATCATTTTGTCCATGTATTCATTCTAAGATGAACAACCGACTTCTTACTATTCTTCTTACAAATCAGTTTGTAGTGTCCTACGTAAGTGTTTACCTTTTAAATTTCAAGCCCAAAACTTAAAATTGGCTATCATTTTCGGTAAATATTTTCGTTGTTCACTCTTTCTTCTTTAGTTTTCATTTTCCGTATATAAATAGGAGTGTCCTACTTAAGTGGCTCAAGATAGGCCTGGCTGTTGCTGAATCCTCGTTCTCATCTTTAGTCTCGCCCCCTCTATTTTTTTAGTCTGCACTTTGTTTGTCACTCTGTAAGCTTGCTATTTCATTTTTATCATTTATCTGTTGTCTTTTTCTTCTTCATTGATCTGCCTTGTTCTTCTCCATCTTGTCAGTTATAGAGGATGGCAAAATCTTCACTTAATTTTCCTTCCCATTCATCATTTCTACTTTTTCATTTCTTCAGTATTTGATCTCTTTTTTTAGTCTGAGTTAGTGTAGCTTTTTCAGCTAAAAATGATAGTAGATTAGTCTCTCATTTGTCCCACTTATTTTCAGTACTTATTCCTAAGTATTCATTGTTCATTATTTTTGTTCCTCAGTTTGTAAGCTTGCCTTCTCAGTCTTATATTAGTTTTTGTAATAGTATCAGTCCTCATTTTATCATATTTAGTTATCATTTGCCTCTTTCTTCAGTCCTATCTCTCACGAGTCTTGTCTTTTAGTAGATGATTATTTCTGTTTTGAACCTCATGTTCATGTAAGTCCTAAGTTTTAAGTTTTCGGTTTTCTGTTTTTTGCACTGTTTTTTTTTTGCTAGATTATTTTCAGTTTTTAGTCATCAGTACTCCTAACTATCAGTTTTAGTTCTCTTCAACTATATGTTAAGTGATTAGTTATTTTGTCAGTGTTTGTTCAGTATCTTAAGTGTCTCATTTTAGTTCTCTTCAGTTATTTGGCCAGTGTTTGTTCTTGTCTATCAGTTTTAAGTTAAGTCATTTATTATTCTAACTAGTTTAGTTTCCATTTAGCTTATTATTTTCAGTTTATTTTGTTATTCCTGTATTTTCAGCATTCATTTTAAATTTGTTAGACTTGATATGTGTTAATAATTCCTGTAGTTTAAATTAGTTATCTGGTGAGTCTCTGTTCTTAGTTTTTCAGTCATCTTTTTGACTAGTCTTCATTTTCAGTGCAGTTATTTCATTAATTATTATTCTTTTTTTCAGTTTTTCTATGAGGAGTTTGTCTATGTGTTTATCATTTTCTCGTTCAATCATGTTAGGTATCATTTTATCTGTCATTCTAGTGTCTGAACCCGTAGGTGTCAATTTCAGTTTACAGTTTTTGGTTCAGTGTTAGGTGTCATTTTTAGTATCGTCAGTTAATGTTCTTCAGCTTTGTGTTGTATTCAGTTTTGTCATCTCAGAAGTCTCATAAAATGCTCAGCTATATATCAGTTCGTAGTTTTCAGTTTCAGTCATCTTCATTGCAGGTTAGTTCATGGTTATGCTCAGTGTCAATTTCAGTCTTATTCAGGTTTCAGTCATCTATAGCTTTTTCATGCTACTCATTTCTTTAGTGTTAGGTTTGTTAGCTAGTTTAGCAAAAAAAATCATACAGTTTTCCGTCTATCTATATTTTCTTTCTCAGTTTCAGTGTTGTGTGCATTTTTTAGTATTTTTCATTGTTTTACATGTTTTTGAATCATCAGTCATCTATATTTTTCAGTTATCCGTCATTATTTTAGTTAGTCCATGATAATTTCGGCGAGGAAGCTGATTCTCCTGCTGCTTTTCTATTCTACTCATCGCAAGCAGCATCACACGCAGTTGCATCCATGTCTTCTCTCCCCACCACCCGCCAGCTAACGTCACGCCTCCACAGATTTCTTTTCTTTGTTACAAGCCTGTGTCCTCTTCCAGGTGTGAGACCTCATTGGGTTACACCACCGGGGGCACGGTACGTATCAATGTTGATACTACTATTTTCATGAATAATCGCTGCTTGGGAGTGGGTGTTTTTATCTGTGATCACCATGGATGTTGTGTGCTGGCATGCAATGAACGTTTTGAAGGCGTAACATTACCTGAACTTGCTGAAGCAGTGGCCTGGCCATTAGGCGTGTTGACATTTTCCAGAGATCATGGTCGCATGTTTGTGCTTCTTAATTCTGATCGTCTCTCTCTGACTTTCAGTGCATTCATTCTGATGCTCAGGATCTATCTTTGTTGGGCTCGGTGATAGCTGATATAAAGTCTCTGGTGGCTGACCTTCATAGCTGTATCTTCAAGCATGTTCATCGTGATTTGAATGTAGCGGCACATCTATTAGCTCGCAATAGTGAACGTTCAGTTTGTAATTTTTCTGTTGATGTAATAATCCCCTGGTGTATCCGGGAAGTACTTTAGAATGATGTTACTTAATCAATAAAGTGCCGACGTTCTCTCTCTCAAAAAAAAGATTTCTTTTCTTTGTTTAGTTATTATACTTGGAGAGGAAGAAGGTGATCAGGTAGAGGGGAGGTAACTGACGGGAAAGGGAGGGCTTTTTGACCTAGGGTACTAGTGGCGGTCGGGGCTATAGCCCAGCCCACTATCAGGGGAAGCTTTTTTCTATGCGTGTGTGTGGTTTGTTAACGGGTTGGTTAGGCGGCCCGTTAGGTGTACAGGACGGGGGCGCTACACATTCGAGGACCAGAAAGGCTGAGGCACATTTTTCCGACCTGAAACGAGTAAGGATTCAGACGCTTTTTTTAAACTGAAGTTTGGACTGAGTACTTGGTACATACAGCTGTCAACCTATGACTGGAACAAAAAAGCAACCTGAAGCTAATTTAAAAACAGACATCTGTTGTTTAGTCACTCCCTAGTTTTTTAGCCACCAAATAAATTCAACCGACCACTAACCTTCAAATCCGGTGATAGAAAATCAAGTACGACGTGCACATGCAGCTAGCGATCCAGGAGCAGGCGCATGCATGGCCAGGCGCTGGAGCAGCCGGTCGATGCAAAACACTCAGCAGGCGTGGCCCGGGAAGCAAGGTGCACCGGCGCCACCGGCCATCGTCTTCAGCTCGGATCCAATCGATCGCCTCCTGCTGGACCAGTCGGACTCCACCACGACATGGAGCATGAACTCCACGCTCTAACGGGCACCTGCTGCGGGCAATCCGATCCACGACGCTACTTCTTCACTGAGCCGGCTCGCAGCGCAGGACTCTGGGCGGGCCCGCGAGTCTTCGTCGACTTGGAGGCACGTACGACTACACCGAGCGATCTAAATCAATCTCACGTGCGTCTGGATCATAGGCATAACTGCGGGCGACACCCGGCTGGCAGCGTGGGTCTTCATCAACATCCTTCTGTCGCCTTGAGGATCCAAGCCGGTCTCCACCAGCGGACGCAGCGAGCACCAGAAGAGCAGAAGCACGGCACGAACGTCCAATCGCGGGAGGGCGTTAATCCCGGGCAGTCATCCATCCTCTATGTGGATCTCCTGGTCAGCGGTGCCTACAACGACTCCAACGACGACGGCTGTCGCGCCCAGAACGCGGCTCACGCCGATGTGAGGGGCACAGGGCCAACCGATCTCTCTGCAACCGGGACTCCGAGCCGGACCCAGCAACGACACCAGGCGGGCGACATCGCCCACAGGCCACGCAAGCAGTACCACAGCGGACGAGCTAGCTGGCCAAGCACGTAACATCTGAAGTCCTCCAAGGTTCATATGCGTCGGAGGCATGTATGTATGCATGTCTGGCTATCACCACGCAGCATACCACTTCAACACCGAACATGATCTGCACCAGATATTCTTCATCAAGCCAAATCCCATGCTCCGAGCTGTACGACTACCTCAGGCTACGAGCCGACATACTTTTTTGGACGACACGGCATTGACAATTTGTCGCTGCGAGGAACACCTTCAAACAACACATCGTCGACACGCCGTTGTGACGTCATAGTCGATACTTCATCGCCAAGGTCTTTATCAATGTGGTCTTCACCGACATCTTCGTCAACACACCGCCGCCGCCTCGTTCACAAGATGGACACCTAGCGCCCTCTGACAGACTTTCTGCAAGACGCGACCACAACGACGGCAATGACCGTGTCACGACGACGACATCGACCACGTCATCCACGACAACACGACTGCATCGACACGGCGTCACTACAGTGACGACCCTACACAGCCACACGTTCTGGCAAAACCGATGTGTGCTCGATGGGCTTCCTCCGGTCTTGGCAAAACCAGCGGACTCTGTGCGACTTGCGGTAAACGTCTTAGCCTTCCTGGTCGACGTGATGCGTGTTAAATAGAGGGGTTGCGAACCCAAATGCGCGTACACGTTGTTGAGATAGATTACATCTTGTAAAGAAAGAAAACTAGAGATAAGAGGAGATAAGAATACAAAGTACTTAGCCAACTAACTACTCCTCCGGATGTGATCTTCCTTCCTGTACACGTTATGAACGCAACCATATCATCATGTTTGACACCTTCCCTTAATCACAACTTCATCAAGTTGAGATTATGCTTGAAGTCTTCAAAACTTCTTGTGGGTAGAGCTTTGGTGAAGCCATCCGCAACTTGGTCTTGAGAATGAATAAACCGAATATCCAAAAGTTTGTTTGCAACTCTTTCTCGAACAAAATGAAAATCTATCTCAATGTGTTTAGTTCTGACATGAAAGACTGGAGTTGCTGATAAATAGGTAGCACCTAGATTGTCACACCACAAACATGGAGCTTTAGTGCTTTTTATACCTAGTTCTTTCAAAATTGACTGTACACATATGATCTCTGCTGTTGCATTTGCCAATGCTTTATATTCTACTTCTATACTGGACCTTGAAACTGTAGCTTGCTTCCTTGCACTCCAAGATATCAAATTAGGTCTAAAGAATACTGCAAAGCCACCAGTTGAGCGTCTGTCATCTAGACACCCAACCCAATCTAAGTCAGAGAAGGCACTAATAAGTGCAGAGGATGACTTGCTGAAATTCAGACCAATACTTAATGTATTTTTCACATATTTTACTATACGTTTTGCAGCAGTCAGGTGAACAGTGGTAGGTGCATGAAGAAACTGACATACTTTGTTAACAGCAAAGGAAATATCTGGTCTGGTCAGTGTTAAGTACTGGAGTGCACCTACCAGACTTCTGTATTTTGTATCATTTTCTGAACTCAGGAGTTCTCCTTCAGTAAGAGACAATTTTTCTATGCTAGATAAAGGAGTAGGTGCAGGCTTACAGTTTTGCATACCAACCTTTTTTACTAAGTCTGCTGCATAATTTTCTTGAGAGAGGTGAAGACCATCCTTGTGTTGCTTGACCTCAATACCAAAAAAATAATGTAGATCTCCTAGATCCTTGAGAGCAAACTCTGCACTCAAATCCTTCAACAATGTTGTTATTGCTTCATCAGATGAGCTTGTTACAATTATATCATCAACATATATGAGAACAAACATGGATATTCTTGACTTGTTATAGATAAATAACGAGGTGTCAGATTTTGAAGGAACAAAACCAAGTGCTTGCATCTTTTTACTGAGACGAGAATACCATGCTCTTGGGGCCTGTTTCAGTCCATATAATGCCTTATCAAGCTTGCACACATGAAGTGGTGCACGGGCATTTACAAACCCAGGTGGTTGTTTCATGTAACCCTCTTCTTCGAGAACACCATGAAGAAACGCGTTCTGAACATCAAGCTGACGTAGACTCCATCCCCTGGACACAGCAATGGACAAAACAAGACGAATAGTAGCAGCTTTCACAACTGGACTAAACGTGTCCTTATAGTCAATACCATACCGTTGTTTAAAGCCCTTTGCAACGGTCTAGCTTTATAACGATCAATGGTTCCATCAGCTTTCCTTTTTATCCTAAAGACCCACTTACAGTCAATAAGATTTTTACCTCGTTGTGGAGGAACCAAGTGCCATGTTCTGTTTTTCTCAAGTGCCATGATTTCATCATTCATTGCTTTTCTCCAACGTGCATCACCCAAAGCATCTTCGAGAGTATTTGGCTCTCCTGGTTCACCTGTCGAACACACCAACCCATATTTTGTAATATGCTTATAATCAATAGGTTTAATTACCCCTTGTTGAAGTCGTGTTCGGCGCGTAGTAGCAACCAGAGGTTCTGCAGGGTGCTCCGGCACAGAGGATCCCGAGTCTGGATCAGGTTGATCCCGCCCTGAACCCGAGGAGGATCCGTCCAGGGTCGCAGCACGCGTAGGCGACGTCGGGGGCGGATTTTCTGTGGCCATGGACCGTGGTGCAAGCGACGATTTGGCCGCAGAAGATCTGGGCCTGAGCGGATCATCATGGCCCAATGATTGCCTCCTGGGCCCCGGGCTGACAGGGCCTGTCCCCGCATCCGCCGAGCCAGCCGCGGCACGCCGCTTGTAGACGCGCAGTTGGCCGACTTGCTGGACCCGGCTCAGACCAGACCCAGCCAGCCAATTGTCGGGCGCGGACTCGCGCGCGCGAGAGGAGTCGCTGCAGCCCGCCGGGATCTGCCGCGTGGCTGGCGCGGATTCGTCTGCATGCCCGCCTGACGTTGGCGCGTCCGTGCGCCCACCTGCAGCTGTCGGGACTGGCGCGTCAGGATCGCTGCCAGGCGCGGATCCCGAAGAGGATCGACTGCGCTGTTGCAGAACCTGCGCCGATCCCGAGGAGGATCTGTCCCTGGACCAGGACACATGAAATAAGGCCCTGATGATCCGTTTTCTTCGCCATTTTCTGTGACTTGAGCACCGCTGTTTTCTGCATTATCACAAGGCTCAAGGAGACCATTAGTAGGGTTAGTCAACATATGATCACAATTTGTAATATCCCCTTGATCATAACCAGAGAGATGTGAGGGTAGGAGCAAGATTTCCTTGCGGAGGAGTGCGCCGGCATTGGGATGGAGATCCGCAAAGGGAAACTTGGTCTCATCAAAAACAACATCGCGAGAGATGTAAACCCTACCAGTGGAGATGTCGAGGCACTTAACACCTTTGTGTTGGGCACTATAACCAAGAAAGGCACACTGTTTTGATCTAAACATGAGCTTGCGATTGTTGTAAGGCCGAAGATTGGGCCAACAAGCACAGCCAAAAACACGGAGGGAGGTGTAGTCTGGTTTTGTGTGTAGGATACGTTCCATGGGTGTTTCATTGTGGATGACACGGCTAGGTAGCATGTTAATGACGTGAACAGCTGTAAGAAACGCCTCATCCCAGAATTTGGGGGGCATGGAGGCTCCGGCTAGGAGGGCCAAGCCAACCTCTACAATGTGCCTATGCTTACGTTCGGCCGACCCGTTTTGTTGGTGAGCATGCGGGCATGATACATGGTGAGATATGCCTATGCTTTGGAAGAAGGAATTAAGTTTCTCGTATTCCCCTCCCCAATCGGATTGGACAGCAATAATCTTACTATCAAACTTTCTTTCAACAAGTGCTTGAAAGTTGTGAAAAACTTGAAACACATTCGATCTTTTCTTAAGGAGATAGATCCATGAAAATTTGCTATAGTCATCGATGAAACTCACATAATACGTGTGTCTACCAACAGAAGAGGGTGCAGGCCCCCATACATCAGAAAAGATCAATTGCAAAGGTTTGGTGGAGACACTAGTAGATATAGGGTATGGTAATTGATGACTTTTAGCACACTGATATGAATCACAGATAGTTTCAATGTTTCGCTCACCAACAAACGGGAGCTTATTTTTCCTAAGTAGTTTTTCAACCAAAGAAAAAGAGGCATGTCCTAAACGATCGTGCCATCGTGTGGACGAAAGCTTGATAGCACCACAAGCTTTTTTGTTGAATCTTCTAAACTCCGGAATCAACGGGTAGAGCCCTCGAACACATCTACCTCGATAGAGAACTTTCTTCGTGGCCCGATCCTTGATCAAAAAGAAATAAGGATGAAACTCGAGAAAAACATGATTGTCAATGGCAATTCTATGAACGGAGAGAAGATTTTTATGAGCACTAGGAACATGCAAGATTCTTTTGAGATGAATTTTATGACTAGGGGTATTAAAAATTGAGTGACCAATGTGATGTATGCCCATACCTTCACCACTGGCCGTGTGAATTTGGTCCTTGCCACGATATTTCTCCTTCATGGTGACTTTCTCTAGCTCGTTGGTGATGTGGTTGGTGGCGCCGCTGTCAACATACCAATTTGTGTCAACTCCATAGGAGCCATCAGTCGCGGCAGCAACTTTCTCTTCGTCTTGCGAGGAGTCACCATCATCTTCGTCGTAGCGGTACCAACAGTCCTTCGCCGTATGGCCAGGCTTGCCACAGATTTGGCAGCGAAGCAACTCCGGGCGTGATCTGTTGAAGCCGCTACTGCCACCACCGCGGCGCCCTTTGGAGTTTCCCGAGCGGCCGCTGCCACGCGAGTTGTTGGAGTAGCCACCACCACCGGAGCCGAACCTCCCCTTGCCACGGGAAGATGAGCGCGAGCGAGAGCCACCACCGCGGCCTCTGATCGCAGAGTTGGCCGACGATTTGAAGCCACCACCGGCGCCTTGGTACTGCGCCATGCGTTGATCAAAGTTACTGAGCATAGCAAAAAGTTCATCAAGAGTTACCGGGGTGACGCGAGCATCCGGTGCGGAGACAAGGGGCTGATTATCTTGGTCTAGCCCGTGGATGATGTAGGACATGAGCTCGTCGTCCTGGATGGGTTTGCCCGCCGCGGCAAGTTCATCGGCGAGTCCTCTCATGGCGGCGAAGAAGGACGCCACCGATTGATTTCCCTTCTGCGCATTGATCAGCGCTGTACGGATGTTGTTGACGCGGCTGAGTGACTGCGACGAGAACATGCTCGCCAGTGCCACCCACAGTTCGCGCGCCGTGGTGATCGTGGTCACCGTGACGAGCGCCTCTTTGGAGAGGTTTTGGAGCAGGTATCCGAGGACCTGCTGGTCCTCCCTCACCCAAAGTGGATGAAGAGGATTCGACCCAGTGGTCTCATTGCCGGCGGCGTCCTTGCTGGTGAGGACTTTGGCCGGCTCAGTCGCCGTGTCGTCGACGTAGTGGAAGACACCGGCGCCCCGCAGCTGCGGCGTGATCTGGGTTCGCCACAAGACGTAGTTGGTGCGGGAGAGCTTCTCCGGGACTCCACCGCTGAGCGGCGACTGGAAGGAGGCGGAGGAGGAAGACATGGCTGCGCACTTGATGGAGATGGACAGGCTAGGGTTTTAGTCGAAGAAGAAGGCTCTGTATACCATGTGCGACTTGCGGTAAACGTCTTAGCCTTCCTGGCCGACGTGATGCGTGTTAAATAGAGGGGTTGCGAACCCAAATACGCGTACAGATTGTTGAGATAGATTACATCTTGTAAAGAAAGAAAACTAGAAATAAGAGGAGATAAGAATACAAAGTACTTAGCCAACTAACTACTCCTCCGGATGTGATCTTCCTTCCTATACACGCTATGAACGCAACCATATCATCATGTTTGGCAGACTCATCGCCGACGGCATCCTCTGACGTCCGCAAGGTGCATCGTCCACGTCTGCAGCTCTGTCATAGCGCATTTTTTTGCGCCTCCGGCTTTGTGCGGCTTCATCATTCACGATGACTACATCATTGACCACGGCTACAACACCATGATCGGCTATCTCGACATCGACATTAATGGCTTGGTCTACAGCAACATATCGGCGACAACTCCAGTCAACAGCGTTCACGCGACTCCCGCTGTGACTGCGGGAGGGAAGAGAGAAGAGACAAGGAAGGCACCAGAAGGGGACACAGTCATCGCCCTAGGTGCCGATCCATGAGAGACGCGGTTGATGATGGAGCAGCGGAGAAGAAGACGGAAGCACAAGACTTAAAATTCAGTCGTAATCGTCCGCTTCACTCCCGCTACGACTGAGGGGGAATGTTAGAAGTATAAACGTGATTAGCTAGAGATAAGGAGAAAGAGATAGACTTAGTTTAAATACACAATATCTTGTCTTGTACTCCAAATCTCTTCTACATTGTACTCTATATATACCCCTACAAGGATCAGATCAATACAACACATAATTCTAGGGTTTCATATTTTCTACACATACAAACAACAACATCAGCATTTGATGCGGAGTTGCAAAAAATGCGGCGATTCCTCTCATTCCATAAGTGCCAGGCATGATAAGCAGCAGCGACAGCAATTTGTTTCGGTCTAGAGGCAAAAGACAACCACCACTCTCTGGTTGAAATGAAGTGGGCTGATTGGGCAGATGCAAGCTGAGGCATCCTTTGGCCCAGCTTAAACCATACCTCAGCAGCGAAGGGGCATGTACAGACTAGGTGGCTGGCAGATTCAAGAACCTGGTCACACATGGAGCATAAGGCATTATGATCACACCCTCGTGCCTGCAGCCGGTCAGCAGTTGGGAGCCTATTTTAGGCGAGCAGCCAAGTGAAAAATTTGATCTTTCTCTCCATTTTAAGGCCCCAGATTTTCTCGAGGTGAGGTTGCGGGATGGATCCTAGGAATTGGCATGAATATGCTGAGGCAGCGGAATAGGAGTTGGTAGTAGTCCACTTCCAGGTGATAGCATCAGCCTCTGGAGTCAAGTTGACTTGTTGGATTTGTCTCCAGAGCGAGATGAAGTCCTGAAGATCGTCAGCCGAGGAGATGCGCTCAAGTCCTTTCATCCATCGATCATTTGCAAGGGCATCAGCGACACATAGCTCATCAGCGACACATAGCTGCTCTCTTCTACTCCCTCCGTTCCTAAATATTTGTCTTTCTAGAAGTTTCAAATGGTGACTACATACGAAGCAAAATGAGTGAATCTACACTCTAAAATATGTCTATATACATCCATATGTGGTGACCATTTGAAATCTTTAGAAAGACAAATATTTAGGAACGGAGGGAGTAGCAAGCATGAACAGGCTCGGGGTCACATCTCGTGGAGCCATACCGTTCAGCCAGGAGGAGGTCCAAAATTTTGCTATCTTACCATCACCCAAAAAAATGTTAGTGGAGGCGTTGAAGAGATCATAATCAATCTTGGAGCATGGGATGGGCGTACCGGACCATGGCCTAGCTGGGTGTTTCCATTCGAGCCAAGCCCACCTTAGTCTGAGGGCCCTGCTGAAGAGAGGTAGGCTCTTGATGCCTAAGCCGCCAATTTTTTTTGGTGAGCAGACTTGCTGCCAATTGACTGCACAGTGCCCTCCTGAGGCTTCCTCCTCACCTTTCCACAAGAAACTGCGCCTGAGCTTGTCAATTCGCTTGATTATCCACTTGGTTGGAGCTTCCTCAATGGTGTACAACGTTTATATTTAGGAATGCAGGATGCATATAATTATTTCTGTGCCGCCAGTTTGCGTTGAACTGCATTGTACAGATTTTCCTTGAAGGGACTAGTCAGACTTTGTTTCACCACGGAAGGTGATGGAGATTGTATTTACAATTCTGAGGCTGTGAGTGCAAACGATCACTGTCGATCGCGGACTGTAATGTCGTTCGTGTTGCTGCCCTAGACCAATTCAGCATATCAAGTGCTGGTCGACGTGCCATGTTTGACTGGCTATTTGGTGGAATTTCTTTTGTGAATTTGGTAAATACACTGTCCAGCGGCGATGCCCAATCTCTCAACTAAAGCCATTGGTTTGGTTTTGTGCACAGCGGTCAGCGGAAACTGTTGTTCCAAAAAAATTGGGTAATTTTTCGAAGGTAAAAGCAAGCATCAGTAAATTGTTCGTCACGGTGAAAGTATCTCAAATAATCAAGCTAAGAACATTTGAAAACTATTCACCTGCTGTGCCTATTGCCCCGATGAAATCAACAGAGTAGCAATTAGCGTTCAAAATTAGGGATACTCACGTTCCAAATTTGGGGATTCTCAGGGCTCGCCTTGGACAAGGAGTTCGAGACCGCCATCGGATGCTCCCTGCCGCAGTGCCACTGGTACTGTACAAAATTTGGGGATGCTTCGTACCTGGCTGTATCCCGTTGCAATTTTAGCAATTTCAGTCTTCAGGATGAGAAAACCTCAGAGGCAGAGTTCAAGTCGCTAAAACAATCAGCCGTTTTATTTGTTTGATAGTAGTCTTTGAGCATCGTGTATGAAACAAACCAGATAAATATTACTAGTATCTACCAAAGAAAATGGATCATTATATTCTCATATATGAGGAGTGCTGCACATAAACATTCGGCATATCTTATTTTCATGAAAAAATGTAACACACTGCATATTATGTGTAATAATTGTATATACCATAAGGTTGATCAGTGCTGCCAATCCAATGCAACAAAAAGAAACAGATAAGTAACTTCTGCCACAGAAAAGTGGCTTATTTAAGCTGTCTCATCCAACAAGTACAACCCATATGGATCCTAAAGAAAAGGTACAACCCATATGCACACTACATGTCTTCTTCAAAAAGAAATTTAGTACAGTACACAGTGTGCAAATAGTATTACATATGGATTCATGATTGCTTGCTGACACATCCTTCCATACCGCAATACAGCCGCAACAAGAATGTCAATGCAAAGCCGACTCCAAATCCCAAGCCAACAAAAGCAAACAAAAGGATAACACCGAGTTTGTCCCGCCACAAGCTGTCATATTCTAGAGGAGCCACTTCACTAGGAGAAACAGAGTTTTGATTTTCACATTCTTTGGAGAGTGGAACCCCACAGAGGTCTGCATTGCCTTCAAATGAATTGACAGAAAATGTTAAGAACTGGTTGCCTTGCGGGATTTTTCCAGACAAGTTGTTGTATGAAAAATCCAGACATCCGAGAGAGGTAAGTGAGGTTAACTCATGTGGTATTTCCCCTGTGATATGGTTCCGAGATAGATCCAATGACTCCAGCCGAAACAAGTTGCTGAATTGAGATGGGATTTGTCCTGTGAAGTTATTGTATGACATGTTAAGTCCATGCAGTGAAACAAGCCTCACATGAAAAGATAACAACAACAAAAATTTGGAGTTGCCTTGGTCCACTATCTAGTTTTGCCAGCAAAGTCATAGAAAAAAATAGTTGCCATGGTATGAAGATAGTAGGGGTGTTTAGAGAATTGTCATGCATTATAGAGAATTTTTGTTCATGAATGCCTTGCGAGCATTACAAGATTGCCATGTGAACAACAAAAAAAATATGAATGTGTGCGCTTGTAGAGAAATAGCAAAAGACAATTTTGAAATTTTCCATGTGAGTATTGAAAAAGTTTTTGTTATTAATTTTGCCATGCTTTTCCAGAAACCAAAATCTTCTTAAGTTGCCATTATAAGTACAATGGGCTCGTAGGTCATCTGGGGCGCGCTAACATTAACAATTTTTATATAATGTTTATGACACCTTCGTATGTATATAGCATGACAGTTTTATTTTTAAGAGCATGGCAATCTATATTATCTAGATCATCTGTCATTGCGCCGTCAGCGAAAAACAGCTACTCCCTGGATTTTTCGTCAAAAAAGACTACCTGCCGAATCGATTTGACAAAAAAGACCATCTCTGGATCAAAGTGACAAAAGAGACCCCTTCACCGTGGCGGCAGGCGCGCTGGCGACATGTGGCCCCTGCCGCCACAGGGTGAGGCGGCCGGGTCGCTGCCACAGGATTCCGGGCCGGGATCGAAACGGAAACAGGAATGGTGGGCCATGCCGCCAGCATATGAGGCGGCCTGCACTGTAGCTGCAAAGGGTGGGCCATGCCGCCACGGCTTGTGGCGGCCGCACTGCGCTCTCGCCAACAGCCTCATATGCGATTAATTGGTGTTTATGCATGCGATTTGATGCATGTGTGGGGCCGTGTAACAAGCAAGTTCATTTTACTTTAGTACATCATGTTATCACGACCAAACAATCATAAGCGTACAATGCAGGTGCTGCCCAAACTTTTCTCAATAAAAAACTGAGAAGAAAGAGGAGGCGCCGGAAAGAGAAGGGACGTAGGCTGGCCAGCGCGTCTTTGTCAGCGAGCGTGCAGTGCGGCCGCCACAAGCCGTGGCGGCATGGCCCATCCTTTGCAGCGGCAGAAACACATCGCTGTCGAGCTACAGTGCAGGCCGCCTCATATGCTGGCGGCATGGCCCACCATTCCCGTTTCCGTTTTGGTCCCGGCCCAGAATCCTGTGGCAGCGACTGGCAGACTGCCAGCGGGATCGGCCGCCTCACCTTGTGGCGGCAGGCGTCACGTGTCGCCCGGCGCGCCTGCCGCCACGACGAGGGAGTCTTTTTTGTCACTTTGAGTCAGAGGTGGTCCTTTTTGTCATTTCAACCCGACAGGTGGTCTCTTTTGATGAAAAATCCTACTCCCTGCGTAAAGAAATATAAAAGCGTTTAGATCACTAAAATAGTGATCTAAACGCTCTTATATTTCTATACAGAGGGAGTACTATTTTGGCAAAAACCGGTTTCAGTTTGATGGAAAGTGATTTCTATTTATTGGAAAGCGCCTTCTATTTTAGGCAAAGCGGCTTGACATTTTTTTAAGTTAATAAAGACGGATACTAGAGGTATGAGGTTGGATGGCCAGCTTCCATATTCGTGTCCACGAACGAGTCCACGAATGAATACTAGTTATGTTTTGCTGCACCCTGCTAGAGATGCTCTTACTATCCGCTCATGCAAAAGTTTGATGCATCAAATCTCTTGATCTGTACCATCAAAAAATTTCTCCTTATCTGTAGTAGGTGTGCCAAATCATGGGCGTGGACGTGGAGCAACACTGTTATTTCCAGTCGCATGTGCCGGCTCGCACGTCCTGGACGTCCTCGCTTCTACGCCGTGATACACCCGTTAGTTAATCACGTGGGTCCCATCCTACCAGCAAAGCTCGGTACACAACGTATACATTCGATAATATCTGACATGGCCCAATCCTGACGAGAACGAGCGCCTAGCGATTTCAGGAGTAGGCGAGCTCGTCCGCTCCTACGGATTTTCGGTAGTTTTCTCTTGCATATAGGATGATTACAAAATGATGCAAATCCTCAGCCCCAGTCATGGCTTACATATACAGTCTGCCACGAACATGAAGGGGGCCATCTATGTTAGTGGAGTTAAAAAAATTTGTTGTCTTGTGTACGTGCGTACTTCAAAACTACCTGGCGTGAGCAGAGTCAGCGGGCCGACCGTGTACACCTTGGGTTTGCTGTTGCCATAGCCGAGGAGCACTTTCATGGCCTCCACCGCCTCACCCTCCGGGTCGCCGAAGTTGCCGAGTATCACGGCCAATGCGCCGATCACAAGCTCCGTCTCCAAATTTTACCATGAATTAAAAAATCATACAAAAAATTGATCATGTGTATAAAAATGTTATTCAAGCATTTGCAAAATTGTCGAACAACTATTTAAAAAATGTAAAATGTATATAGAAAAAAATGTTGACCATGTATTAAAAATGATGGATTTTTTATCATGCATATAAAATGTTAATCAAGCATTTAAAAATTTGTTGAACAAGTATTTAAAAATGTAAAATGTATATAGAAAAATGGTGACCATGTATTAAAAAATAATGATTTTTACCACATATATAAAAATATTAATCCAGCATTTGAAAAATATAAAACGTCTTTAGATTTTCTTTACCATGTGTTAAAAAATCTTATTATTGTATTTAATTTTTTAAAATAAGCATTTGAAAAAGTTTCACCATGCATTAGAAAATATTAATGTTGTATTTAAAAATATTAATCAAGTATTTAAAATTTTATAGGAAAAATGTTGACCATATATTAAAAATATTAAACTTATATTTGAATAATTTTAATCAAGAATTTCAATTAATGTTAAAATATTCATATAAAATGGTCACCATGTATTAAAAATATTAAATTTTATTGGAAAAATGTTTAACATTTATTAGAAAAATATTGTTAAAATATACAAAAAAATAGAATGAAAACAAGAAAATGAAAATAATTAATACCGAAAAAGAAACCAAAGGAAAAAATAAAAAAGAAAGAAAAAAATGCAAAAAGAATGAAAATAATGGAGAGGAAAAACGAAAAGAAAACAAAAAAAATCCCAGAGAAAACCGGATCTTTTACTTGTCACAAACAGTAGGCTGGCACGGTGGCTAGCAGCGCTAGCTATAGCACTCGCGGTGGGGACGTGGTACTGAAAGTGCTTAGCCTGGCCGATGGCCTAGAAAATCGCATTTCATCTTCTTAAGAAATGCACTTCAAAAATTAAATAAATGATTTTCGGTCTAAAATAAAAGAAGATTATACCTATATTATACTTTAAAAAGAAAGAAAATCTAAAGATCACACGCACTCCCCTCGTATGAAAGTGCAGTAGGTGTGTCTTCACATGCACTCCCCTCGTGACTCCTACTGGACTATGGTGAAGCGTATCCTTTGGTACATACGCGGCACTATGACCTTGGGACTTACTTTGACGACATACACCTCCATCGACATGGTCGCCTACTCTGACGCTGACTGGGCTGGCTGCCCGACACTCGTCGCTCTACGTCAGGCTACTGTGTCTATCTCGGGCCCTCGCTGGTTTCGTGGTCGTCCAAGCGACAACCCACGGTCTCTCGCTTGAGTGCTGAGGCGGAGTATCGGGCAGTGGTAACGCCATTGCTGAGTGCTCTTGGCTCCGTCAGCTGCTGCAGGAGTTGCTTTGTGGGGTTCCTAAGGCCATGTTCGTCTACTGCGACAACGTCTGCACCGTTTACCTCTCCGCCAACCCTGTTCATCATCATCGCACGAAGCATATTGAGCTTGGTATACACTTCGTTCGCGAGCAGGTGGCGCTTGGGAGAGTTCGCGTTTTGCATGTTCCTACCGCACAGCGGTTCGCCGATGTTATGACCAAGGGACTACCGACCCCAGTCTTTGAGGAGTTTCGGTACAGCCTCTGTGTCTCCGGCGATGCTTCGATCTTGCTGGGAGGGAGGGGGGGTTGAGCGAACGTTGTCCTCTGTACATGTATAGTACTAGGGTTTGTATTTATACCGTTGTATCTCTCTCTCCCTCTCGTATATTTGTACATCTTGAAAGACAAGTAGAGGCCGGTCCACCCTATACCTATATATGTGTGTCATGCACACGATCAATGAATTATCGATGCATGCAATCCTTTTTTTCCATCCAACAGAATCAACAGCTGCAGAGATTCTTAAGAAGTGTTTTGCAGTAGTATTTTTCTAGCCTTGTTTTTGAGTTTGAAATGCGGATCATTGGTCGTGTAAATCTGGAGTCTGCGTCGAGTTGGACGTATTGAAGTATACATCTTGCGTCTTGTTGAACGCAGAGTCAGATTCACGCATAGTCATCAGTTCTGTCCTAGATGTATATCTAGGACACGTCTAGGGAGCGGCCGGCTGCTCCCTATCGTTCCCCAACGGCCTCCAGAAAAAGGAAAGATTATGTCCCCCCTTCCCAGAAAAGGAAAGCCCTCCCGAGTAGCAACAAAGGCGCGTCAACCCAACAAACCACACATTGGATGTGGTCCCCAGGCCATCACATGCCCTTCCCTCCCCTCCTGAAGCTCTAACGCCCCTATAGCCACCAACTTCTTTGTCTTCACGCCCCTATCTGCCCCCACCTTCTTACCCATGAAACAAAGGGGTTCCCAGGTCTGGATCTCCATTGCCAGAGCTGCCATGACAGACGAATCAATGTTAAATAATAGTGGATCTGGAACAATTTGGTGCAAGAAAAGAAGAGAGAGGGATGATAGATCAGAACGTACCAGGCACCAGCTGTTGGGGAACACAGTATTTCAAATTTTTTACCTACGATCACACAAGATCTATCTATGTGATGCATAGCAACGAGCGGGAGAGTGTGTCCACGTACCCTCGTAGACCGAAAGCGGAAGCGTTAAGTAACGCGGTTGATGTAGTCGAACATCTTCGCGCAACCGATCAAGTACCGAACGCACGGCATCTCCGCGATTTGCACACGTTCAGCTCGGTGACGTTCCTCGTACTCTTCATCCAGCTAAGGCCGAGGGAGAGTTTCGTCAGCACGACGTTGTGATGACGGTGATGATGAAGTTACGGATGCAGGGCTTCGCCTAAGCACTACAACAATATGACTGAGGTGGAAATTTGTGGAGGGGGCACCACACACGGCTAAGACAACTGTCAACTTGTGTGTCTATGGGGTGTCCCCTCCCCTGTATATAAAAGAGTGGAGGAGGGGGCCAGCCGGCCTCAATAGGTGCACCCCAAGGGGGGGAATCCTACTCCAACTAGGAGTAGGTTCCCCCCTTTCCTAGGCCAACTAGGAGGGGGAAGGAAGGGAAGGGGGAGAGGAAGGAAAGGGGGGCCGGCCCCCTCCCAATTCTGATTGGGCTTGGGGGGCGGGGCGCCCTCCTCTTGGCCTTCTCCTCTCTTTTCCACTAAAGCCCATGTAGGTCCATTAAGCCCCCGGGGGGTTCCGGTAACCTCCCGGTACTCTGGAAAATTCCTAAACTCATCCGAAACCTTTCCGGTGTCCAAACATAGCCTTCCAATATATCGATCTTTATGTCTCAACTATTTCGAGACTCCTCGTCATGTCCATGATCACATCCGGGACTCCGAACAACCTTCGGTACATCAAAACACATAAACTCATAATACCGATCATCATCGAACGTTAAGCGTGCGAACCCTACGGATTCGAGAACTATGTAGACATGACCGATACTCATCTCCGGTCAATAACCATAGCGGAACCTGGATGCTCATATTGGCTCCCACATATTCTACGGAGATCTTTATTGGTCAAACCGCATAACAACATACGTTCTTCCCTTTATCATCAGTATGCTACTTGCCGAGATTCGATCGTCGGTAT
Source organism: Aegilops longissima (assembly GCA_021605205.1). Taxonomy (NCBI): domain Eukaryota; kingdom Viridiplantae; phylum Streptophyta; class Magnoliopsida; order Poales; family Poaceae; genus Aegilops; species Aegilops longissima. The sequence continues at coordinate 76,664,967 of CM038678.1, forward strand.
CTCAATACCTAGTTCAATCTCGTTACCGGCAAGTCTCTTTACTCGTTCCGTAATGCATCATCCCGTAACTAACTCATTAGTCACATTGCTTGCAAGGCTTATAGTGATGTGCATTACCGAGAGGGCCCAGAGATACCTCTCCGACAATCGGAGTGACAAATCCTAATCTCGATCTATGTCAACTCAACAAACACCATCAGAGACACCTGTAGAGCATCTTTATACACCCAGTTACGTTGTGACGTTTGATAGCACACAAAGTATTCCTCCGGTATTCGGGAGTTGCATAATCTCATAGTCATAGGAACATGTATAAGTCATGGAGAAAGCAATAACAACAAACTAAACGATCATCGTGCTAAGCAAACAGATGGGTCTTGTCAATCACATCATTCTCTAATGATGTGATCCCGTTAATCAAATGACAACTCATGTCTATGGCTAGGAAACTTAACCATCTTTAATCAACGAGCTAGTCAAGTAGAGGCATACTAGTGACACTCTGTTTGTCTATGTATTCACACATTTACTAAGTTTCCGGTTAATACAATTCTAGCATGAATAATAAACATTTATCATGATATAAGGAAATATAAATAACAACTTATTATTGCCTCTAGGGCATATTTCCTTTAGTCTCCCTGTAACGCCCCAAGACCGACGCTCCAGATGCCTTCCTTGTTTTGCGAGTCAGTTGTGTTTTTTTATTTGTTTGTTGCATCTCACCATGGCATCATCTGCATTGCATCGGCACTCGTTGCCATCATTGTTTTTAAAACTTGCATTCGTTCGTTGTTGCCGTTTCTCCCTTTGCCTTCATCACCTCTCTTAGAACCCCCTCGTGTGCGCGTCCGAAACTTATCCGAACCCGAACCGCTCAGTCGTTACCGTTGGGTCCGGATCAACCTCAAACATCCCCTCAATATTTTCGGTTATTTGATTAGGCCACCCGTTTGACCCGGAGCCATCCGATCTGGATCGGATGATCCAAAACTCTCTCCTTTCTATATATATCTAGACAACCCACCTAATTTCTAGGGATCCTACCCTAGCGCCGCCGGCACACTCTTTCTCGGGATCCCTCCCGATCCTCCACCTCCCCTCGATTTCAGTCACCAGCCAATCCATCGACCCACTACCTCCTTCGATTCCCCATCCAACCACCTGCCCGAGCGCTCCTTCACTTCGCGATCCCGCCGCCACCAGCGAACCTCGCCGCCGGCGAGCACCAGCAGGACCCCCGAGCTGTCCCACTCTCCTTCTTCCTCCCCTCTCTTTTATTCCTCGCTCTCTCTAATCTCTCCAGCCCTCTCTCTGCTTTGGGTTAACAGAAGCGATGCATGGAGCTCATCCGTGGCGCCCGAAGCATGGAGCTCCGCTCTGTTCGCTGGATCCATCCACCGCTGCTCGAATCGAACCCCTTGACGCCGAGATCCGGCGCTGCCCCACCGTCTTCGACCTTCCTCTGCGTGCCCGCAAGGTCCACCGCCGCCCACGTCCGCACCAAGTACTGCAGCTGTACGACGCCACCAAGGAGTCGTCGCCCCGCCAAGTCCCTCGCCGGAGCGAACTCATCCCCAAGTCCGCGGCCGCCGATGCCGTCGCGTCTCCTTCCCTGCGCTGCTCGAGTGCGAGCCATGCCCGCGCACAAGCCTGTGCTGCACCGCTGCCGTTCGGGCGAGAGGACGACGCCTCTGCCTTGACCGCTTCGCCTCCTCGCTTGAGCTGCCTCCCTTTCTCGATCTCCTTCAAGACCGGCGGATCCATCTTCCCAGCGTCAAGTCTGCCGCCGCTGCCGTCTTCCCGCGAACCTACGCGACCCCTGCCTCGTCCTCGTCTGCGGCGGCCGGAGCCGCGCCCAGTGCCCGCTTGGCCAGCGCCAAGTCCCGCTCCCGTTGACCGCTCCATGCCTGCATCACGTGGCCGAGCGCCTCCTCCCTCATCTCGATCTGGGCTTGGCCCATCGTGAGAAACCCCCCCAGCGCCCCTTTCTTTTTCTTTTGTTGGGCCTGCTCTGATTTTAGATTCGGCCTGTGTAGTTTTTTCCCCAGATCTGCGATTTTGTGTATTATCCAGAAAACTGCAGTTTTACAGAAAAACCCTCACGTTCATGCATATCATAACTCACAAATGGTGCATCGGTTTAAAATGATTTAAACATGTAAAGTTCTTAGAATTTTATCTAGTTTCATAATCTGTGACTTTCATCCATGTTGAAAATGTTTAAAATGTTGTTTGCATTAATTTGCTAATATGCCATGTTAAAATGATTTATTTCATAACTAAATAACCGTAGCTCGGTTTTAAATAAATTATATATGTAAATGGGGTAGAAAAATGCCTAGTTTAACATGGTACACTTTATTTTGCTGTTTAACAACATTAAAATTGTGTTTAGGGCAGAACAGTACCTAATCCATAAATAGGCACATGAGGATTTTCCGGACTTGTTGTTCGTTGTTTCCGGCCTCATTTAAACTTGCCTAGTTAGGTAGTTTTGTTGTGCTTCACCCCTTGCCATGATAATCAACATTTAATATTGTTTGGTAGCTTAAACGAGATCAAACTAAATATTTGCATGTGGTGTTTCGTCAATATGCAACTCGTTGCATATTGAGCTCCACTTAACTTGTAGTGTTGTTTGTGCATATTGTCATAACATGCTATTGAAACCGGACATGCATCATACTTGGTTGTGCATCATGCCATGTTTATGTGAGCGTTGTTTACTATGTTGTTTGTTTCTTTCCGGGTTGCTTCTCTCGTTAGCTTCGGTTTCGTTCCGGAGTTGTGAGGATTCGTTCGACTTCATCCGTTTGTCTTCTTCATGGACTCGTTCTTCTTCCTTGCGGGATTTCAGGCAAGATGACCATACCCTCGAAATCACTTCTATCTTTGCTTGCTAGATGCTCGCTCTTTTGCTATGCCTATGCTGCGATGCCTATCACTTGCTTATCATGCCACCCACATTGCCATGTCAAGCCTCTAACCATCCTTTCCTAGCAAACCGTTGTTTGGCTATGTTACCGCTTTGCTCAGCCCCTCTTATAGCGTTGTTAGTTGCAGGTGAAGATGAAGTTTGTTCCTTGTTGGAACATGGAGATGTTGTTCCTTGTTGGCACATGTTTACTTGTTGGGATATCACAATATATCTTATTTAATTAATACATCTATATACTTGGTAAAGGGTGGAAGGCTCGGCCTTATGCCTGGTGTTTTGTTCCACTCTTGCCGCCCTAGTTTCCGTCATACCGGTGTTATGTTCCCGGATTTTGCGTTCCTTACGGTTGGGTGATTTATGGGACCCCTTGACAGTTCACTTTGAATAAGACTCCTCCAAAGAAGGCCCAACCTTGGTTTTACCATTTGCCACCTAAGCCTTTTTCCCTTGGGTTCTGCAGACTCAAGGGTCATCTTTATTTTACCCCGGGCGGTGCTCCTTCGAGTGTTGGTCCAAACTAGAGCACCGTCTGGGACCATTCCTTGGCAACTTGGATTACGTCGGTACTGTACACTTAGCTTATCCGGTGTGCCACGAGAACGAGATATGTGCAGCTCCTATCGGGATTTGTCGGCTGTGGGTGGTCTTGCTGGTCTTGTTTTACCATTGTTGAGATGTCTTGTAGTCCGGATTCGAGTCGATCGGGTCTTCCGGTAGAAGGAATATCCTTCGTTGACCGTGAGAGCTTATCATGGGCTAAGTTGGGACACCCTGCAGGTATTATCTTTCAAAGCCGTGCCCGCGGTTATGAGGCAGATGGGAATTTGTTAATGTCCGTTGTAGAAAACCCGAAGTTGACCTTAATTAAAATACATCAACGCGTGTGTACCGTGATGGTCTCTTCTCGGGAGTCCGGAAGTGAACACGGTGTTGGAGTTACGTTTGACGTGGGTTGTTCTAGGATCACTTCTTGATCATAGTTGTTCGACCGTGCTTTTGCCTTCTCTTCTCGCTCTCATTTGCGTATGGTAGCCACCATATATGCTAGTCGCTTGTGCAGCTCCACCTCACTACCCTGTCCTACCTTTAAGCTTAAATAGTCTTGATCTCGCGGGTGTGAGATTGCTGAGTCCCTGTGACTCACGTGATACTTCAAAACCAGTTTGCGGTGCCGATGAAACCGTGCAGGTGGCGCATCCGAGCTCAAGGAGGAGCTCGATGAAGATCTTGTTCATTGTGTTGTTTTGTTTCAGTTGATCAAGAGTGGAGCCAGTTGGGACGATCGGGGATCTGTAGCATTTGGGGTAGTCTTCTTTTACTTTGGTTCCGTAGTCGGACCTTGATTGTATCTGTATGATGTAATGCTTTACTCATGTATTGTGTGAAGTGGCGATTGTAAGCCAACTATGTATCTCTTTCCCTTATGCATTACATGGGTTGTGTGAAGATTACCCCACTTGCGACATTGCTTTCAATGCGGTTATGCCTCTAAGTCGTGCTTCGACACGTGGGAGATATAGCCGCATCGAGGGCGTTACAAGTTGGTAATCAGAGCCTTCCCCGACTTAGGAGCCCCCCTACTTGATTGTTTGCTGGCGTTGTTGAGTCTAGAATGGAAAATGTTTTGAGTCTTAGGATTATATATATCGGAGAGTAGGATTCTTTTTACTCCCAAGTCCCTTCGTCGCTCTGGTGAGGTCTCCTGACATAGAAGTTTTGACTTTCCTCTCCTCAAATTTCACTCAATTTTTTTTAGGATCACGCGGGTATCTTGGGATCGTTCTGATGGTTTTGTGACGAGAACATTGTTCTTGGTGCCTCCTGACATTTAGGGGTTGTGGCAGTGTCCCGGGGAGTTGAGCTCCGAGGTGTTGTCGTCACAATTTTATCGTTGCAGTTCTGGAATACCTGAGCTTTTCCGACATCGAAAATCTCTTTTGTGCAGTTGTTGGTGAGATAACCTTGATAACCCAGTACTGGGGCGAGCTCGAGAGTATTGCCATAACTCGTATAACGGATGTTTTTCGAAGGTCGAGGTACACGATTTCCGAAGGTTTCTTGGTTATGTGTTGACGGATGGATACAGCTGGATCTAGGTATTGTTAGTTTGGGTGATATATTTTGTGTCCCCTGTATCCCCAACACCAGATTGCATAACCAGAAAGTTTTGGGAGTTTATAGGTGGGAATTCTAGTAGCTTACGGATATCTTTCCGATGATGTATGATTTGAGATTGGGGTTCAACGTCTAGTGGTCCGCCCATTCACGGTCGATTTACAGTGGTCGCGAGGCGTCTTAAAGAATCCTTGGCTATGCTGATTCGGGGACGTCTTGTTTGTCATTCGTGACGTCCGCTATACGTCGTGTCCGTGTGGGCCCCACCACAAACACTTTGGGCGAAATCTTCATTCATGTGTTTGTTCCGCTCATTCTTGAAGCCAATCCTTTGTTTTTGTTTTGTTTTGTGGTATTCGAGTTGCTTCAATGTCAAGTGTTGATTCCATACCTTTCCTAAATGGTGTTCTCATATTTCTATGTGGATGCTAATCCTTCTTGATCATCGAGGTCGTCATGTTAATTCTTTTCCAACCGGCGTGCTTCTCTTTAAGTGGATCCGATCATTTCAACATTCGCGAGATCAATTCTAAGTTTTCTCAACGGTGTTTGTTTCATCCGTCCCAAGTTGTTTTTGTTTTCCCACCCTCCCACCCTTTTCTTCAAGGACTCAGATTTCTTAATCAAATATCCATCGTATGGATGTGAAGTCTCTTCATTCTTTTCCTCAATGCTCTTATCCGGTGATTCTCATGAAGATGCTAAAGGAAGCTCCAAGTTTATCATCCTTTGTTCTCTTATCTTCCCCGGTGGAATCAATTCAAGCTTTGTCGATCATATCCTTTTCCCCGTTTGAAATGTTTTCCCATACCGGTGCACCTCATAATCTTTCAGTTCTTGTTATTCAATTGTTCCGGAGTGCCGAAGATTATCTCATAAGATTCGTGTTTTCATTCCTAATCCGTGCAAGATTTCTCGTAGTTGTTATCCCTTTTGAGCCATTTAATTCTACCGGTGCAATATCTATTTCAAACAATTGTTCAACGGTGGTTCTTTTGAGTGGGCCCTAACCCACAGGTCTTTTCCCAGGATCTTACCTGACTCTTCTAATTTTCCCGGAGCTTCTAAAATTCTTTTCTAAATTTGACGTAAGAATGAGTTATCATCAGTCAAATGCCTTCTCCAAGATCTTTCAAATTCTTTTCCTCGTTGGCTCAATCTTTCTATTCTTCATTATTCCGGAGTGTCTCAATAATTCATGGTGGTGTTTCTCGTCGTCATTCTCAACATTTGAAGACTGAAGAAGAGTTTCTCTTTAATCTTGCTCCATTCTCTTCAAGATTCATGGTTCTAGCTTCGTGCCATCCTCATAATTGTTTTGATTGTGAGAATTCTTTTCACCCATCCGGAGCAATTCAGGAGTCTTTTCAGTTTGATTCCCCGGGGCCCATCATCTCAGATTTATTCATTCCAGCTTTCAGCTCTTGTTCTCCAAATCTTACCAATCAGCTCGTCATCTATTCGTTCACTTGTATCTAAATCCCCTCAAATATCTTCATTCGTTTTCCAATTCTTCCCGGTGAATTGTGCCTTTTTCTTCGTTCATTTTCAATTCTTACGGTGGTTCATTCAAGATTTCACTTCCTTTGTTATCATATCAATTTATTCGTTGTTTCAATCCTACCGGCGGATTGTTGAAGACCTTCCCAAGTTTGCGCTATATCTATCTTAATCCTTTCTACAAGAATAAGTAGTATGACAAATCCATTGCTTGTCATCAATTCAATTGGTGAAGGATGAGCATAATGTAATTCTTATTCTTGTTTCATCGAGTAAATTCAATTCCTTATTTCGGAGGTTCATCAAAATTCTTTATTTCATTTGTTCATCTTTCTTTCCGGAGTTCCAAGTTTTCTCGGTTATATCATTTCAAAGCTTCATGTTATCACTGCAAGGTTTCACCTTGTATTTGCAACTTCTCTTTCTTTTATCATCCTTTTCTTACCGGAGTTCTTCATGGAGGCTCTACATGATGGTTTGTCAAGGATTCTTTTCGTTCTTCAATTGTTCTTCAAGATTTTCTCTCAAAGCTAAGATCCGCCAAGTTATACTCTAAAAATAAACATGGTGCTCAACACATGTTTTGTTTTGAGGAGTTCAAGCATTCTTCATCTTGCATTCCAAAGTGCAATCTTTCTACCTTATCTTTTGAGATGGTGTTATGTCATCCTTGACAATTTCTCTTCATGTTTCATGATTCACAAGTTGTCAAGAAGGAGGTATTTTAAATCCATCATTTTCTCTTCGTTCAAGAGATCTTTTCAACCAATCAATCTTTTGTTGGAGTTATATTTGGGTTATATTTCACCTAAAGCCTTCCCTAAGGAATGTTGCTATTGTGGTGCTTGTCAATGATCCAAGTTATCTCTTTATCTTCTTGGTGAAGAAGTGTTCATCTCTTCGTCGATCTAAAGCAAGCAATTGTTTCCTTTAGTGGTCGGTTGTCACCTCATAATGTTGAGATGTTTCCATAAGTCCACTACAAGGTTATTCTTTTCGTTGTTGGTTTTCCAACAACTCCGTTCTATCCTTCCTTTCAAGGGTGCTTTCCAAACTCATTTGTGGTAGAAGTTGGCTTTTTCTTCTCCATTCTTTTATTCCAATGATCTATCTTCTATTTTTTCTTCCGGAGGCTTTGTGATGTTGTGCTCTTCACCAATCACCTCGTTTTGTGAGGATCGTGTTCTTTTCTTGCTTATCCATTTAACCGGAGTGTTGTATCATCTCTTCAATATCTTTTCATCTCATCAAGTTTTCTTCTCTTTTCTACCGGAGTGCTGCCCAAGTTCTATCATTCTTGTTCCTTGGCTATCTCATTATACCGAGGTGGTCATATTCTTTTCGTTCATGAAGCTCTTATTTTCATGTCTTTGCAACCTTCAAGTTCTCGTAATACTCCTTGTTCCTCTTTTCTAACAGAGTGTTTTCAACCTTGTTCATCTTCGTTGTTTTCTTTTTTTCATTTTGTTCAACCTCTCAAGGTTCTTTGGTTTCACTCGTTTGTCAAAGAAGCAACTTTGTTTTACCTCTTCCTCTTCCGTTTCTCTCCGGTGCCATCCCAGATCTCGGGACGAGATCCTCTCGTAGTGGTGGAGTGTTGTAACGCCCCAAGACCGACGTTCCAGATGCCTTCCTTGTTTTGCGAGTCAGTTGTGTTTTATTTTATTTTATTTGTTTGTTGCATCTCACCATGGCATCATCTGCATTGCATCGGCACTCGTTGCCATCATTGTTTTTAAAACTTGCATTCGTTCGTTGTTGCCGTTTCTCCCTTTGCCTTCATCACCTCTCTTAGAACCCCCTCGTGTGCGCGTCCGAAACTTATCCGAACCCGAACCGCTCAGTCGTTACCGTTGGGTCCGGATCAACCTCAAACATCCCCTCAATATTTTCGGTTATTTGATTAGGCCACCCGTTTGACCCGGAGCCATCCGATCTGGATCGGATGATCCAAAACTCTCTCCTTTCTATATATATCTAGACAACCCACCTAATTTCTAGGATCCTACCCTAGCGCCGCCTTTACACTCTTTCTCGGGATCCTCCCGATCCTCCACCTCCCTCGATTTCAGTCACCAGCCAATCCATCGACCCACTACCTCCCTCGATTCCCCATCCAACCACCTGCCCGAGCGCTCCTTCACTTCGCGATCCCGCCGCCACCAGCGAACCTCGCCGCCGGCGAGCACCAGCAGGACCCCCGAGCTGTCCCACTCTCCTTCTTCCTCCCCTCTCTCTTTTTATTCCTCGCTCTCTCTAATCTCTCCAGCCCTCTCTCGCTTTGGGTTAACGAAGCGATGCATGGAGCTCATCCGTGGCGCCCGAAGCATGGAGCTCCGCCTGCTCATTGGATCCATCCACCGTTGCCTGAATCGAACCCCTGACGCCGAGATCCGGCGCTTCCCCACCGTCTTCGACCTTCCTCTGCGTGCCCGCAAGGTCCACCGCCGCCCACGTCCGCACCAAGTACTGCAGCTGTACGACGCCACCAAGGAGTCGTCGCCCCGCCAAGTCCCTCGCCGGAGCGAACTCATCCCCAAGTCCCGCAGCCGCTGATGCTGTCGCGTCTCCTTCCCTGCGCTGCTCGAGTGCGAGCCATGCCCGCGCACAAGCCTGCTGCACCGCTGCTTGTTCGGGCAGAGGGCGCGCCTCTGCCTTGACCGCTTCGCCTCCTCGCGCTCGAGCTGCCTCCGCGCCTCGATCTCCTTCAAGACCGGCGGATCCATCTTCCCGCCGTCAAGTCTGCCGCCCGCTGCCGTCTTCCGGCGAACCTACCGCGACCCCTGCCTCGTCCTCGTCATGCGGCGACGGAGCGCGCCAGTGCCCGCTTGGCGAGCGCCAAGTCCCGCTCCCGTTGACCGCTCCATGCCTGCATCGCGTGGCCGAGCGCCTCCTCCTTCATCTCGATCTGGGCTTGGCCCATGGTGAGAAACCCCCCAGCGCCCCTTTGTTTTTCTTTTGTTGGGCCTGCTCTGATTGTAGATTCGGCCTGTGTAGTTTTTTTTCCCAGATCTGCGATTTTGTGTATTATCCAGAAAACTGCAGTTTTACAGAAAAACCCTCACGTTCATGCATATCATAACTCACAAATGGTGCATCGGTTTAAAATGATTTAAACATGTAAAGTGCTTAGAATTTTATCTAGTTTCATAATCTGTGACTTTCATCCATGTTGAAAATGTTTAAAATGTTGTTTGCATTAATTTGCTAATATGCCATGTTAAAATGATTTATTTCATAACTAAATAATCGTAGCTCGGTTTTAAATAAATTATATATGTAAATGGGGTAGAAAAATGCCTAGTTTAACATGGTACACTTTATTTTGCTGTTTAACAACATTAAAATTGTGTTTAGGGCAGAACAGTACCTAATCCATAAATAGGCACATGAGGATTTTCCGGACTTGTTGTTCGTTGTTTCCGGCCTCATTTAAACTTGCCTAGTTAGGTAGTTTTGTTGTGCTTCACCCCTTGCCATGATAATCAACATTTAATATTGTTTGGTAGCTTAAACGAGATCAAACTAAATATTTGCATGTGGTGTTTCGTCAATATGCAACTCGTTGCATATTGAGCTCCACTTAACTTGTAGTGTTGTTTGTGCATATTGTCATGCCATGCTATTGAAACCGGACATGCATCATACTTGGTTGTGCATCATGCCATGTTTATGTGATGGTTGTTTACTATGTTGTTTGTTTCTTTCCGGGTTGCTTCTCTCGTTAGCTTCGGTTTCGTTCCGGAGTTGTGAGGATTCGTTCGACTTCATCCGTTTGTCTTCTTCATGGACTCGTTCTTCTTCCTTGCGGGATTTCAGGCAAGATGACCATACCCTCGAAATCACTTCTATCTTTGCTTGCTAGATGCTCGCTCTTTTGCTATGCCTATGCTGCGATGCCTATCACTTGCTTATCATGCCACCCACATTGCCATGTCAAGCCTCTAACCATCCTTTCCTAGCAAACCGTTGTTTGGCTATGTTACTGCTTTGCTCAGCCCCTCTTATAGCGTTGTTAGTTGCAGGTGAAGATGAAGTTTGTTCCTTGTTGGAACATGGAGATGTTGTTCCTTGTTGGCACATGTTTACTTGTTGGGATATCACAATATATCTTATTTAATTAATACATCTATATACTTGGTAAAGGGTGGAAGGCTCGGCCTTATGCCTGTGTTTTGTTCCACTCTTGCCGCCTAGTTTCCGTCATACCGGTGTTATGTTCCCGGATTTTATGTTCCTTACACGGTTGGGTGATTTATGGGACCCCCTTGACAGTTCGCTTTGAATAAGACTCCTCCAAAGAAGGCCCAACCTTGGTTTTACCATTTTCCACCTAAGCCTTTTTCCCTTGGGTTCTGCAGACTCAAGGGTCATCTTTATTTTACCCCGGGCAGTGCTCCTTCGAGTGTTGGTCCAAACTAGAGCACCGTCTGGGACCATTCCTTGGCAACTTGGATTACATCGGTACTGTGACGCTTAGCTTATCCAAAGTGCCCTGAGAACGAGATATGTGCAGCTCCTATCGGGATTTGTCGGCACAGCGGGTGGTCTTGCTGGTCTTGTTTTACCATTGTCGAGATGTCTTGTAGTCCGGGATTCCGAGTCTGATCGGGTCTTCCCGGTAGAAGGAATATCCTTCGTTGACCGTGAGAGCTTATCATGGGCTAAGTTGGGACACCCCTGCAGGGTATTATCTTTCGAAAGCCGTGCCCGCGGTTATGAGGCAGATGGGAATTTGTTAATGTCCGGTTGTAGAAAACCCGAAGTTGACCTTAATTAAAATACATCAACCGCGTGTGTAACCGTGATGGTCTCTTCTCGGCGGAGTCCGGGAAGTGAACACGGTGTTGGAGTTACGTTTGACGTAGGTTGTTCTAGGATCACTTCTTGATCATAGTTGTTCGACCGTGCTTTTGCCTTCTCTTCTCGCTCTCATTTGCGTATGGTAGCCACCATATATGCTAGTCGCTTGCTGCAGCTCCACCTCACTACCCTGTCCTACCTTTAAGCTTAAATAGTCTTGATCTCGCGGGTGTGAGATTGCTGAGTCCCTGTGACTCACGATACTTCAAAACCAGTTTGCAGTGCCAATGAAACCGTGCAGGTGGCGATCCGAGCTCAAGGAGGAGCTCGATGAAGATCTTGTTCATTGTGTTGTTTTGTTTCAGCTTGATCAAGAGTGGAGCCAGTTGGGACGATCGGGGATCTGTGTAGCATTTGGGGTAGTCTTCTTTTATTTTGGTTCCGTAGTCGGACCTTGATTGTATCTGTATGATGTAATGCTTTACTCATGTATTGTGTGAAGTGGCGATTGTAAGCCAACTATGTATCTCTTTCCCTTATGCATTACATGGGTTGTGTGAAGATTACCCCACTTGCGACATTGCTTTCAATGCGGTTATGCCTCTAAGTCGTGCTTCGACACGTGGGAGATATAGCCGCATCGAGGGCGTTACACTCCCACTTGCACTAGAGTCAATAATCTAGATTACACAGTAATGATTCTAACACCCATGGAGTCTTGGTGCTGATCATGTTTTGCTCGTGAGAGAGGCTTAGTCAACGGGTCTGCAACATTCAGATCGGTATGTATCTTGCAAATCTCTATGTCTCCCTCCTTGACTTGATGGCGGATGGAATTGAAGCGTCTCTTGACGTGCTTGGTTCTCTTGTGAAATCTGGATTCCTTTGCTAAGGCAATTGCACCAGTATTGTCACAAAAGATTTTCATTGGACCCGATGCACTAGGTAGGACACCTAGATCGGATAAGAACTCCTTCATCCAGATTCCTTCATTTGCTGCTTCTGAAGCTGCTATGTACTCCGCTTCACATGTAGATCCCGCCACGATGCTTTGCTTAGAACCGCACCAACTTACAACTCCACCGTTCAATATAAATACGTATCCGGTTTGTGACTTAGAGTCATCCGGATCAGTGTCAAAGCTTGCATCGACGTAACCATTTACGACGAGCTCTTTGTCACCTCCATAAACGAGAAACATATCTTTAGTCCTTTTCAGGTATTTTAGGATGTTCTTGACCACTGTCCAGTGATCCATTCCTGGATTACTTTGGTACCTCCCTGCTAAACTAATAGCAAGGCACACATCAGGTCTGGTACACAACATTGCATACATGGTAGAACCTATGGCTGAAGCATAGGGAATGACTTTCATTTTTTCTCTATCTTCTGCAGTGGTCGGGCATTGAATTTGACTCAACTTCACACCTTGTAACACAGGCAAGAACCCTTTCTTTGCTTGATCCATTTTGAACTTCTTCAAAACTTTATCAAGGTATGTGCTTTGTGAAAGTCCAATTAAGTGTCTTGATCTATCTCTATAGATCTTGATGCCCAATATATAAGCAGCTTCACCGAGGTCTTTCATTGAAAAACTCTTATTCAAGTATCCTTTTATGCTATTCAGAAATTCTATATCATTTCCAATCAACAATATGTCATCTACATATAATATTAGAAATGCTACAGAGCTCCCACTCACTTTATTGTAAATACAAGCTTCTCCAAAAGTCTGTATGAAACCATATGCTTTGATCACACTATCAAAACGTTTATTCCAACTCTGAGATGCTTGCACGAGTCCATAAATGGATCGCTGGAGCTTGCACACTTTGTTAGCATCCTTTGGATTGATAAAACCTTCGGGTTGCATCATATACAACTCTTCTTCCAGAATTCCATTCAGGAATGCAGTCTTTACATCCATTTGCCAAATTTCATAATCATAAAATGCAGCAATTGCTAACATGATTCGGACGGACTTAAGCATCACTACGGGTGAGAAGGTCTCATCGTAGTCAACTCCTTGAACTTGTCGAAAACCTTTTGCAACAAGTCGAGCTTTGTAGATAGTAACATTACCCTCAATGTTAGTCTTCTTCTTGAAGACCCATTTATTCTCTATGGCCTGCCGATCATCAGGCAAGTCAACCAAAGTCCACATTTTGTTCTCATACATGGATCCCATCTCAGATTTCATGGCTTCAAGCCATTTCACGGAATCTGTGCTCATCATCGCTTCCTCATAGTTCGTAGGTTCATCATGGTCAAGTAACATGACCTTCAGAACCGGATTACTGTACCACTCTGGTGCGGATCTTAATCTGGTTGACCTACGAGGTTCAGTAGTAACTTGATCTGACGTTACATGATCATCATCATTAGCTTCCTCACTAATTGGTGTAGGAGTCACATGAACTGATTTCTGTGATGAACTACTTTCCAATAAGGGAGCAGGTACAGTTACCTCATCAAGTTCTACTTTCCTCCCACTCACTTCTTTCGAGAGAAACTCTTTCTCTAGAAAGGATCCATTCTTAGCAACGAATGTCTTGCCTTCGGATCTGTGATAGAAGGTGTACCCAACAGTCTCCTTTGGGTATCCTATGAAGACACATTTCTCCGATTTGAGTTCGAGCTTATCAGGTTGAAGCTTTTTCACATAAGCATCGCAGCCCCAAACTTTAAGAAAGGACAACTTAGGTTTCTTGCCAAACCACAGTTCATAAGGTGTCGTCTCAATGGATTTAGATGGTGCCCTATTTAACAAGAATGCAGCCGTCTCTAAAGTATAACCCCAAAATGATAGCGGTAAATCAGTAAGAGACATCATAGATCGCATCATATCTAATAATGTGCGGTTACGACGATCGGACACACCATTACGCTATGGTGTTCCGGGTGGCGTGAGTTTCAAATGAAGACCAAACTCATAACTCAAATATTCTCCTCCACCATCAGATCACAAAAACTTTATTTTATTGTTATGATGATTTTCCACTTCACTCTGAAATTCTTTGAACTTTTCAAATGTTTCAGACTTATGTTTCATCAAGTAGATATACCCATATCTGCTCAAATCATCTGTGAAGGTCAAAAAATAATGATACCCGCTGCGAGCCTCAATATTCATCGGACCACATACATTAGTATGTATGATTTCCAATAAATCTGTTGCCCGCTCCATTGTTCTGGAGAACAGAGTTTTAGTCATCTTGCCCATGAGGCATGGCTTGCAAGTACCAAGTGATTCCAAAAGTCCATCAGAATGGAGTTTCTTCATGCACTTTACACCAATATGACCCAAACGACAGTGCCACAAATAAGTTGCACTATCATTATCAACTCTGCATTTTTTGGCTTTAATATTATGAATATGTGTGTCACTACTATCGAGATTCAAAAAAATAAACCACTCTTCAAGGGTGCATGACCATAAAAGATATTACTCATATAAATAGAACAACCATTATTCTCGGATTTAAATGAATAACCGTCTCGCATCAAACAAGATCCGGATATAATGTTCATGCTTAACACTGGCACCAAATAACAATTATTTAGGTCTAAAACTAATCCCGAAGGTAGATGTAGAGGTAGCGTGCCGACGACGATCACATCAACTTTGGAACCATTTCCCACGCTCATCGTCACCTCGTCCTTAGGTAATCTTCGCTTAATTCGTAGTCCCTATTTCGAGTTGCAAATATTAGCAACAGAACCGGTATCAAATACCCAGGCACTACTGCGAGCATTAGTAAGGTACACATCAGTAACATGTATATCACATATACCTTTGTTCACCTTGCCATCCTTCTTATCCGCCAAATACTTGGGGCAGTTCCGCTTCCAATGACCAGTCCCCTTGCTGTAGAAGCACTCAGTCTCAGGCTTAGGTCCAGACTTGGGATTCTTCACTTGAGCAGCAACTTGCTTGCCGTTCTTCTTGATGTTCCCGTTCTTCCCTTTACCATTTTTCTTGAAACTGGTGGTCTTGTTGACCATCAACACTTGATGCTCCTTCTTGATTTCTACCTCCGCATCCTTTAGCATCGCGAAGAGCTCGGGAATTGTCTTATCCATCCCTTGATTATTATAGTTTATCACGAAGCTTTTGTAGCTTGGTGGCAGTGATTGAAGACTCTGTCAATGACACTATCAACCGAAAGATTAACTCCTAGCTGAGTCAAGTGATTATGATACCCAGGCATTTTGAGTATATGTTTACTGACAGAACTATTCTCCTCCATTTTACAGCTATAGAACTTATTGGAGACTTCATATCTCTCAATCCGGGCATTTGCTTGAAATATTAACTTCAACTCCTGGAACATCTCATATGCTCCATGATGTTCAAAACGTCGTTGAAGTCCCAGTTCTAAGCCGTAAAGCATGGCACACTAAACTATCGAGTAGTCATCAGCTTTGCTTTGCCAGGCGTTCACAACGTCTGGCGTTGCTTCTGCAGCGGGTCATGCACCTAGCGGTGCTTCCAGGATGTAATTCTTATGTGCAGCAATGAGGATAATCCTCAAGTTACGGACCCAATCCGTGTAGTTGCTACCATCATCTTTCAACTTAGCTTTCTCTAGGAACACATTAAAATCCAAAGGAACAGTAGCACGGGCATATACAACAACATAGACATGCAAAATACTATTAGGTACTAAGTTCATGATAAATTAAAGTTCAATTAATCATATTACTTAAGAACTCCCACTTAGATATACATCCCTCTAATCATCTAAGTGATCACGTGATCCAAATCAACTAAACCATGTCTGATCATCAGATGAGATGGAGTATTTTTCAATGGTGAACATCACTATGTTGATCATATCTACTATATGATTCACGCTCGACCTTTCGGTCTTAGTGTTCTGAGGCCATATCTGCATATGCTAGGCTCGCCAAGTTTAACCCGGGTATTCTGCGTGTACAAAACTGTCTTGCACCCATTGTATGTGAACGTAGAGCTTATCACACCCGATCATCATGTGGTGTCTCGGCACGATGAACTGTAGCGTACAATAGACCCAAAGTGGTCAGACCCTTCCCCGGACCCTGCGCAAGCGGGAGCTACATGCACCGGGCTGCCCTTTATTCTGCGTGTGCAAAACTGGCTTGCACCCATTGTATGTGAACGTAGAGCTTATCACACCCAATCATCATGTGGTGTCTCGGCACGACGAACTTTCGCAATGGTGCATACTCAGGGAGAACACTTGTACCTTGAAATTTAGTGAGAGATCATCTTATAATGCTACCGCCGAACTAGGCAAAATAAGATGCATAAAGGATAAACATCACATGTAATCAATATAAGTGATATGATATGGCCATCATCATCTCGTGCCTTTGATCTCCATCTCAAAAGCACCGTCATGTTCACCATCGTCATCGGCGCGACACCTTGATCTCCATCTTAGCATCGTTTTCGTCTCGCCAACTATTGCTTCTACGACTATCGCTACCGCTTAGTGATAAAGTAAAAACAATTACATGGCGATTGCATTGCATACAGTAAAGCGACAACCATATGGCTCCTGCCAGTTGCCGATAACTCTGTTACAAAACATGATCATCTCATACAATAAAATTTAGCATCATGTCTTGACCATACACTACAAAAAAATACACTTCCGTGATGATACGTGTTTGTCACAGTAGGCCACATTTTCTGTCATGCATGTACATCCATGACAATTTTATGACAGAATCAAGATAGTCATACATGTGCTGTCGTAGAAGTGTTCCATGACATTACCAAAATTATCATCACGGAAGTGTCCACTTCCATGACGATAAATCGCGCGTCATAGAAGTGCTTTCGTCAAGGGTGACCGACACGTGGCATCCACCGTAACGGCTCGCCGTTAAGCTATCGGGTCCGGTTTTGGATCTGATAACCCGTTAACAGCATGGACCAATAGTGATTTTACATGTGTAAAATTTTCATTGGCTGGAGGAAACACGTGTCTGCTCCTCGGTGGGCCAGATGTCACCCGTCCATTGGAGGAGACATGCCTATGATACGTCGACACATGGCAGGGCCCAACAGAGGCCCATATAGGTTAAATGGGCCGGCCCAACTAAAGGCCCACAAGATTTGGCGAACCATAATGGGCCGGCCCAGCTAAAGGCCCACAAGATTTTGCGGACCATAATGGGCCGGCCCGACTAAAACCCACAAGATTTTGTGGACCATAATGGGCCGGCCCAGCTAAGGGCCCACAAGATTTTGCGGACCATAATGGGCCGGCCCAGCTAAAGGCCCACAAGATTTGGGGGACCATAATGGGCCGGCCTAGCTAAAGGCCCACAAGATTTTAAGTACACTAGTGGGCCAGCCCCTTCACAGGCTGCCATGTTTTGGGCCAAATGTCGGCCCATATTTCATCCGGTCCATTAACAGCCTACCACGTTCCGAGCCTAATAAAGGCCCATATGAGATCCGGCCCGTTAAAAGCCTACCATATTCTGGGCCAAATTACGACCCAGATAAGATCCGGCCCTTTAAGAGGCTTTTGGCCAAATTATAGCCCATATCAGATTCGGCCCGTCAACTGGACGCTATACTTTTGGGCCCACTTGCTAAAGGCCAATTTAGTAATTCAGACTGATATTAGTTTCGGCCTGTTAAAGGCCCGTTTAACATTTCGGCCCTATATTTATTTCGGCCTATTAAAAGCCCGTCATATAGTTGGGCCTAACTACGACCCGGTTTGCATCCGGCCTGCTCACAGTCGATAATCTGATTGGGCAAAACAAGGACCGAGACAATTTTGGCCTGTTAACGGCCCGTGATGTGATTGGCACAATCATGGGCCAGGGTCTATTTCGGTATGCTGCCGGCCCGTGAGCTGTTCGGCACGTTTCAGGCCCAACCTACTTTTCAGCCTCCTAAAATCCCATTGAGTTTTCTTGCAAAAATAGGGCCGACTGTTTACTCAGCCTATTAAAGGCCCGAATCTACTTGTGGGCCAGTTTACATTTAGGCCTGTTAACCGACCAAGATGACTGGGCCCATGATGCGGATAATACATAGTGATTTGCATGAAGGCCCAATTATGTACCGTAATTTTACAGTTTGGCCGGTTTACTGTGAAGACACGATATATTATATATACAGTAAAATAACTGCAACATCGTGAGAAAAAACCTAGACTATACAATAAATAAATTACGACATATTAAATCCACTGGGCATCAAAGTTTGCCACCATGATAATAAAGCACAAGCAGACAGCAGATTACATACACTAGGCATCAAAGATCGCCACCAGTGCAAATAAACACGCCGACAAAATAATATACAAAGCGGTCAGCACTTCAATAGAGTTCAAGAAAGGTTAGCCCTGCTCGGGAGCTGCAGCACAAGCAGTTGAGCAAGCTGATGAGACTGCTCTTGTTTGACAGTTATATGCTCCTCACTCTGAAAGATAAACAAGCAGACAGATGACAGGTTTTGCACATATAAGTATGAGTGCTGACAATTCATCACATTTCTTGCTGACGAATGATGACCCACAAGTGTAGGGGATCTATCGTAGTCCTTTCGATAAGTAAGAGTGTCGAACCCAACGAGGAGCAGAAGGAAATGACAAGTGGTTTTTAGTAAGGTATTCTCTGCAAGCACTGAAATTATAGGTAACGGATAGTTTTGCGATAAGATAATTTATTACTGGTAACAAGCAATGAAAGTAAATAAGGTGCAGCAAGGTGGCCCAATCCTTTTTGTAGCAAAGGGCAATCCTGGAAAAATTCTTATATAGAGAAAAGCGCTCCCGAGGACACATGGGAATTATCGTCAAGCTAGTTTTCATCACGCTCATATGATTCGCGTTCGTTACTTTGATAATTTGATATGTGGGTGGACCGGTGCTTGGGTACTGCCCTTTCTTGGACAAGTATCCCACTTATGATTAACCCCTATTGCAAGCATCCGCAACTACAAAAGAAGTATTAAGGTAAACCTAACCATAGCATGAAACAAGTGGGTCCAAATCAGCCCCTTACGAAGCAACTCATAAACTAGGGTTTAAACTTCTGTCACTCTAGCAACCCATCATCTACTTATTACTTCCCAATGCCTTCCTCTAGGCCAAAATAATGGTGAAGTTTCATGTAGTCGACGTTCACATAACACCACTAGAGGAGAGACAACATACATCTCATCAAAATATCGAACGAATACCAAATTCACATGACTACTAATAGCAAGACTTCTCCCATGTCCTCAGGAACAAACGTAACTACTCACAAATCATATTCATGTTCATAATCAGAGGGGTATTAATATGCATAAAGGATCTAAACATATGATCTTCCACCAAATAAACCAACTAGCATCAACTACAAGGAGTAATCAACACTACTAGCAACCCTGAGGTACCAATCTGAGGTTTTGGTACAAAGATTGGACACAAGAGATGAACTAGGGTTTGAGAGGAGATGGTGCTGGTGAAGATGTTGATGGAGATTGACCCCCTCCCGATGAGAGGATTGTTGGTGATGGCGATGGCGATGATTTCCCCCTCCCGGAGGGAAGTTTCCCCGGCAGAATAGCTCTGCTGCAGCTCTAGATTGGTTCCGCCTCGTGGCGGTGGAGTTTCATCCCGTAAGCTTCCTTATGATTTTTTCCAGGGTAAAAGACTTCATATAGCAGAAGATGGGCACCGGAGGGCTGCCAGGTGGCCCACGAGGCAGGGGGCGCCCAGGGGGGTAGGGCGCACCCCCCACCCTCGTGGACGGTGGGTGGCCCCCCTCTGGTATTTCTTCCGCTCAATATTTTTTATTAATTCCCAAAATGACTTTCGTGGAGTTTCAGGACTTTTGGAGCTGTGCAGAATAGGTCTCTAATATTTGCTCCTTTTCCAGCCCAGAATCCCAGCTGCCGGCATTCTCCCTCTTCATGTAAACCTTGTAAAATAAGAGATAATAGCCATAAGTATTGTGACATAACATGTAATAACAACCCATGATGCAATAAATATCGATATAAAAGCATGATGCGAAATGGACATATCAACTCCCCCAAGCTTAGACCTCGCTTGTCCTCAAGCGGAAGCCGATATCGAAAAATATGTCCACATGTTTAGAGATAGAGGTGTCGATAAAATAAAATACGGACATGAGGGCATCATGATCATTCTTATAATAGCAGCATACATATATTTTGTCATATGATTTCTCATGTTAAAGTAACAATCTATTCACAATGTCAAGTATGATTCAGAAACTTCACTGAGAACTAACAAACTATAATCTCAGTCATTGAAGCAATTGCAATTTATCATAACATAGGAAATATTCAACAATAGAGCTTTTCAGCAAGTCCACATACTCAACTATCATTTAGTCTTTCACAATTGCTAACACTCACGCAATACTTATGGTTACGGAGTTTTAATCGGACACAGAGAAAGATAGGGGCTTATAGTGTTGCCTCCCAACCTTTTACCTCAAGGGTAATGTCAACAATAATAGTTCATGCTAACTTACACCCAATTGGATATATATATATATGTATGTATGTATGTATATCAGGATCTTTCCAACACGAGGTGCTTGCCAAAGGATAAAGTAAAAAGGGAAAGGTGAAATTCACCTTGACTCTTACAGAATGTAAAAGTAAAAGATAGGCCCTTCGCAGAGGGAAGCAGAGGTTGTCATGTGCTTTTATGGTTGGATGCACGAAATCTTAATGCAAAAGAACTTCACTTTATATTGCCACTTGTGATACGAACCTTTATTATGCAGTCCGTCGCTTTTATTACTTCCATATCACAAGATCGTATAAAGCTTATTTTCTCCACACTAATAAGTCATACATATTTAGAGAGCAATTTTTATTGCATACAACATGACAACTTACTTGAAGGATCTTGCTCAATCCATAGGTAGATATGGTGGACTCTCATGGCAAAACTAGGTTTAAGGATGTTTGGAAGCACAAGTAGTATCTCTACTTGGTGCAAGGAATTTGCTAGCATGAGGGGGAAAGGCAAGCTCAACATGTTGGATGATCCATGACAATATACTTTATTTTAGATATAAGAAAACATAACCCATTATGTTGTCTTGCTTGTCCAACATCAACTCTCTAGCATATCATACTTCAATGAGTGCTCACAATCATAAAAGATGTCCAAGATAGTATATTTATATGTGAGAACCTGTCTTTCTTTATTACTTCCTATTAATTGCAACGATGACCAAAACTAAGTTTGTCAACTCTCAACAACTTTTATTCATCATACTCTTTATGTGAAGTCATTACTCTCCATAAGATCAATATGATCTCTTTATTCTTTTTATTATTTTTCTTCTTTCTCAAGATAATAGCAAGATAGCAAGGCCCTTGACTCAACACTAATCTTTATTATATATAGCTCACAGACTCGATTACATAGAGGGATCATAAAGCAAAACTCAAAAATAAATCATACCAAAACTTTATTCTACTAGATCATGATATTACCAAAAGGATTGAACTAAATAAAATGGTAAAGATAGGAGTGTGATGGTGATACGATACCGGGGCACCTCCCCCAAGCTTGGCAGTTGCCAAGGGGTGTGCCCATACCCATATGATTATGTCCTCGGAGGTGGTGATGATGGAGTTGTTGATGATGTAGGCTTGTCGTCTGTGTTCCAAGGCATAGGCTCACCATCATAGAACGATGATCGAGTCTCCGGGATCATCAAATCTGCAGCCAAACTCATCCTCTTGAATCTATATAAATACTCACAGTTTTGGTTTTGCAGGTCATAGATCTGTGCTTGGAGGTGCTCGATTTTCTCATAAAGCTTGAAGATGGTCTCCCAATGTTCTTGGCATCCAGCTTGTGGTTGTTGGTGAACTCCGCGATCTACATCTGGTTGGCGTTGAGTCCACGTTCCACCATCCCTTGGCACTTGAAAAGTTGTTGTTCCATTGTTTCGAGCTTTGTCTCCACACTTCCGGTACTCCTTGGTCCCTCAACATCGCGGATGTGCAGCACCCCCTCACGCATCTCAATGGTTTGATGGTGATGCAGCACCTCCGCGAGGTAGGGGTTGACGACCCTCTCGAAAAACTTGTCCTTGGGGGCGCTTGAAGACGTCATGGTGCTCTAGATCTGTCAGAAAATCAGCTCGAAACAAGGACAGAGGATATTTGCATGATACAGTGGTCAAAACCTTCGGGAGATTATATAATGAATTTTACCAACTAAAAGAAGTATTGTGCAAGAAAACGGAGTCCGGAGAGCACACGAGGTGCCCACGAGGCAGGGGGCGCGCCCAGGGGGGTAGGGCGCGCCCTCCACCCTCGTGGATGCCTCGTGTCCTTCTCGGACTACTTCTTATTTTTATATTTACTTAAATATTCCAAAACGGAGAAAATTTGCTATTAGAACTGTTTTGGAGTCTGTTTACTTACCGTACCACATACCTATTCCTTTTCGGAGTCTGAAACGTTCTGGAAAGTGTCCCTTATGTATTCCTCCGGGTCACGGTTTCAATAATATTAGTTTCAAAATTTATAGGATTACCTGAGATATAATGTTTGATTCTTTGACCGTTCACCACCTTCGGGTTTGTGCCTTCGAAGTTGTTGATTTTTATAACACCGGAACGATAGAACTCCTTGATAACATAAGGGCCTTCCCATTTAGAGAGAAGTTTTCCTGCAAAAAATCTTAAACGAGAGTTGAATAGCAACACATAGTCACCTACATTAAACTCATGCTTTTGTATCCTTTTGTCATGCCATCTTTTAACTTTTTATTTAAATAGTTTGGCATTCTCATAAGCCTAGGTTCTCCATTCATCAAGTGAGCTAATGTCAAATAACCTCTTCTCACCGGCAAGTTTGAAATCATAATTGAGCTCTTTAATGGCCCAATATGCCTTATGTTCTAGTTCGAGAGGCAAGTGACATGCTTTTCCATAAACCATTTTATATGGAGACATACCCATAGGATTTTTATATGCAGTTCTATAAGCCCATAATGCATAATCAAGTTTCTTGGACCAATTCTTTCTAGATCTATTAACAGTCTTTTGCAAAATTAATTTAAGCTCTCTGTTACTCAATTCTACTTGGCCACTAGACTGTGGGTGATAAGGAGATGCAATTCTATGATTAACGTCATACTTAGCAAGCATTTTACGAAAAGCACCATGAATGAAATGTGAACCACCATCAGTCATTAAATATTTAGGGACACCAAACCTCAGATAAATAACTTTTTTAAGCATCTTAATAGAGGTGTTATGATCAACACTACTAGTTAGAATAGCTTCTACCCACTTAGTAACGTAATCAACAACAACTAAAATATGTGTATAACCATTAGAGGCATGAAACAGTCCCATATAATCAAAACCCCAAACATCAAATGGTTCAATAACAAGAGAATAATTCATAGGCATTTCTTGACGTCTACTAATATTACCAATTCTTTGACATTCATCGCAAGACAAGACAAACTTACTGGCATCTTTGAATAGAGTAGTCCAATAAAAACTGGATTGCAATACCTTATGTGCAGTTCTATCTCCAGCGAGGTGTCCTCCATATGCTTCGGAGTGACACTTGCGTAGGATCTGTTCCTGTTCATGCACAGGTACACAACGTCTAATAACACCGTCTACTCCTTCTTTATAAAGGTGTGGGTCATCCCAGAAGTAATGTCTTAAATCATAGAAAAACTTTTTCTTTTGCTGGTATGTGAAACTAGGTGGTACAAATTTAGCAACAATATAATTAGCATAATCAGCATACCATGGAGCAGTACGAGAAGCATTAATGACATTCAATTGTTGATCAGGAAAGCTATCATCAATAGGTAGTGGGTCATCAAGAACATTCTCTAACCTAGACAAGTTGTCTACAATGGGGTTCTCAGCTCCCTTTCTATCAATAATATGCAAATCAAATTCTTGTAGCAAGATAACCCATCTAATAAGTCTAGGTTTAGCATCTTTCTTTTCCATAAGATATTTGATAGTAGCATGATCAGTGTGAATAGTTACTTTAGGATCAACAATATAAGGTCTGAACTTATCACAAGCAAATACAACTGCTAAGAATTCCTTTTCAGTAGTGGCATAATTTCTCTGGGAAGTGTCTAGAGTTTTACTAGCATATTGAATAACGTTTAATTTCTTATCTACTCTTTGTCCTAGAACAACACCTACAACATAATCGCTAGCATCACACATAATTTCAAAGGGTAAATTCCAATCAGGTGGGTGAACAATAGGTGCAGAGACCAAAGCTTTCTTAAGTATTTCAAATGCTTCTACACAATCATCATCGAAGGCGAAAGGAATATATTTTTGTAATAGATTAGTCAGAGGCCTATAAAATTTAGAAAAGTCCTTAATGAACCTCCTATAAAACCCGACATGACCAAGGAAACTTCTTATACCTTTAATGTCCTTGGGACACGTCATCTTTTCAATAGCATCAACTTTAGGTTTATCAACTTCAATACCTCTTTCAGAAATTTTATGCCCCAAAACAATGCCTTCGTTAACCATAAAGTGTCACTTCTCCCAATTTAAAAGAAGACTCACTACTGGAATCTGGCACTTTGCCATGTGCCATGGCAGATGGCAAAGGCATGGTCGACAGATGGCAAAGGCTTTGCCATCTGCCAGCAGATGGCAAACAGTTTGTCTGAAACCCTGCCGGTAAAGGCTTCTTTGCCGTCTGGCGGCTGATGGCAAAGAGCTCGTGGCTTTGCCATCGGTGGCGGATGGCAAAGCCTCTTAACGGGTTAGCCCGTTAGAAGGCTAACGGCATACTTTGCCATCTGCGCCAGATGGCAAAGGCTGCTGTTTGCCGTCTGCCGGTAGATGGCAAAGGCTGCAGGCTGTTTGCCATCTGCTAGCAGATGGCAAAGGCTGCAGGCTGTTTGCCGTCTGCCAGCAGATGGCAAAGGCTGCAGGCTGTTTGCCATCTGCTAGCAGATGGCAAAGGCTGCAGGCTGTTTGCCGTCTGCCAGCAGATGGCAAAGGCTGCATGCTTTGCCGTCTTCCAGCAGATGGCAAAGAGCCCAAATAGGCCAGCCCAAATTTTACATGTAGATGACACGTGGCATCTTTGCCATCCGCCAGCTGATGGCAAAGCTCTTTGCCATCTGCCAGCAGATGGCAAAGTGACTATATTGCCCCATTTAATTTTGTTTTTTCTTATATCAATTCATTTTCATAGAAATCAAACAAAAATATATTTATATGACCAATATAGCATATTCAACACATATTACCAATAGTCATGAACACATATGTATCCAACACATGTTACCAATAGTAGCAAGTTTCATCCGTACATATACATAGTTTCATCAATATTACACAGTTTCATCCATAGGTAGCAAGTTTCACAAGGTCAAAACAAAAACTAAATACAAGCACTCCATCAACCCAAGCTTCCATGATCTTAAGCAAATCTGTAAAATGGGAAAGAAGAAAGTTAGAAGTAGAAGACTAGAAGAAGAAGATTATTATGATGCAACTAAAATGTGAAGATTATTATGATGCAACTTATATCTGTAAAATAGGTCATTTTGGAGCTAAGTATGGTTATTATGTCATTTTTGAGCTAGCTAAGCATACTAAGTCATTTTGGTGTAAAACATGCTAAGGTCATTCCAGAGCTAAGTAAGGTTATTATGTCATTTTGGAGCTAGCTAAGCATTTGAAGTCATTTAGGTCATTTAGGAGCTAAAATATGTCATTTCTTAAGCATATTATGTCATTTTAGAGTTAGCTAAGCATATTAAGTCATTTTGGAGGAAAAGATGCTAAGTATAGGTCATTTTAGAGCTATCCTAGGTTAAATAGGTCATTTTTAAGCTAGCTAAGCATATTAAGTCATTTTGGAGGAAAAAATGCTAAGTATAGGTCATTTTAGAGCTATCCTAGGTTAAATAGGTCATTTTGGAGCTAATTAAGCTTATTACGTAATTTTTGAGCTAGCTAAGCATATTGAGTCATTTTGGAGGAAAAAATGCTAAGTATAGGTCATTTTAGAGCTATCCTAGGTTAAATAGGTCATTTTGGAGCTAAGTAAGGTTATTATATCATTTTGGAGCTAGCTAAGCATATGAAGTCATTTAGGAGCTCAAATATGTCATTTCTTAAGCATATTATGTCATTTTAGAGCTAGTTAAGCATATTACGTCATTTTGGAAGAAAAGATGCTAAGTATAGGTCATTTTAGAGCTATCCTAGGTTAAATAGGTCAGGGGCGGCACCGGAGGCCCCCAACCCTAGATCACGAGAGCCTCCATCCATATTCGCTCCTCCCCGCCATCGCCGGCGTCGTCGCCGGCGGCGGCGGGCCTCCCCTGCCAAAGGCAGCGGGTGTGGTGGATGTGCTCTCCTGCTGTTGGCGGCGGTGATCTTCCCTGAAGTGACGATCTGTAACATCCCAAAATTCTAAATTTTGGAATGTTATAATAATTAAAATATATGATTGTTTGATTGATTGTTGAGTGATCGATGGAGTGAAATTGATTGGAATTTTAAACTTTTTGAAAGTTAGATGAGCGGGAATAAAAGGACTTTCCCAAACTTTCATTTTGCTTTTATGATCTTCGGGAACTCAAATTCTTTTCATCACAAAACCCTGGAGAGAAGATGACATGACTTCTTCCATTTATTTAAATGACAAGGGGTGTTGAAAATATTTGAATTTCATTTGGAAAATATTTCCAATTCTGAAACTTTATGCAACTCAATGATTTTCACGAGAGAAGATAAAATGACTGCTTCAAATTAAATGAAATATGAGTTGGGAGTTTTAAAAGAATTAAATCCAAAGTTCTTTTGAATTTATTTCCAATTTGGAGTTATTTGAGTTTTATTCAAAATATTTTTCTCCAAAAACAAAATATATGGAAATTAGGGTAACATGATTCCCTACATCGAAAATTGGAGAGAAATTAATTTGAAGTCATTTTGGTATTTTAAAAATAATTTTTGTTGGATTTTATTGGACTAGAAGCACTCTTTGCTTTATTTAAATTTGTGTGTATTTTATTTAACGCTAGAATAATGTTCATCATGTAGAAATCTTTTTCTGAAAATTTTGATATATTATATGCCTATATAAAATTTTTATTTGGTTTTTTATTTTTGTTTTGTTGTCTCTATAAAAAAAAGTCCATGGCGCCTTGGGCCAAAGGCCCAAGCCGCCACTGCCACCGGCCGGCCACCATCGCGTGCGCACACTAGGGAGCCAGGCGCCGCTCCTTTTTCCTAATACTAGTAGGATTTTTGTCCTACTTCCGTTTATTCCGATTTGTTTCTAGATCTTTTCCCTTTTGTTTCCTAATCCTAATCTATTTTCTTGTCCCCTACCCCAAGCAAAACCCTCCCCTCCACACTATAAATACCCAAGCACCCCCCTCCAACACATCAAACCAACACCTCTCCTCTCCTCTCCTCTCCTCTCCACAGCAGCAGCAGTGCAGCACCACCGCCGCCGCCAAGTGCCGCCGCCACGCCCTCGACCTCTCCTGAGGTTTATATGATCTCCTCTCCACCGTCCCGTGATCTCCTTTCCTCTAGGATCAACCGCAACATCGGATCCGATCTTCTTCCCCAACTCCGACGACTACTCGGTGAGATCCACGAAATCCGTAATTCATTTTTTTCAGAAAATAGCAATCTTAGAAAATTCATATCTTTTAGAGTTTTTAGTATTTTGAGTGATTCCAATTGCTATGTGTCACAAATTTGCGGAAGTTTCTGTTAGTGTCTCTGGATTTCAAGTTTGAGTAGTTTAAATTTGAATTTGATAAATTTTGTTCAGATTAGTATTTTGGCCATAACTTGAGTTTAAAAATAGGTTTTAATTAATTCTTTTTGCTCCTGGTCACTTATGATATTTTTTAGCTGTATGATTTAGTTTGGTAATTTTGGAGTATTTTAAATTAGATTTTAGTAAAAACAATACTGTTTTGCTTATATAGTTGTTTTAGTTATGTAATTATTGTTTTTAATTATTTTTAGTTCATTCCTTTTGTAGATTTTCACTTGTTGTTATATGTTTATGTTTAGCTACAGTAGATAAATTTTTGTAGTTATTTATTAGTGTTTAGCTACTGTTTTTGTAATTGCTTGTTTAGTTCATAGTGATAGTGGATAAAGATAGTTTTATTAGTTTTAAAAGTAATTCTTTTCCACTTCAAGTTATATTGTTTTTGTTTCTGTTATTTGTGAACACATTAGTTGTTATATTTATTTAGTATAGTTTATTAATGTTTTAATAAATGATTTGCTGTTATAGTTGTCTTAGTGTTTTGCTAGTTGCTATATTTGTTCTAGTATTCACTAGATGGTTATAGTAGTTTTATATTAGTTCTTTTTGTTAGTTAGTAAATTAGTAATTTATTTTCTGTTATTTTATTAGATTTATATTTTCTTTGCTGTAGAAGAAAAATATTAGAATAATTTAGTAATGTTATGTTAAGATTTGTGTGAGTTGGTCACCACTAGTTTTTCGTTGAATTTTTCTTTCGAAGTTTTTCCTTTGGTTTTCGACTCGGTTTTCTTGTTGCTTTTATTTTGATTGAGTATTGTTATGATTGATAGAATTGATTGCTAGGATGATTGCTTATATGATTGTCTGTGTAATATAGATTTTCAAAGGAGTGACGAATAGTTCTACCAAGTCTTTATTCGAGGCGTTATTATCTTCATCAAGTAATACCGAGCAAGTTCACTTTGACCATGTTTTTCATACCTATGTGTTTTATTGCATCTAGTGTCATCTTAGCAACAAACCCTCCAGTAGTGATATTGAATTCTTGTAGTTGAGTAGTATGCATGAGGTAGGAACCCATCACCTGTTACCAAGCCGGGGCGATATTTTATTTTAATGCTACGCTATAGTAGGCGGGGTTTGGTATGAGTGCTCGGGAGTGGTGTGAGAATGGAGGATCTCGTCAATGGCGACAACTCCATGATGGAATCTGCAAGGACTGCATCTTCAAGGCCTCAAGACTTCAAGACTCGAGACAAGAATTCAATACACACTCTTGGGTGAAGGATGGTTGACGGGCACCTGGAGAATCCGGTGGTTGGTCGGGATGCATGGAGAAGCGCCATGACATCTTGCGGAAAGCTTCACCCAGACTCAAAGAGACGGAAGAATACTTCATGCCGGAAGCTTACTGCAACCGCAAGTCACTATGGGCTCGGCTTGGTTGACCTTAGTTGTGACTCTGGCTGGGGCGGTGCTAGCAGATGTAGAACTACGGTAGGATTGAATGAGCAGCGGACGGTGGTCGGAGGAACTCTTGAGGAAGACCATGTTTTGGTCATCTTGTTCTCAAACACCTGAAGTGCGAGAACGTAAAGAGAGGATCGAATCTTGCGGGTAAAGTGTACAAACCTCTCTGAGGGTTAAACCTAATCGATTAGCCGTGTCCCGATTCACGGACAATTTGAGCATCTGGACTTGGATCTATCTCGGAACTCTCAACACGGATTGATAACTTAATTGTGGGCAACTTATGATGATTTTGGGCTATGAGACATCGGTTGGCGGAACCATGTAATGATAGAAAACTCCATAGTACAGACTTCATTTATTCCTTTGATGTAGGAAAATAAAACCAGCTTTTACGCAAACAAAACTCAGACCCGAGCCACAAAGCCAAATTGCATATAGTATAGCTTTACCATCTGTTTTCTCATGTTGTGATCTTGCGGTACATTCAATGTCTTGACCTACACGGCTGCAACGTATCATGTTGCAGGATTTTCTTCGACGAGTAAGAGTTACGATCTGAGGTTACGATCTACACTCAACCTGCCGATGGCGTTGATGGGACTCCACACCCGACTATTTGTTTCCGTTGTGACTTATGAGGTATGTATCAGTTTTACGTTAATTATACATGTGATTGCACTTTGATATATACATTGATGTACTGTGTGTGCCAGCATACTGATCCAGGGATGGCACAGATACACAGAGGCTTAACCGTCTGAGGTCGGGTCGCTACACGATCAATCCGGTGGTGCAGCTCACCCAGGCGACGGCTGATCCGTCGATGTGCACCCTTGCATGTCTAGCCTGATTGTTTGGTGCACCATCGGCCGGTGCGAGGTGGACTGATCCTGCGATGGCACCCAAGGCCTTGGTTGTGCGCCGTCCTATGCTTCCTCCGTTGTGTGGGGTTGCCCCGGCTCTCGTCGGCAGCGGATCCATGCATGGCGGGACAACACGATGTATTGGAGCTGACCTCCGATGCCTCCCGGTGCATGGCTGGGCCTGAAGCCCCTTGGTTGATCTGGCCATGCCGCCGGCGGTCAATCTGGTCTAGCCCTCCGTCACCAGCTCGCGATGTGGGTCTAATCTGTTGATCACTCATGGGCTAGTCAGATTGCAAATTGCAGTGGCCATCAAAGAGTTTGCATGAGGATTCCTCTACTCAGATCTGGTGGCTGCTACCGACGGCTTGTCCTAGCGAGGTAGCGAGATGCAACCCGAAGACTCCTTGTGTATTTTGGCAGCTCTTACTCTGGTCAGTTTGCCTTCGACGGTGAGGTGCAATCTATGGATGATGACTTGATGCAGAGGGTATGGTTGTGCAACAGCTGCGATGAGATTTCTAGCCCAACACATGTAGCTGCTCGGATTGTGAAAAAGTGGCAGCGATAACACAAGATTGACTTCGATTTGGTGGTACTTCTCGAGTATCCTGTCTTGAGCTCCGGGGTGAAATACCTAGGTAAGCCGTTTGGTTGTACCTGGCAATGGTGATGTTTTTGCGTCGTAACCTTGTTGAAGGCATTGCTCGGATATGCTCGAACTTGTTCTTCAGGGTGAAAACCTAGAATCTGGCCTTTGGTGGTTGGATCCAGTGACGGTGACGCTTGAGCATCGCTCCCTTCTTGAAGGCGTTGCTGTTGAAGAACATCGTTGTCCTTGTGATGTCAAAAGATGGTTGGTGCGGATAAGGTCATTGTTGTAGACTTGTAGTTTGTCGACCACTATTTTGATCTCGTTAGGGATTTTTTTTCGTCTCGCTTTGGCATAGCTTTGGTCTTACATGACTTTGCTCTTTGCCGGCGTGTTTTTGGTGTGTGTGTGTTGATGTTGGCTGTGTGCATCCTAGCTATGCAGAGGCCGGGTGTGTACTCATGGTGTCTGTATCCACTTGATGCTTCATTTCAATAAAATTCACCCTTTATCGAAAAATACGTCATTTTTAAGCTAGCTAAGCATATTAAGTCATTTTGGAGGAAAAATGCTAAGTATAGGTCATTTTAGAGCTATCCTAGGTTAAATAGGTCATTTTGGAGCTAATTAAGCTTATTATGTCATTTTTGAGCTAGCTAAGCATATTGAGTCATTTAGGAGGAAAAAATGCTAAGTATAGGTCACTTTAGAGCTAGCCTAGGTTAAATAGGTCATTTTTGGAGCTAAGTAAGGTTATTATGTCATTTTGGAGCTAGCTAAGCATATGAAGTCATTGAGGACCTAAAATATGTCATTTCTTAAGCATATTATGCCATTTTAGAGTTAGCTAAGCATATTAAGTCATTTTGGAGGAAAAGATGCTAAGTATAGGATATTTTAGAGCTATCCTAGGTTAAATAGGTCATTTTTAAGCTAGCTAAGCATATTAAGTCATTTTGGAGGAAAAAATTCTAAGTATAGGTCATTTTAGAGCTATCCTAGGTTAAATAGGTCATTTTGGAGCTAATTAAGCTTATTATGTAATTTTTGAGCTAGCTAAGCATATTGAGTCATTTTGGAGGAAAAAATGCTAAGTATAGGTCATTTTAGAGCTATCCTAGGTTAAATAGGTCATTTTAGAGCTAAGTAAGGTTATTATGTCATTTTGGAGCTAGCTAAGCATGTGAAGTCATTTAGGAGCTAAACTATGTCATTTCTTAAGCATATTATGTCATTTTAGAGCTAGTTAAGCATATTAAGTAATTTTGGAGGAAAAGATTCTAAGTATAGGTCATTTTAGAGCTATCCTAGGTTAAATATGTCATTTTGAAGCTAGCTAAGCATATTAAGTCATTTTGGAGGAAAAAATGCTAAGTATAGGTCATTTTAGAGCTATCCTAGGTTAAATAGGTCATTTTGGAGCTAATTAAGCTTATTATGTAATTTTTGAGCTAGCTAAGCATATTAAGTCATTTTGGAGGAAAAAAATGCTAAGTATAGGTCATTTTAGAGCTAGCCTAGGTTGAATAGGTCATTTTGGAGCTAAGTAAGGTTATTATGTCATTTTGGAGCTAGCTAAGCATATGAAGTCATTTAGGACCTAAAATATGTCATTTCTTAAGCATATTATATCATTTTAGAGCTAGCTAAGCATATTAAGTCATTTTGGAGGAAAAGATGCTAAGTATAGGTCATTTTAGAGCTATCCTAGGTTAAATATGTCATTTTTAAGCTAGCTAAGCATATTAAGTCATTTTGGAGGAAACATGCTAAGTATAGGTCATTTTAGAGCTATCCTAGGTTAAATATGTCATTTTGGAGCTAATTAAGCTTATTATGTCATTTTTGAGCTAGCTAAGCATATTGAGTCATTTTGGAGGAAAAGATGCTAAGTATATGATTATGTCGCTAGTATCCATATGGCAGAGAACCCGGGCCGACATGACTAGTCATAGAACCAAGGTGGCACAAACGTACAGGGACAGGCATACATGACCCAGCAATGCACATGTCGGTCATCAGCGAGTTTAACCAAGTCGTAGCAAGCTACAAGGACTTCGGCGATACACGCGTGACATTTCCCGTAAGGACGGACACGAGAGCAAAGAAGGACACATGCGGTCAATCCATGTGTTCCGAGCGGTAGCAAACTACCATGGCTCGATGGAAGCACTAGGAGGCATTTCCTGTATGGAAGGCTACCAAAGGCACACGACTAGGTGTGAATCCCACACATACAATGCATTTCAAACATACACACATTATGCACGATATGTGTAGATACAACATGGCATCACAACAAAACTCTATTAAGCAAAACACTTGGGAAACTTACCATCATCATGGAGGTGTAGGTGTAGGTGTAGGTGTAGGACCGGTCGCGCCCGATGGCGAGCGGAGAAGGATCGGTCGATGCTTGTCGGGAGTTCGCTGCACCAAAGATTATTTCAATGTATCGTTAGCATGATGCAACTCAAATGTGAAGACTAGTAACTAATGACCGTTCAAATGAAACTCACCGTGCCGCGGAGCAATGCCTAGCATCGGCGGAGGGTGCAACCGTTGTTCTCGCACATGGACTGCACAATTGGTTTTGTGAGTCAGTCATATTAGTTACTAATGAAAGGAACATTGCGTGCATGACTTAGCTAATATCGAGAAGAAACTTACCACGAAGAGATCGTACATGGCCGGTTAGCGAGTCGTTCGGTTCCTCTCCTCCTCCAACAGCCTAGCCGTCCTCTCCTCATTCTCCTGTCCCTCTCCGCCTTTGCCGGTCCCTCTCCGCCAACTGCCGGTCCCTCTCCTCAAAAGCAGCACAGGTCTTCGCTCTCTCGCCTCAATAGCAGCCTGCAACACCACTCGTTAGCATTGTAATCATCGACGGCCGCAAACACAATGTAATGGATGAAAGGCTCTTGAGTCCGTATAACAAACCTGGAATTCGATTTCCACCGGTCGTAAATGAGGCGGTATCTCGGGATCGAGCTGATGCAGCGCTTCTTGATGTGCGGAGAGTGCTACTACAATGTATCGATCCATTACCAATGGCTAACGAGCCATGGGACCTCCCGCCACCAGATATCATCACCAGCTCTGGATCAAGAGGCGGCTCGGGTTAAAGTCCGGCCCTTTCCTCGCCTTCCCCGCTTAACGTCTTGCACCATCTTGTGGTGGGAGGCCTCGTTCTGAAGTTCTTTGCATTTTCGAGTCGACTCAAAGAATGCCTTGGCCTTCTTATGCACGTGCAATATTGGACATGCCATAGAGGTCGAACAGCTCTGCACTGGAGCCTTGTTGTGTTTTGACTAGAAGAGAGGAACAGAGTATTAGTTAAGGACTCAAGCTAGCACAAAGAATGAATTTGCATGAATCATGAAGCAAACCACACATACCCAGTTTTTCCCGTACCCATGTAGGTTGACGCTGCCTAGATGGTGTGGCACACCTTTCATTTTGAAACGCTTGTCCTTTGCAATGTTGTGGGCGACGCGCCATTGGGGAGAGCACCACTCATCCACCAACACCTCCCAGCAGTCCATCTTGTCCGCACACCATCTCGGGGGCACCTAAGTTAAGTAAGAGAAATTTGAGCGCTACACCTACGAATCAAATCAAGGAAACTAAGTACAAGGCCTTAAGAATAGGTAATTACCTTCATGTACTTCTCCTTACTCAGATACTTGTCCCGACACTTCTCTTTTCTCCTCCTAATACCAGTCTGTGCTAAGTAGTCTCGAACAGCCTGCGTCCGAGCCTCGTGCCAAAAGTTTCCAAGTAGGCGCTTTGCACTCGGCGTCGATAACCCGAGCCATGACCTCCTCCTCATCCCTCGGCACACCTGTAGAAGGTCTGCAATCAAACAAGAAAACACGGATTAGAAGGTCTGCAATCAAACAAGAAAACACATGTAGAAGGTATGCAATCAAAGAATAAAACACAACGTACAAATGCTAGCTAGGTTAAATGCTAAGCATAGCTAAGCATACAAATTCATTTTGGAGGAATAAATGCTAAGTATAGCTCATTTTAAAGCTAGCTAGGTTAAAATTGAACTAATTAATAATATATATGTATATAATAATAATGGAATACGACATGAACTATAATATTAATCTTCATCGTCATCATTAATAAATGCATCATCATCGTCTATATATGCTTGAGGTCAATAAATGCATCATCCTCATCACTATCGGTAATGACGTGCTCATCATCATCATCATCAATAAATTCATCAACATCTGGAAGGCCTCCTGCATGTAATCGGTCAAGCATTGACATGTCATCCATAGCGATAACCTCTTCTTGTTCCGCTCTTCTTGTTCTGCTCGCCAGCTCAGATTCACTTTGTCTACTTGAATGTTATGAGGTGGCCCGGTTCTTGAAACGTTTTTTGGAAAGGCGTGTTTCTTGGAACAATTCTCCTTCATATGTATGCGGATTAACGTGAGGTTCATAATCCTCTTCATTGGGGAGGTGGTCTAACACGTGGCGGCACTTCATAAACAACATCCCAACCTTGAGATTTGGATCACTTTGGCAGGCCCACGGTAGATAGAAAACTTGGGTTGCTGTTGAGCCGTAATATAGACATCGGGAACATCCAAATGGGTGCTTTGTTTGATTTCGACTAGCCCTAGATGTTCATGAGTCCTTCTAGTCTCTTTCGGTGGAACCAATGACATTTGAAGACTCTGACGTTCGGTGGGTTTGCACCATAGAATAGAAGTTCATAAATTGCTTCAACTCTTCCATAATACTCGGTATCTCCTTCACGATAGCGAGAGACACAACAATTTGTAGACTTTCGATTGGCCATAGATAGCTCTTTGCCATAGGTACGAAAGCGATACCCGTTGATGTCGTATTTGTCAAATGAATGGAGCTTATAGTCAAAACCATTAGCGACTTGTCTCAGTTCGACGTCCATAGACTCTAAACTAGCCTACAAGTTTAATATGAAAGGATTGTTGCATTAGCCAAAAATTAGAAGAAGAAATGAAATGGTCTAATGGAAATTACCGTTTGTTTGAACCAAGAGATGAAACCGGGATAGCCACCTCCATGCATTGCCAGAAGCTCATACTCTTCGACGGAATCCTTTTGGATAACCGATCCATACGAGAATTTGGCGACGTATTGACTGTATCAAATATCCAGGAATAAGAGCAGTTCAAATGAAGTAGAGGTTGCGAAACAATGTACCGAGAACTTACTCGATATACGACCCTCCTGTTAGATTGTTCAAGATATACAACGTAATGGTCCGCCATTCGTCGTTATCCAACAATAAGGGAGTATAAACACCGGCTGGTGCGAGCTTCCATTTGAATAGGCTGAGGTTGGATCCACCCTTTTTAGGGTCGCCAACATTGTACCGAGGCTTTGGATTATGCAAATAGCGATTTTGGCTTTGTAGTGTCTGTCACGAAGTTTGCCGCCTCCTCGATAATGAATGACTCGCCATCGATGCTTCAATTCGGCGTTTATTTTTACATTTTGCTCAAGCGTCTTACGCATCCTCTCGATTCGCGCCTTTCGCGATTCTGCCGCCCCCAATGCGTGCCTCGGTGGAGATGCAAAATCAAATTCTGCATTGGATTAAAGAAGCGGTGGAAAGATCTTCTCCAACTTGCGAGATCAACTCCGACGCCAACTCTTCCATTTCTTCTAGCAAGCCAGGCGATAATTCTTTCGCACATAGAACACGGAAGAAATAGCTCAGCTCAGGGATAAAGCCACGCAACATCACCGGCATTACCCGCTCAAGCCATATGTGCCAATCATGACTCTTGAGACCAAATATTTTCAATTTTTCAAGGCTCACTCCCCTCTTTAGATTCGATGCATACCCATCGGGGAACATCAACTCATTTTTCACCCACAGGAGTATTTCCCGCATAACCGGCCTTCCAAGATTGAACCATGCCTTTGGCTTCACCCAGTTCTTCTTTCCTTTTGGTTGTTTCATGTTTTGTAGCGGTCTATCACATAGAGCCTCCTGATCGACTCTGGCCATAGGATTATCCTTCGTTTTCCCCTCTATGCCGAACAATGTACCAAAGAGGGCCTCGCCGACATTCTTTTCAGTGTGCATCACGTCGATGTTGTGTGGGCAAAGGAGGTCTATGAAGTACGACAGATCCCACAAGCATATCTTGTGGGTCCAGGCATGTTCCGTATTATACCCCTTGAAATACCCTAGACGCTCTGGATCTGGCTCGAGAGCGTTTAACTGATCCAGGGTCTGTTGGCCTGTCAATGTAGGTGGTGTAGAGTTTTTGACATCTCTACCTTTGATGAAGTTCTTCTTGTCTTTTCTGAACTTATGGTGAGGATCCAGGAACTGTCTATGCATGTCGAAGCAAGAAAACTTGCCACCCGCCTGCAGAAGATTTAAACTCAAGAGCTGCCTTGCATGTGGGGCACGGGAACCTTCCATGCACACACCAGCCAACGAATAGCGCATACGCCGGCAAGTCATGCATCGAGTACATGTACCACACACGCATTAGGAATTTTGTTTGTAGCGGCGTCATATGTCTTGATCCCATTATCCCAAGCTTCTTGCAGTTCATCCTTAAGCGGCTGCATGTACACATTCATATTCTTCCCCGGATAGTTGGGCCCCGGAATTATCAATGTCAGGAAAATGTTCTTTCTTTGCATAATCTGTCCGGGGGGAGATTGAGTGGAATGACAAATACATGCCAACAACTGTATTGGGCTGCCATCATACCAAACACATTGAACCCATCCGTGCTGATGGCTACTCGAGGATTCCTTGGATCTGCCGCTTTTCATCATGCAATGCATCGAAGTGTTTCCATGCAGCACCATCCGATGTGTGTACCATCATCGATTCCCATCGCATCCCGTTTGGTTCTTTTGCCCAATTTGTGCCATGTCATCTGTCGGCCGTCTCTTCGACCATGAATAGGCGTTGAAGTCTTGGTATGATTGGCATATACGAAGAACGTTAATGGGGATTTTGGTGCGACTCTTCTCACCCATACCGTTGTCTACATCAACATACCGGAAGACTTGCAAATGGGACAATAGTTCAAGTCCGCATCTTGGAGCCTAAATAAGGCACATCCATTCTCGAGGCATCTATCTTCTCATAGGGCATCTTAAGTACACGGAGGATTTTGTCCGACCGGTACAGGTTCACGAGCATTATATGGCCTTTGGGTAGAAAGCATCCAAATAGTGTCACTATCGCGTCATAGCATTCTCTGCCCAAGTTGAATTGAGCCTTCAGAGCCATTACTTGTGCGATAGCATCCAGCTGACAAAGCTCGGTGTGCTCGTGGAGAGGACGCTTCGAAGACTCCAACATATCATTGAAGGCCTTTGCAGATTCCTCCATCTCATCGTCTGAATCCTGAGCATCATCAAAGTCTTGCACCATGTCTTCCATCCCGGTACCATGCTCGTCGGTGCGACGACAGCCCTCCTCAGCTCTGGAACATTGGGCAGACTCACCATGAAATGTCCACATCGTATAACCGGGCGTAAAACCCCACTTCTGCAGGTGTTTGATCATTTCAAACTCTGACATCTTATGATAGTTGTCGCACTCGACACAAGGGCACCAGGTTGTTTTCTGTCCACTTGCAAATGCGGCTCTGATAAACCCCTAGGTTTTTGTCAACCATTCAGGGGTCATGTATTTCTGACTAGGGTGACCGGTGTACATCCACGCACGATCACTCATCTTGCCTAGCTACTGGACACACAAGAAATACATACATAACTCAGCAAACCATATTCATCAGTTAATAGAGTTTCTCAGTTTTATTACGTCCATGCAACCTAGACGCTAATAGGTAAAGCTAGGTACTAATCCCACCCGAGTATGTGTAGATTGGGTTCATTTTCCCATGCTCTGCTCCGGATCCGACACAAAATTTCGGCAGCACCTCCCCGTTGTTCTCCTGATACACGTCTCGGCAATAAGCAGAGAGGATGTGTACCCGGAGAACAACAGAGAGGCACTGATGAAATTCTGCATCGGATCCGGAGCAGAGCATATGGGAAAATGAACCCAATCTACACATACTCGGGCTGTCCATGGATAACGTTGGACAATTCAAAAGAATTACGGTTATAAATATGCAAATGAATGCATATTTATAGATGTAACCCTTTCGAACGGGAGACGCATAGTGGTCACGCATACTGATGATTGAATACACCTATAGCTAGCAAGTTTCATCGGCACGAAGGCGGAACGAGCAAATGAAGGGGAGAGGAGGAGATGTCATTTGTGCTCACCCACGAACGCAGGGCGGAGCTCGTCGAACGCACGGGAGGTCGTTGAACACCGAGACCCTCAAGCGATGAAACAACTGCACATTTAAATCCACCCGATCAACGCAAATATATATGATGTTTTCATAACAAAATTGGAAAATATATGACCTAACTCATAATTCACAAATATATGACCCGTCGGCCTCGGAAGGCGAAGAGCACCTTTTCGGTCAACAGGAGGCGAAGAGGTGTCGGTGTCGAAGTGTAAATGTAATACGTGTGTCGTGGACACACGGTTTATTCATCCAAATAAGCGAGATATTACAAACTGCTTGCCATAGTTTACAATTTTTATGTGTTCGCCTGGCCGCAACACCGAAACATGCTACGCGGGCACATGCGGGTACACAACTTCAAAAGTTGAGCACTGGACATCTACTACCCCGTCGGCCTCTGGAAGGCCGAAAAGCACCTTTTTAGTCGACATGAAGTCGAAGAGGTGTCGGGGGTCGGGGGTGTCATGGTGTCAAACGGACAAAGATAAATTCTATCCGGCAAAAGTGGACTGTAAAGAAAAGCCTGCTACATGATCCTCAAAACATCTATAAGCATATCCTAAATCTTGGCTGCATGCATGTGTTTTTTGAAGTTAAGAAGAAAAAAACTAACATGCCTTCGATGTGCACTTAAATAGTCATCCGCTGTAGAGCGTGATTTTTTTCCAAGAGGGGTATAGCGAGAACCCATAGACATCTTACCTTGGGCAAGAAGTGCTCGGCGAGAAGCAGCAGTGACCAAGGCTGGATTAAGCCCAATCTCCTCCTTTGCCTCCCTTAATGATGTTGCTGCATCATCGGCATCACCCTCCTCTGCCTTTCCTCCGGGCAATGCAACCTCCCCTTCAAATCTCAAGTGGAGAAAACAAAATCAGATAGGGTTTATCCAGCTCGTGTCTAGGTTGGTATCTATTTGTGAACCTGATTGTTCAAATATAAAAGCTAAGGCAAGCCAAACCAGCACTAAACAGAAAAAGCTAGGTTAAAAATCCTCTTAAAATTAGGGAGTGTCTATTTAGTACTTGATTGTTTTCCAATTCGGTAACATTCACATTTCCTGACAAATAAATAGAGGACACTTGTATGTCCAAAAAAACCCACCCCGGCGACTGTATGCTTTCTATTTCAAAAAAATGGGTCGGGCTAGACTGTCACCCGGTTTCAGCTAAACCTGAACCACAAATACCCTGGACCATGGCGAACAACTGCCCATCAGCTTGCGACCCACCAAACAGCCAAACATTGAGGGAAATCCCAGAAGATCACCAGGTCAGAAACACTTCTACTTACTATATAGTAATAAAATCTGGGGAAATATTAGTATATTAAATTAGAAACAAACATGATACTCTTGAAATTATAGAAACTTTGAAGTCTAGAATGAAGAAATACAGTGGCAAAAAATCATAGAACCTACACTATAATCCTGAGGTAGCTGAAAATTACACTTCATACTCAATATTAGTGAAAGCATGCAGAAAAATACAAAAGAATGTGTGCACCTAATAGCATAAAAACATTCAGAGCCTACACATTGTGTTGACAAAGTTGACACTGAAAATTATCAAGAATTATAGTGCAAAAGAGTCCAAGAACACCTACTGTATGCAATCGGTGTTGAGCACAATCCAACTTTTAAACCTCAAAGAAGATTCATCTTTTTCTGAATGTATATCACGGTTATGTCGTACATATGTAGTTTTATATCAAGAAACAACAAGAAGTGAATTTTGTCAATTTTGGTTGAATTCCAATTACAACTTGGACTGCAGGTCTGAACATTTTTTTTGAAAAGGGGGAAGACTCCGACCTCTGCAAGTCTGAACATGGACATGAGAAACTCAAAATTGCAAAAGGAGAGACTCGACGCAAACACACCTTTCCCAACACGACGATCAATTTTGTTGCAGATTTCAGCAGATTTTTAACACTATAAACCTTGCTTTTAGTTCATCAACTTCTTTCGATCAGATACAAAACAGGCATATGAGCTACGAGAGACTCGGCGCAAACACACCTATACCTACAACTGCAGTATGCCATGTTCGAGTCTTCTTGGCTAGAGCTACACGTGAAGTGACCAGGACTAGGACTGGATCAATTGTCTTCTTGGCTAGAGCTACACATGAAGCTGCGTCCTGACCGCGAAGAGACTTGAAGTGTAAATCCCCTAGAAATTATAGTCCATATTAGCACAAGAATTGACAAAGAAAAGTACCAGATTTAAACTGCGTTGGATGGCGCCGTGGCGGGAGGGCAGCAGGGAAGGGGCGGCGCCGCAGCCCTGGCTCGGTGGAGGCAGGGCTGCGGTGGGGCGGGAGGGCTGGGCACGCCTGCAGATGGCAGGGAGGGCTGCTGGAGGGGCGGCGCCCTTGCCTGGAACAGTGGAGGGACGGGCGCGGGCGGGCTGCGGTGGCGGGAGGGGCGGGGAGGGCTGCGGTGGCGGGGAGGCGGGCAGGCGGCGGTCTTGGGCGGTGGCGGGCAGCGGTGGTCTTGGCGTCGTCCGGAGCAGGGCTGGGGCGCCTTGGTGCGGTGGTGGGTGGTTTTGAGACAAGCTGTGGTGGGTGGGTGAGGTGGGGAGAGAGAGAGGGGTGGGGCAGGGCTGGGAGAGAGGGATGAGACTTTTTAGAAGAAGAGAGGGAGGAGATAGTCCGACTTCTTTGCCATCGGCCAGTGGATGGCAAGGCCATATATCTGCCATCGGCCGGTGGTGGCGATGGCAAAGAGGTGGAACTCTTGAGCCATTACAGCGTCGTCATCCACTGAGCCCCACCCACTTCTTTGCCATCTGCCAGCAGACGGAGAAGATTCTTTGCCATCTGCTGGCAGATGGCAAAGAAAATGGGTTGATAGGCCGTTACAACCTTTGGACCCTACCCACCTCTTTGCCATCTGCCGGATGGCAAAGATTCTTGCCATCGGTGGCGGATGGCAAAGAAATGGCTGATAACAACCAGGTTCTTTGCCATCATCGGTTCTTTGCCTTCTTTTTTAAGCGAGATGGCAAAGACGTTCTTTGCCATCCGCTGGCAGACGATAAAGAGCTGACTGATGGAAAATTCCCTGTTTCCAGTAGTGACTAGTATCTTCGCACCTCTGCAAAACTCGTTCAAGGTTGCTCAAGAAATCATCAAAAGAGGATCCATAAACAGAGAAATCATCCATGAATACATCACAAATGTTTTCACAAAAGTCAGAGAATATAGCCATCATGCATCTTTGAAAGGTAGAAGGTGCATTACATAAACCAAAAGGCACACTTCTATAAGCAAAAGTACCGAAAGGGCAAGTGAAAGTAGTCTTTTCTTGATCCTCCCCTGACACAGGTATTTGAGAGAAACCAGAGTAACCATCTAGAAAGCAGAAATGTGTATGTTTGGATAGTCTTTCTAGCATTTGATCAATAAAAGGCAAAGGGTAATGATCTTTTTTAGTAGCTTTATTTAATTTGCGGAAATCAATTACCATCCTATATCCTGCAATAATTCTTTGCGGGATCAATTCATTTATATCATTAGGAACGACAGTAATACCTCCCTTCTTAGGGACACAATGGACATGACTTACCCACTGACTATCGGCAACAGGATAAATTATACCTGCCTCAAGGAGCTTTAGTATTTCCTTTCTTACCACTTCTTTCATCTTAGGATTTAATCATCGTTGATGGTCAATAACTGGTTTGGCATCTTCCTCCAACTTTATTTTGTGTTGGCATAGAGTGGGACTAATGCCCTTAAGATCATCAAGAGTATATCCAATAGCAGCACAATGCTTCTTCAGAGTTTTCAATAATCTTTCCTCTTCCTGCTCTGAAAGGTTAGCACTAATAATAACAGGATATATCTTCTTTTCATCAAGATAAGCATATTTAAGAGTATCAGGTAATGGTTTAAGCTCAAACACGGGATCACCCTTGGGTGGAGGAGGATCCCCTAGGATTTCAACAGGCAAGTTGTGTTTCAAAATAGATCCCTGTCGGTGTCAAAACCGGCGGATCTCGGTTAGGGGGTCCCGAACTGTGCGTCTAGGCGGATGGTAACAGGAGACAAGGGACACGATGTTTTTACCCAGGTTCGGGCCCTCTCGATGGAGGTAAAACCCTACTCCTGCTTGATTAATATTGATGACATGGGTAGTACAAGAGTGGATCTACCACGAGATCAGAGAGGCTAAACCCTAGAAGCTAGCCTATGGTATGATTGTTGTCCGTCCTACGGACTAAAACCCTCCTGTTTATATAGACACCGGATAGGGTTAGGGTTACACAGAGTCGGTTACAATTGGTAGGAGATCTACATATCCGTATCGCCAAGCTTTCCTTCCACGCCAAGGAAAGTCCCATCCGGACACCGGACGAAGTCTTCAATCTTGTATCTTCATAGTCCGAGTCCGCCAGCGGTGATAGTTCGCTATCCGGACACCCCTAATCGAGGACTCCCTCGGTAGCCCACTAACCAGGCTTCAATG
Source organism: Aegilops longissima (assembly GCA_021605205.1). NCBI lineage: Eukaryota > Viridiplantae > Streptophyta > Magnoliopsida > Poales > Poaceae > Aegilops > Aegilops longissima. Next base: position 76,708,810 of record CM038678.1, read on the forward strand.
ACGAAATCCGGCGCACATATTGTCTTCGGCATTGCAAGGCGGGTTCCTCCTCCGAATACTTCATAGAAGATTTTGAACACAAGGATAGTGTCGGCTCGCAAAACAAGTTCCACATACCACCGTAGAGAATAACCTTTGCACAGATCTGCTGACGTATTCTGCGGCGTGATATCACACCACGGCCAGCCTTTATACGAATCTTTTTACTGTCCCACCTCAGCTTAGCGTTTAGCGGGCGGTTTCTTGACACGTCTTATCGAGGCGGAGATCGTGCCCCTTATTCCGGGATCCTCATCAATACGGGCGTGGATAACCCAGTCGTGCCCGTTGGCACGCCTCCTCCATCGAAGGCGAGTCCCGAACGGTCACGGGGAGGGCTCTTGGTATTCAACCTCTTTATAACGAGACCAAGGCCCGCTCCTTTCTTTCAATCTCAATCGAATCTGCCCCTCACCTCGAGTTCCAACACTCAAAGCTCCAGATTTAGGCGCTTCGGACCTTCAACGATGTCCGGCTCCGACCTGCACGGCCGGTGGATGTCTTCCTCCGTCACAGAAGAAGATGTGCTAAAGGTGAGAGACGCCAGGTATCTAACCGGCGAAATTTCGCATAGGCTGCCTGCCCAAGGGCAGGTTATTCCCACTCTCGAGCCTGGTGAGAGCATGGTGTTCGTGTCTCATTTCCTTCGGGGTTTAGGATTCCCGACGAACCCCTTCGTGAGGGGGCTCATGTTTTATTATGGGCTGGAATTCCATGACTTGGATCTGGAGTCCATCCTCCACATCTCGTCGTTCATTGTCGTATGTGAAGCCTTCCTCCGCATTACCCCTCACTTCGGATTGTGGCTCAAGACCTTCAAAGTGGAGCCGAAGATGATCAAGGGGCACCAGGCAGAGTGCAGAGGGGCTGGTATAAGCAAGAATGCTGACGCTGCATGGCCCGAGGGCTCTTTTCAAGAGGAGCTCAATTTATGGCAACAGGAGTACTTTTATATCACCACTCCCAGGGGCACCAAATGGGCGGTGCCACCTGCCTTCCGCTCGGTTCCTCCACTGCGGCGAGCGTCATGGGTTAATAAAGGGCTCGACTGGGGACCGTCCAAGGACGTACCTCTGTTGCAGGGCCGTATTCAAGACCTCCTAGAGAGAGAGAGAGAGAGAGAGAGAGAGAGAGAGAGAGATCAATCTGGTCGTAGTAGCGCAGGTCATGCTGATTCGTCGCACCTTGCCCTGCAAACGTCGCCCCCTCCGCCTGTGGGAGTTTAATCCGGAGGGACCACGAGCTCTCCAACATTTTATGGGCGCAACCGTGGAGATGTACCAACTGTTCTTCGGATCACAAGCAATGTGTCCGGACTCAACCGAGGACGCAGGTCTGAGCTGCAATCGCCCGGATACTCAAGTAAGTAGTCCTGTACCCGGACATGCTATCCGCATATTTATCATAAACTTGCCCTTAAAAGAGCTATCCTTTAAACATGAGTGGATAGCAAAAGAAAAACTGATCACGTGTCGGGCCCCCCTCCCTGAGACCACGCCGGATCCTGTATTAACCAAGATGCTAGAGGCTGTGCCTTTTGAAGAAGGCGAAGGGGGGAACAAGGGAACTACTACCTCCGTGAAGGAGGCTATCAAGAAAGGGGGGATTGAGAAGCCCTCCCTCCAAGGGGAGAAGAGGACCGCTTCTGAAGATCCGGAGACCAAAGCCTCGAAGCGGGGGAAGAAATCTTCGCCAGAGGGTCCTGCGGCGGGAGATGCCCTTGCCGCACTATTTCCCCAAGGAGATCAGCCCTCCAGCGAGCCGTAAGTAAAGGGGGGCCTTTTTTTAAAAGAGAGACATCCTCGTTTTATTTCTGAAGGTAACCGAAAGTTTACCTTGTAGTTCGGATCTCAGCCCTTCACAGCAGAGCTCGTCTTCAGGGGATCTTGGTCCGGAGATGATGGAGAGCGAAACGCCTCCGCCTGCCGTACCGTTATGCGAGGCGGACGACCCAGAGGTGTCGTCGCGGAGGGCTTCTCCGAATCTGGCGGGGCCAGCAGGCAGCCGTGTGTCCCCTCAAAGCCCTCCGTGTCCGGCCTTCGAAAAAGGCCACCAGACGAGTCCGACACCAACGGGTGTACAGTCGGAGCAGCTGAAGGATCTGCTCGGGCGAGCGTCTATCTCGGAAGATCACCGTACGTTAATGGGTACGGTGATTGAAAGGATTTCATCCGCTGAGAGCGGATTGCATGAAGCCGTCGTAAGTTTACTGACAGGTTTTGAGGTACGCAAAATGATGTACCTTCTGACAGTTTTGCATATAAAATCGCCTGTATAGATAGTAGCCCTGAGACTTGGTGCGGTGTCAAAAATGACGGCGCGCCGAGGATCATAACCCAGGTATAATATCGCTCTTCCTATGTAGGTGGCGAAGCGTCCGTGGCTAGCTGCTGATGAATTTGCCGAACTGAAGCGGCAACAGACGTGGCGGATGCGGACATCACGCTTGTTAATAAGCGGCTTGACGAGTCACAAGGTATGCAACTTCTCCGCGGACACCTGGGATGGGAGCTTGGCGCCCATGCCTTACAACATGTATGCTTAATGCAGATGGTGCGCTGCTATGGAGAACCTTGGCGGAGCTCTCGAGCCAAGGAGCAAGCCATAAAAAGTGATGCGGCTGCCTTAAAGGCGGCCGCAGAGCTAAAAGCCGAACAGGCTGCTCACTGCCGAAGCAAGAAAGAAATGGCCGAGATGGCCGTGAAATTCAAGAATGCTACTGACCGTTGCGAGCTTCTTGAAAAAGAAGATCGAGCGGGACAAGAGGACCTGAAAAAGGCCGCCACCGAGGCCAAGGACACTCGCTCTGCGATGAGAGCTATGAAGGGGGAGCTACATCAGGCCGGAGATATTGCGGCTAGAAAGCCCTTTCTGCCGCGGAGGAAATTCACGGATCCTAAGTACGCTCAATTGGAACGGCTGTGGGGTGCGGAGGATGCTTATCTGGACTTGGCGGCGGGCGCCGCAGACGCGGCCAAACACTTCCGAGGTCAAAAGGATCACGAAATGGAAGAGCTTTTTTGGTCGTAGTTCCATAGTCCGGAGCGTCCACTATCATTAACCGATCGTTTGGCCGAATGGGCTGAGCTGAATAGGTTGTGTGGACTTGCCATGAAGGATGTCGTGACTCATTTGTGGCCGAACAGGCCCGAGCCGAAGAGTTATTTTGGCTTGGTGCAACAGTTCCTTGGTGCGGTGCCGCATATCGATGCAATGAAGCGGTCAACATGCATAGAGGGTGCGCGGATGGCTGTTGCCCGTGTCAAGACATACTGGGCGGAGATGAAGGCCACCGATGTTGCATCCCAAGATTCGGACAGAAGCCGAGTACCTGCCGAGCACTATTTTGAGGAAGTCTGCGCAGGCGCTCGCTTAATAGAGACGCTGTTCTCGAAGGATATTATGTTTTAATGACATGTATGATTTGTGAAAACAATGTTTCAATATAATATAAGAGCTTTTTATACTTGTGCGTTCAAGTATTAAAACACCTCTGTCTGACCGTTGATGTATATGTATATAACCCGAAAGATGTCGGTCTTGACTTCATTACACGCACATAATGCGGGGTGTTTGCAAAAGCGCATTTTCACACTTAATCCAACGTCTTGGTCCTGTAAAGGAGGTGATAGCATAGCAAACTAGGCAACCGGACTATAATGCTTTATCACTTTCACTTAGCCATAGGAGTTCGATGGTGGGGCTACTATATAGCCCCTATGGGCACCGCGCTCTCCCGAATTGGGCGCCATGTGCTGACCGAAACAGTCCTTCGTTAATCTTGAAATTCTAAACATTCCGGTGGGTCATCGAGTGGTTGACCAGTCTCACGCTATATCATGACAGTCAGTTTTCGGCTTTCTCTACTGAGGTGCTCACCTGGCCGAACCGGGGCACAATCGCAGTAGTTCTCTTGGTGCCGCGTTAGCCGATAGAACATAACGTAAGGCAGCAAAACACAGGAGCCGGGCAAACCCAACATTTGACCAAAGACATGATTCGGAGCTGATGCATATAAGGCCTAACTCGAGACGCGAACACTCCCTAAGGTATTCGGTCTTTATGAAAACGGGCAGAATAATGCCCTAAGCCCCCGTGTCCAGTGCACGCGCAAAAATTCTGGTGCGGCCGATGCCAAAATGCCAGCCTCCTCCCGGTTATAGCAAGAAAACCGGGATGTATCAACAAGAGACAGTAAAAAGGTTTATGCAGGGTCTTAATCTGAAAAGAATCCTTGCAACGGGTCCCTCTTGCGTCGCCTGCGTGTGTCTCCGTTGTGCCGTGTCACTGGACGGGTGTAGCACGGTGTTCATCTGTAAAAGAGAAGAACTTAGTTGAAAAGAAAAAAAGATCGTGCGAAAAATGTACTTTATATTAAATAAACAGAGTACGGTTCGAAAAGTGAATAAAATTGAGCTTTATTGTCTCTTGTTGTACATGCATGCAGCCCCTTGCACGGGGGTATGCCGCTAGTAGGCGTTTATATGTTTACGCCGGACTCGTCTAGCCATGTCCGGGGTCCGAATGACCTATTCAGGTGCTTTGATTAGCGGGGCCGGATTAGTGTGGGTCTGTCAAGGCAGTCTCACGTTCTTCTGTGCTCGAGTAACACTTGGTACTCCCTTTTAATGAGATGATGCCGCGTGGACCGGGCATTTTAAGTGTAAGAGATGCATAATGCGGTATTGCGTTAAAGCGGGCGAAAGCTTCATGTCCCAGTAGTGCTTGATAGCTACTTTCGAGTGGGCGATATGGAAGGTTAACTTTTTGCGGCGGAAGTTGTCGGATGAGCCGAACACAACTTCTAGCAGTAGGGAGCCAGTACAATGGGCATATAGGCCTGGCATTACCCCTTTGAAGGAGGTGTTGCTATGGCGAATTTTGGTTGGGTCTATCCCCATTTTGCGGATTGTGTCCTGATATAGCAGGTTTAGATCGCTACCTCCGTCCATTAGGACTTGTGTAAATTGGAGTCCATCGATTATAGGATCTAATATCAAGGCAGTCCATCCTGCGTTTCGGATACTTCCGGAATAGTCCTGATGATCGAAGGTGATTGGTTTTGAGAACCAACGTTGGGACTCTGCTGGGATAGACCGTGCGGTGCGTGTTTCTATGGGCGCCGCTCTGTTTTTCCCTTTTGTCACTTGAAGTGAGTTCAGTATTTTGACTTCTTGTGGGAAATTCTTTTGTTTTCCGGTGCTCTGCTTGTGGGGTTCGTCATCGCCCTCGCTTGGTGTGTCGAGCCCCTTGTGTTTGGCATTGAGTTTGCCGGACTGCTTGAAGACGCAACAATCTCTGTGGGTATGGTTTGCAGGCTTCCCGGGAGTACTATGGATTTGGCATATTTTGTCCAAGATTTTGTTTAGGTTGGATAGCTCGTCGCTGTTATCCTTGAGGGGCAGTTTTTATGATTCTGCCGGAGCTTGAATCCGGCGTTGATCGCCGTGCTCTTGGGCTGTTTCCCTTTGTCGGCGCTGGTCCTTGCTGCGTCGTGGTTTTCCATTTCCATCCCGACTTGGATGTACTTGGGTCGCTGGTACTGCATCTTGCCAGCCAACTATCCTCTCCAGCATAAAAGCGGTCGTGAGGCTTGTTAATGCAGCCATTGTTCTCGGCTTCTCTGGCGGAGGTGTCCGCGAGCCATTCGCCTCGGACGTTGTGTTTGAAAGCTGCTAAGGCTTGGCGTCCGGACAGTCGACTATTTGGTTCTTTTGGTGAGGAACCTGTTCCAGAATTTGCGGGCTGACTCTCCGGGTTGTTGAGTTATGTGACTTAAATCGCTGCGCATCCGGAGGGCGGACATAAGTCCCTTGAAAATTTGCCGAAAAGTATCCTCGAGCTCTTCCCAACTTCCAATGGTATTTTCAGGAGGCTTTTGAGCCAATGCGGGCTGGCCCTTTGAGCTTGAGGGTAAATATTTTATGGCGTGGAGATCATCTCCTCTAGCCATGTGTATGTGGAGGATGTAATCCTCAATCCGCACTCGTGGTCTGTTGTTCCGTCGTATGCCTCTTTGTTTACGGGTTTGAATCCCACTTTGAATTCGTGATCCAGCACCTCATCGGTGAAACACGGGGTGTGCGGCACCCCTATATTTGGGTGTGCCGTGATGTTCAATATTTGGCGTGTTGCATTGCTTGGAAGAGCTTTCTTTCTCGGCCCATAGATGGACCTAATGGGCCATCCTTTTGATCTGAATCCTTATGCGGATCGCGTGCGCCTTGTGTGCGGCGCCGCTTGCGCTCCATGTTTGCCATGTGGTCGTCTATCTGACCGGCGGCCTCTTTGTTCTTTGATTGCGGGGCTCTCACGGCCTCCTCATCGAATTCGGGCAGTAGTTTGCGCTTCGGGCAGCTCTTTGTTTGGCGACTGTCGCCGTATTTCTCTGCGGTGTTGAGTACTTTGCTCCATCTGATTCTGAGTGCATCTTCCGCTATTTTGAACTTCCGCTTCTGCTTTTTCAGGCTACGCGCAGTGGCAACGAGCCTTTTGTGGAGGTTCTTCTGCTCCAACAACTTGTCCGGCGTGAGATCGTCCGGACTGTTATCTTCGCCGGGGACGGGTTGTTTATCCAAGTTGTGCTGTTCGGACGGTTGCTCGATAGCATGTTCGTCATCCACCGGTTCGCCCTGCTCTATGGCTGGGTCTGTGTGGCTGCCGTCTTTGTCGAGGCGGGACTTGGTGCGGCGTTTACGTTGCCGTTTTGACTGCTTTTCGAGGGATTTATCCTTCGTGGTGTCCCGTTGTTCCTCGTCGTCACTTCCTTTAGGTGTATCCACCATGTATACATCGTGGGATGAGGTGGCTGTCCAGTATCCTATAGGTGCTGGTTCATGGTTGTCTCCTACATCATCGTCCATACCGTCGATGTATTCGGAGTCGAAATCGAGCACGTCGTTTAAGCTTTCGACAGTGGCTACAAAGTGGGTGGTGGGTGGGTGTTGAATTTCTTCGTCGTCCGCATCCCAAGCTTCCTGACCGTAGTCCGGCCAGGGCTCTCCTGATAAAGAGAGAGACTTTAGTGAATTTAGGATGTCACCAAAGGGCGAGTGCTGAAAGATGTCCGCGGCAGTGAACTCCATAACCGGCGCCCAATTGGATTCGATTGGCGGGGGCGCGGAGGGTTCGGAGTCCGGAGAGGAGTCCGGCACCTTGGAGTCACGGTCTTCGCAAAGGACAGGGATGGAGTTCAGCTCAATCGCCGTAGAGATCGTAGCCCCCGAGGCGGTGTCCAACCACTCGCCCTCGATCGGCGGAGTCGGCTCCGAGCTAAGGGTCGGAGTGGACGCTGGTGCGGACTCCAGGGCACTGTTCGGCGGCAGAGCTAGATCGTGTTGGGGAACGTAGTAATTTCAAAAAATTTCCTACGCACACGCAAGATCATGGTGATGCATAGCAACGAGAGGGGAGAGTGTGTCCACGTACCCTCGTAGACCGAAAGCGGAAGCGTTATGACAACGCGGTTGATGAAGTCGTACGTCTTCACGATCCGACCGATCCAAGTACCGAACATACGGCACCTCCGTGTTCTGCACACGTTCAGCTCGATGACGATCCCCGGACTCCGATCCAGCAGGGTGTCGGGGATGAGTTCCGTCAGCACGACGGCGTGGTGACGATGATGATGCTCTACGGCGCGAGGGCTTCGCCTAAACTCATGACGATATGACCGAGGTGGAATATGGTGGAGGGGGGCACCGCACACGGCTAAGGAACGATCCGTAGATCAACTTGTGTGTCATGGGGTGCCCCCTTGCCCCCGTATATAAAGGAGCAAGGGGGGAGGAGGCCGGCCCTAGGAGGGGGCGCGCCAAGTGTGGAGTCCTACTAGGACTCCCTAGTCCTAGTAGGATTCCACCTCCCTTGTTGGAGTAGGAGAAGGGGAAAGAGGGGGAGAGGAAGAAGGAAAGGGGGGCTGTGCCCCTTGTTCAATTCGGACCAGAGGGGGGGGGGCGCAGGTCTCCTTCCTTTTGGCCTCTCTCCTCTATTCCCGTATGGCCCAATAAGGCCCATATACTCCCCGGCGAATTCCCGTAACTCTCCGGTACTCCGAAAAATACCCGAATCACTTGGAATCTTTCCGAACTCCGAATATAGTTGTCCAATATATCGATCTTTACGTCTCAACCATTTCGAGACTCCTCGTCATGTCCCGATCTCATCCGGGACTCGAACTCCTTGGTACATCAAAACTCATAAACTCATAATATAACCGTCATCGAAACCTTAAGCGTGCAAGGACCCTACGGGTTCGAGAACTATGTAGACATGACCTAGAACTGTTTCCGGTCAATAACCAATAGTGGAACCTGGATGTTCATATTGGCTCCTACATATTCTCACGAAGATCTTTATCGGTCAAACCGCATAACAACATCGTTGTTCCCTTTGTCATCGGTATGTTACTTGCCCGAGATTCGATCATCGGTATCCAATACCTAGTTCAATCTCGCTACCGCAAGTCTCTTTACTCGTTCCGTAATACATCATCCCACAACTAACTCATTAGTTGCAATGCTTGCAAGGCTTTAAGTGATGTGTTTTACCGAGAGGGCCAGAGATACCTCTCCGACAATCGGAGTGACAAAACCTAATCTCGAAATCGCCAACCCAACATGTACCTTCGGAGACACCTGAGAGCACCTTTATAATCACCCGATTACGTTGTGACGTTTGGTAGCACACAAAGTGTTCCTCTAGTAAATGGGAGTTGCATAATCTCATAGTCACAGGAACATGTATAAGTCATGAAGAAAGCAGTAGCAACATACTAAACGATCGGGTGCTAAGCTAATGGAATGGGTCATGTCAATCAGATCATTCACCTAATGATGTGATCCCGTTAATCAAATAACAACTCTTTGTCCATGGTTAGGAAACATAACCATCTTTGATTAACGAGCTAGTCAAGTAGAGGCATACTAGTGACACTCTGTTTGTCTATGTATTCACACATGTATCATGTTTCCGGTTAATGCAATTCTAGCATGAATAATAAACATTTATCATGAAATAAGGAAATAAATAATAACTTTATTATTGCCTCTAGGGCATATTTCCTTCAGATCGTGCCCATCGAGACAGTGTGGCGCGCTTGGCTGTGGCTCGAATCCGTCGAAGATCAAGTCTCCGCGGATGTCGGCAATCTGACCTAATGGCCAGTGGCGTAGCTTTCGATCTGCTCCAGATGACCAAGTGAATTGGCCCGCAGTGCAAAGCCGCCGAATACGAAGATCTGTCCGGGGAGAAAAGTGTCACCCTGGACCACGTCGTTGTTGATGATCGAAGGAGCCATCGGGCCTAAGGATGATGACACAGAGGAACTCTCAATGAAAGCACCAATGTCGGTGTCAAAACCGGCGTATCTCGGGTAGGGGGTCCCGAACTGTGCGTCTAGGCGGATGGTAACAGGAGACAAGGGACACGATGTTTTTACCCAGGTTCGGGCCCTCTCGATGGAGGTAAAACCCTACTCCTGCTTGATTAATATTGATGATATGGGTAGTACAAGAGTGGATCTACCACGAGATCAGAGAGGCTAAACCCTAGAAGCTAGCCTATGGTATGATTGTCGTCCGTCCTACGGACTAAAACCCTCCGGTTTATATAGACACCGGATAGGGTTAGGGTTACACAGAGTCGGTTACAATCGGTAGGAGATCTACATATCCGTATCGCCAAGCTTGCCTTCCACGCCAAGGAAAGTCCCATCCGGACACGGGACGAAGTCTTCAATCTTGTATCTTCATAGTCCAGGAGTCCGGCCAATGGTGATAGTTCGGCTATCCGGACACCTCCTAATCCAGGACTCCCTCAGTCCCTGTTTAAAGAATACTTCATCTATCTCCCTTCTTTCATTCATAAACATATCATTTTCATGGTCTAGCAAATATTGTTCTAAAGGATCAGTAGGAGGTACGACAATAGAAGCAAGACCAATAATTTCATCCTTACTAGGCAATTCCTTATCATGGGGTTATCTACAGAACTTAGCAAAATTAAACTCATGAGACATATCCCCTAAGCCAATTGTAACAACATCCTTTTCGCAATCTATCTTAGCATTAACAGCGTTCAAGAAGGGTCTACCAAATATAATGGGACAAAAGTTATCTTGTGGGGAACAAATAATAAGAAAATCAGCAGGATATTTAACTTTCCCACACAAGACTTCAACATCTCTAACAATCCCAATTGGTGAAATAGTATCTCTGTTTCAAGCTTAATTGTAACATCAATTTCTTCTACCTCAGCAAGAGCAATATAATGCATAATTTCTTTATATAAGGAAAAAGTTATTGCACTAGCACTAGCACCCATATCACATAAGCCATGATAACAACGATCTCCTATTTTAACAGAAATAACAGGCATGCCTACAACGGGTCTATGTTTCTTAGCATCAGGTCTAGCGATTCCAACAGCTTCATCACAGAAATAAATAACATGCCCATCAATATTATCGGCCAAGATATCTTTAACCATAGCAATAGTAGGTTCAACTTTAATTTGTTCAGGTGTTGTATATGTTCTAGTATTACTCTTACGAACCACAGTTGAAGCTTTAGCATGATCCTTTATCCTAACAGGGAAAGGTGGTTTCTCAACGTAAGTAGTAGGAATAATAGGATCACTATAAGTGATAGTCTTTTCTTCAACTATAATAGGTGCAACTACTTTTACTTCAGTGGGAGGATTATATTTAAACCACTTCTCCTTAGGGAGATCAACATGAGTAGCAAATGATTCATAGAAGGAAGCTACTATCTCAGAGTCAAGTCCATATTTAATGCTAAATCCACGAAAGGCATCGGTATCCATAAAAGATTTAACAAAATCAAACTTAGGTGTCATACCTGACTCCTAACCATCGCCGGAATCCCAATCTTCAGCATTGCATTTAATTCTTTCCAATAAATCCCACTTGAATTCAATAGTCTTCATCATATAAGAACCAGCACAAGAAGTATCGAGCATGGAGCGATTATTAAGAGAAAGCCGAGCATAAATTTTTTGAATAATCATTTCCCTTGAGAGCTCATGATTGGGGCATGAATATAACATTGACTTAAGCCTCCCCCAAGCTTGAGCGATGCTTTCTCCTTCGCAAGGCCAAAAGTTATATATATATTTATGATCACGATGAACAAGATGCATAGGATAAAACTTCTGGTGAAATTCCAATTTCAATCATTTATAGTCCCAGGATCCCATATCATCACATAGCCTATACCATGTAAATGCATATCCCTTCAAAGATAAAGGGAAAACCTTCTTCTTGATAACATCATCGGGCATACCTGCAAGATTAAATAATCCACAAACTTCATCCACATAGATAAGGTGTAAATCGGGATGCATTGTTCCATCTCCTGCAAAGGGATTAGCTAGCAATTTCTCTACCATACCCGAAGGAATTTCAAAGTAAACATTTTCAGTAGGTTCAGTAGGTTGAGGATCAACTCTTTGCTCTACTGGTCGGGTTGAAGATACCTCGAACAAGCCCCTCAAAGGATTAGTTTCCATAGTAACAAGTGACAGTGAATTTCAGCATACTATATAAATGCTTCCTTACCAAGTTCCACTTACCAAAGGCGCTTCACTCCCCAGCAACGGCGCCAGAAAATAGTCTTGATGACCTAAAAGTGTAGGGGATCTATCGTACTCCTTTCGATAAGTAAGAGTGTCGAACCCAACGAGGAGCAGAAGGAAATGACAAGCGGTTTTTAGTAAGGTATTCTCTGCAAGCACTGAAATTATAGGTAACAGATAGTTTTGTGATAAGATAATTTGTAACGGGTAACAAGCAATGAAAGTAAATAAGGTGCAGCAAGGTGGCCCAATCCTTTTTGTAGCAAAGGACAAGCCTGGACAAATTCTTATATAGAGAAAAGTGCTCCCGAGGACACATGGGAATTACCATCAACCTAGTTTTCATCACGCTCATATGATTCGCGTTCGTTACTTTGATAATTTGATATGTGGGTGGACCGGTGCTTGGATACTGCCCTTTCTTGGACAAGTATCCCACTTATGATTAACCCCTATTGCAAGCATCCGCAACTACAAAAGAAGTATTAAGGTAAACCTAACCATAGCATGAAACAAGTGGATCCAAATCAGCCACTTACGAAGCAACTCATAAACTAGGGTTTAAGCTTCTGTCACTCTAGCCACCCATCATCTACTTATTACTTCCCAATGCCTTCCTCTAGGCCCAAATAATGGTGAAGTGTCATGTAGTCGACGTTCACATAACACCACTAGAGGAGAGACAACATACATCTCATCAAAATATCGAATGAATACCAAATTCACATGGCTACTAATAGCAAGACTTCTCCCATGTCCTCAGGAACAATGGTAACTACTCAAAAATCATATTCATGTTCATAATCAGAGGGGTATTAATATGCATAAAGGATCTAAACATATGATCTTCCACCAAATAAACCAACTAGCTTCAACTACAAGGAGTAATCAACACTACTAGCAACCCCCAGGTACCAATCTGAGGTATTGGTACAAAGATTGGACACAAGAGATGAACTAGGGTTTGAGAGGAGATGGTGCTGGTGAAGATGTTGATGGAGATTGACCCCCTCCGATGAGAGGATCGTTGGTGATGGCGATGGCGATGATTTCCCCCTCCCGAAGGGAAGTTTCCCCGGCAGAACAGCTCTGCCGGAGCTCTAGATTGGTTCCGCCAAGGTTTCGCCTCGTGGCGGCGGAGTTTCGTCCCCTAAGCTTCCTTATGATTTTTTCTACGGTAAAAGACGTCATATAGCAGAAGATGGGCACTGGAGGGCTGCCAGGTGGCCCACGAGGCAGGCGGCGCGCCCAGGGGGGTAGGGCACGTCCCCAGCCTCGTGGATGGTGGGTGGCCCCCCTCTGGTATTTCTTCCGCTCAATATTTTTTATTAATTCCCAAAATGACTTTCATGGAGTTTTAGGACTTTTGGAGCTATGCAAAATAGGTCTCTAATATTTGCTTCTTTTCCAACCCAGAATCCCAGCTGCCGGCATTCTCCCTCTTCATGTAAACCTTGTAAAATAAGAGAGAGTAGCCATAAGTATTGTGACATAACATGTAATAACAAACCATGATGCAATAAATATCGATATAAAAGCATGATGTAAAATGGACGTATCAACGAATAAAGTACACAGTTTAAAGTAGCACTAACACAATATGTTATTGTTCAGGTCAAAACATGGCAGGAAATGACATCGTGAACGAGTTGACAGCTTCACGACACCTATGGATTACAGATCAAGAACTCATAAGTATCAATGGTTAGTGTGCTGTCAATTTATCCCATTTCAGATTGGCAAATAAAGAGACAGTTTAAATAATAGTAGAATGATATGACATTGTTCATAGGTAAGACATTGAAGAATATGACATTGTGCTGTAGTGGGTAGGTTCATGACACAAATGGATTACGGATCAAGAACAGAAGCATACATGCAGTGCAAAACAAGATCACTTGCTATGTATAGTTAGTTTTACATGGTATGAAGAAGGAACTTGGTTGTACAACTGAAAACCTAAATTGAGAAGGACAAACTTTTGTTTATGAACTACATAATAAACTTTAAACATGCAATTTGATGCAAACACCAAAAATAAATAGTTGTTGCAGTCATGCCTAACCAAATATACACAATAAAGTTTGAAGGCTTGAGAAGGACAAACTTACATTATTGGTGAAGACAGGCTCTATAAAGCCCTTGTCCATGCTGATGGGGGTGCAATTCAAGAAGTTTACCGTAGAATCTTCTTCATAAGCATCGCCTTTATTCTACATTTTGTTAAGAGTAAATAATAGATGTGATAATATAAGAAAAAATGGAGAATATTTAAGATAAGATGAAGAGTGATGCTACATAACCAAGTAGCTATAAATGTAAGTACAGCGATACATGCAAAAGGTACAGCCAAGAGCAATGCAGAGCTAAACTTCTTCAGTACCATCGGTGTTATCCAACCTTATGGTAAGAGTAAATATAGATCTAATGTGTAGAAAATGGAGGGCAAAGGAAAATAAGCTGCAGAGTGATGGTACATGTGCAACTAGCTGTCAATATAAGTATACTGATAAAGGACAGTAGGTACTTACAAGAACAATGCAGAGATAAAAATTTTCATTGGCATTGGATATATTCTACACTAATGTAACCATTCATACAAATTAGATAATTTGGAGCGAATAATTGATAAGCAAGCTGTCACATAATGAACCAGGTATGTATGCAAGTACAGTGATACAGGACAACAGGTACTAACAAGAGCAAAGCAGCGGCCAGCATATTTGCGATATCCTGTCGTCCTTTTCAAACCAGAATTTTTCTTCGAGCATATTTCCTGCAAAAAAGATCCGTAAGGCACATGCGGAAAAGTAGAAGTTCAAATTTTCATGTGATATCATAGACAGTACCTCATCCTAGGAACAAGACCAGAGCATAACAAGGTTTTCCATTCAATGTCTTCTAAATTTAGCACAGGAGACTTCACCGGAAATTCTTTTATAGACTTGCCATCAAAGTGTGATTTCCTTAGGTAACATCGATATTGCTGCAATGCTTCCTTGAAAAGCGCAAGCAAGCTTTGCTCACCATGACTATCCAGATTGACCCTCACCTACTTACAACAATGTAATGTAAATCATTGATGTGTTCAATCAGCAGAAAACAGAAAAATAATCACCATGAATAATAGCACTTACACGTAAGTGGGACATGATGATGTGAAAATGGTGTTTGTCTTCACTATAATCTTCCCATGATGGGAATATATGCACGTAGTCCCTAACAACATTGAAAGCATTGTCTTTTAAGCTGGGAATAACTAGAATGGGGTTCCAAACTGCAGGCATTGGCTGTCTCTGCAGTTGGGATAGGTCTTTCGCCGGTGGACTTGCTGTACTTTTTGCTGGAGTGGGATTTTTCTGTGGTATGGGTGGTGCTATGGCAACTGAAATCGGCATACCTTTTGCTGGAGTGCAGGTCCTATGTGGTGGGGCTAGTGGTGTGGCCAGTGAAGTGTGGGTACAGTCTGCTGGAGTCGGTCCTACATTTTGTGTCACTGGTTGTAGAGCCAATATAAGTGGGGTGCTGCCTGATTTCTGCGGCACCACCACATTTCTCAAGGACATTGCTGGTGCTCCTTCAGGTTCGGAAATTACCCTCTTCCTTTCTGATGTCTGATGCACAAGAACAACATTTGAGTGAAAAAACATGGTATGATGACAGATGGAATATGTATTGATAATGGATGGGCATGGCATCTTGACATATATGATGAGTAAACTAAGAAAATGGCGGTGCTACAAAGTAGAAGAAATGCAAGACAACTTATGCAAGATATGCGCAATCAATAAAACCTTGCCAAATTAGAACATGCACCTTGATGGGTGAACAGGACAGGCCATCTGCCTTTGACTCCTCAAAGTCAGAATAGTCATTAGGATCATATTCTGAACAAGAATCTATAGGTGGGGAGCGTATGAGTTTCATTGCATCCAGAATGGCACTCAATGCCTTGGTGCCAATTTTTTAAGTCGTTGCAGTGTTGCACAACATTCTTCTGATGTGCGGATTCTGATATTCACTGTGATTACGTATAATATCTGAGAAGCATGAAAACATAAATAGTAGTGAGATTATCTTTGTAATGCGGAGGATATTCTAATATAGGGGCGCCCCTGTAAACCCTTGTGTGCTATCACTGGATTCTAATGAGAGAGCCCATGTGTGTTGTAATATGGTGCGTGCATTAATATAATCTGGCACAAGTGTCAGATGTGGGGTTCCGGCAAAACCCTTAAGGTTCGAACACTGGGGTGCGCATGGAGATTTTCCCCGAACCGGATCATGCTCTCAGCCTCGCCGCGATCTCTAAGCCAGCAAGATGAACACAAGAGACACAAGGTTTATACTGGTTCGAGCCACCGTTCTGGTGTAATACCCTACTCTAGTGTGGTGGTGGTGGATTGCCTCTTGGGCTGATGATGAACAATACAAGGGAAGAACAGCCTCCTGAGGAGAGGTGTTCTTGTGCGTTGTGGGCTGGTGAGCTTGAGCGTGATCTCGATCCGATCTCGATGATTCCTCCTCCTACTGTGGTGGCTAGTCCTATTTATAGAGGCCCTGGTCCACGTCCCAAATATTGAGCGGGAAGGGATGCCAGAATGGCCAAATTTGAAGGGGGACAGCTAGTACAAGCTATCCTGACAAAAGCGGTCTTTGCCTGTCAAAGGCTCTGGTGGTGACGCCGTCTTGAGCTTCATGGTGACTGAGGGAATCCTGTACTAGGGGGTGTCCGGATAGCCGAACTATCATCTTTGGCCGGACTCCTAGACTATGAAGATACAAGATTGAAGACTTCGTCCCTTGTCTGGATAGGACTTTCCTTGGCGTGGAAGGCAAGCTTGGCGATACGGATATGTAGATTTCCTACCATTGTAACCGACTCTGTGTAACCCTAACCCTATTCGGTGTCTATATAAACCTAAGGGTTTTAGTCCGTAGGACGAACAACAATCATACCATAGGCTAGCTTCTAGGGTTTAGCCTCTCGATCTCGTGGTAGATCTACTCTTGTACTACCCATATCATCAATATTAATCAAGCAGAGTCGGGTATTACCTCCATCGAGAGGGCCCAACACTGGGTAAAAACATCGTGTCCCTTGTCTCCTGTTACCATCCGCCTAGACGCACAGCTTCGGGACCCCCTACCGAGATCCGCGGTTTTGACACCGACATTGGTGCTTTCATTGAGAGTTCCTCTGTGCGTCACCTATAGGCCCGATGGCTCATTCAATCATCAAGAACGACGCAGTCCAGGGTGAGACTTTTCTCCCCGGACAGATCTTTGTATTCGGCGGCTTTGCACTGCGGGCCAATTCGCTAGGCCATTTGGAGCAGATCGAAAGCTACGCCCCTGGCCATCAGGTCAGATTTGGAAGCTTGAACTATACGGTCGATGTCCGCGGAGACTTGATCTTCGACGGATTCGAGCCCACGGCCGGCGTGCCGCACTATCTCGATGGGTGCGATCTAGCTCGCCGCGAAACGATTGCCACGAGGCCGCACGAGTGCCGCTCCGACCCTTAATCCGGGCCGGTTTCGCCGATCGAGGACGGTTGGTTGGACACCGCCTCGGGGCTGAAATCTCTATGGTGGCCGAGCTGAACACCATCCTGTCGCTTCGAAGCTTCGTGACTCCAGTGTGCGGACTCCTTTACGACTCAAACCTCCAGCGCCTCTACCGGTCGAATCCGACTGGGCGCCGGTTATGGAGTTCACCGCCACGGACATCTTTCAGCACTCGCCCTTTGGCGATATCCTGAACTCATTAAAAGTCCCTCTTTTTTTCTAGGGAGCCCTGGCCGAACTATGGTCAGGAAGGTTGGGATTCAAACGACGAAGAAATTCAACGCCCACCCACCACCCACTTTGTAGCCACTGTTGATGATTTAACCGACATGCTCGACTTCGACTCTGAAGAAATCGACGGTATGGACGGCGGTGCCGGAGACGATCAAGAGCCAGCGCCCACGGGGCACTGGAAGGCCACCTCGTCATATGACATATACATGGTGGACATCCGAAAAGATGGGAATGGCGATGGAACGGCGGAGGATGACCCTCCAAGAAACAACCCAAGCGCCCGGCGTCGCGGGCGCCGCTCTAAATCCGCCCACAAGTAAAACGGCGACTCCGGCACGAGACAATAATACCCCGACGGTGCCAAAGATGACCCCCTCGGCAGGACTCAAGCGCAGGAGGAGGGAGAAGCAAGTCCGCCTGACGGTCGGCGTAAAGAGAGGTAGAGGATGATAATTATGCGCCCCCCTCCGAAGACGAGGCAAGCCTCGACGATGACGAATTCGTCATGCAAGAGGACCCCGTCGAACAAGAGCGTTTTAAACGCAGGCTTGGCCACGACAAGCAGCCTCAAGAAAAAGCAGCAACAGCTTAGAGCTGACCACGACCTGCTAGCTGACAGATGGATGAAGTCCTTGCAGCGAAGAGTATGAACTCGAGCGCCTCTCAAAAGCTACCCCAAACGCGGGCCGTTGTCTCGATCAGAGGAGGAAGCACCCACGTCACCAGCGCACGACATGGCAGACCGGCCACCCCGTGGCCGCGATAGAGAAGCCTCTCGGTCCTCCGCTCAAGCCACGCCCCGATGCCGCTCAAAAAGTACCAAGGCACGGGAAAATGCGCCGGACCTGCAAGATATATTGGAGGATAAGACAAAGCATACAAGATCGATCTACAGATCGCGTGGGCGCCCAACGACTCAGGATGATTACCGTCACGCCGGATACAGCAAACCTTGCCGGGCCGAACACAGTAGACAAAGCTCATATGAGCTACGTCGTGATATAGCCCAATACAGAGGCGCCGCACACCCACTATGCTTCACAGATGAAGTAATGGATCATCAAATCCCTGAGGGCTTCAAACCCGTAAACATCGAATCATACGATGGTACCACAGATCCTGCGGTCCGGATCGAGGACTATCTCCTCCATATCCACATGGCCCGCGGTGATGATCTACATGCCATCAAATACCTCCCACTCAAGCTTAAAGGACCAGCTCGGCATTGGCTCAACAGCTTGCCGCCAGAGTCAATCGATTGTTGGGAGGACACGGAAGCCGCATTCCTTGATAACTTCCGTGGCACATATGTGCGACCACCGAGCGCCGATGACCTTAGCCATATAATTCAGCAGCCGTAAGAATCGGCCGGACAATTCGGGCGCGGTTCCTAACAAAGAAAAATCAGATCGTCGACCGTCCGGATGCGGAGCGCTTAGCAGCCTTAAAACACAACATCTACGACGGTGGCTAGCCCAGCACCTAGGACAGGAAAAGCCGAAATCCATGGCAGCCCTCACCACACTCATGACCCGCTTTTGCGCGGGAGAGGACAGTGGCTAGCTCGAAGCAACAACTTGGCCAAACACCACGGTAGTTCGGATACGAAGGACAGCAATGGCAGGCAGCGTCGCAACAAGCATAAACGCCGCGTGCGGTGATAATGCTGAAGATACGATAGTAAATGCCGGATTTAGAGGCTCTAAACCCGGTCAGCGGAAGAAGCCATTCAAAAGAAATACCTAGGGCCCGACCAACTTGGACCGAATACTCGATCGCTTGTGCGAGATACATGGCACCCCGAAAACTAGCCAACCACACCAACAGGATTGTTGGGTGTTCAAGCAAGAAGGCAAGCTAAGCGCCAAAAACAACGACAAGGGCTGCATAGCGATGACGAGGAAGAGCCCGGTCACCGGACAATAGAGGACGAAGGGCTTTCCCACACAAGTGCGGACGGTGAACATGATATCGCAACCCACATACCCAAAAGGGAGCGGAAGCGTGCACTAAAGGGACGATATCGCTGATGGAGCCATCGCCAAGTTCAACCCATGGTCTTCCTGCCCGATCACCTTCGATCGAAGGGACCACCCCACTAGCATCCGTCACGGCGGTTTCGCCGCATTGGTTCTTGACCCAATTATTGACGGATTT
The DNA here is from genome assembly GCA_021605205.1 of Aegilops longissima. NCBI lineage: Eukaryota > Viridiplantae > Streptophyta > Magnoliopsida > Poales > Poaceae > Aegilops > Aegilops longissima. The sequence goes on from CM038678.1 coordinate 76,728,405, forward strand.
CACCTCACCAGAGTCCTGATGGACGGCGGCAGCAGCCTGAACCTGATTTATCAGGATATAGTGCGCAAAATGGGCATAGACCCGTCAAGGATCAAACCCACAAAGACGACCTTTAAAGGCGTCATTCCAGGTGTAGAGGCCAACTGCACAGGCTCCATTACACTTGAAGTGGTCTTCGGATCCCCGGATAACTTCCGGAGTGAGGAGTTAATCTTCGACATAGCCCCGTTCCGCAGCGGCTATCACGCACCGCTCGGATGAACCGCATTCGCAAAATTCAATGCAGTGCCGCACTACACGTACCTCAAACTCAAGATGCCAGGCCCTCGAGGCGTAATCACGGTCAATGGAAACACCGAACGCTCCCTCCGAACGGAGGAGCATACAGCCGCCCTTGCGGCAGAAGTGCAGAACAGCCTCTTAAGACAATTCTCCAGTCCGGCCAATAAACAATCAGACACTGTCAAGCGCGCCCGGAGTAACCTACAGCAAGACCGCCTGGCACGTTCCGAACAAGCGTAGTAATGCAGCAACAACCCCAGCCCTCGCGAACTCGCGAAGCCAGTACTACGCGCACGTAATTGCACTCTAAAGCACCATGGGCATTGCGGACGGGCCACGACCACGGCACGCCCAGAATGCGGCTAGACCGCACTAGGGGCTCCCGTTTGTGTCATTCCTTTTTTTTCTTCCTTTTACTTTCAGGACTCTGTTCTCCAGAAGCCCTGTCCGCATTCGCTGAATACACGATGCAACAGCCGGGAAGCGGAAAATTGCGTCGAGTGTCTAGGTGGTCTCTATTACGAGCATTATACCTGTTTTACATACCACACCGCAAACTTACCCCTGGAAGGGGGACATGTCAAAAAGTCCCGTACCTTGCTTATCGCACAATTTGTATCGTTCTGCTTTTATTTCAGCTTCGTTTGATTAACCAATATATAGCTCTTGCCTATTATTGCATTCTTTCCCATTATATATGTTAATTTATGACATTGCGCAACCGTACAATTTGGTACGGCCAATACACCATGGGCTTATGTACCCCAAAAACATGGTGTGACAAGTCCGAACACTTTCACAAGTGCGGCACCCCGAACTTATAGCATTATATGCATCGGCTCAATCATGTCTTGGGTCAATAGTTGGGTTTGCCCGGCTCCCATGTTTTGGTACCTTCGCCTGTGGCTAAGGTAGCGCTGGGAGAACCACTGCGATTGTGCCCCGGTTGAGCTGGGTTGAGCACCTCAGTGGAGAAAGCTAAAACTGACCGTCATGATAAGGCGAGAGCCGGTCATTGTTCGAGAGGTTTCTTCGAGTCCCTAAAGACTTATGCCGCTTAGGGCGAGGAACCGGCATTGTCCGGCAAAGGCGTGGATAGCACCCCGAACTCGGTCTTCCGAATACTAGGGGCTTCGCCGAAATTTAAAATTATAGAATTCTATGGCTAAGTGAGAGTGTTCAAGCATTATAGTCCGGTTGCCTGGTTCGTTGCGTTGAGCGCCTCCCTCGAAGAACCCAAGAATGGGAACAAGAGCGCTCAAGTTTATCCCGAACACCCCAGCACTCATGGCATGGGGGGCTGAAGCCAACGACTCGCCATCTCTCAAATTTGATAAACGGCCGCACAGAAGGTAATATTTTAAATTCAATAGCGTTGCTTAGCGCATATGAAAAAGTTTTCAGCGTACAAGATAACAAATGCGAGTCTACTCAAATATTACATCTTTGGAGCATTCACCCGCTATAAGACGGGCACCCTTCAGGACGCCCTCATAATACTTCTCAGGCTTGCGATGTTCCTTGCCCGGCGGCGGCTGTCCGTCACCACTTCTCCGCGTCCAGCTTGCCCAGTGCACCTTGGCACGGGCAAGGCCCTCTGAGCACCTTCAATACGACGAGCGCTTGATGACTTCGATCCATGGACAGACATCCACCACCGCCGCACTAGCCCGGTAGCTCGAGTGCATGGCCTTATTTGGCCACAACCGAGCTATAAGGCCCTTCATGGCCTGTTCGGCGACCTTGTGGAGCTCGACCAATTGCTTCAGTTGGTCGCTCAAGGGCACCGAGTGTTCGGCCTCAACTTACTGAGACCAAAACACCTTTTCCGTCGAGCTCCCTTCTTCGGCTCGGTAGAAAGCGGCGGCATCGGAGACACTCCATGCAGATCTGCGAATGCTCTGGAGAGCTCCGGATTCGGTAAGTACTAGATAATTGACTTTTACATTCTTGCTCTGATAAAGAATGCCTTACCCTTGTGATCTTCTTTATTGCCTCAATCACTGGAGGGCTTTTGGGCCTCGGCCTTAGCAGCTTTGGCACTCTCAAGAGCCGAGGCAAGCTTGGACTCTCGGGTCTTCGAGTCACGCTCCAAACCCTCATGTTTTTCCACGAGAGCCTGGAGCTCTTGCCGTACCTCCGCCAGCTGCGCCTCCCCTTCTCTCGCTCAGTGCGCTCAGCCATGAGCTTTGTTTTGACGCGGACACACTTTCTTGGGGTCGCCACCTCGCTCGTGGCCCTGCAGCATCTATGTTATTCCTGTTATCTTTTGCAACCACATTTTTAAATTGCATAAGGTATTACTTACCTTCCTTGTCCTCGAGCTTCTTCTTGGCTTGGCCGAGCTCGTTCTCGGACCGCCGAGGCTCTCCTTCAATGCATTGAACTCCATGATCGGTCTGGCAGAGGTCATCGGGGCAGCCTGCATTCCCATATTGACATAATTATGTTAGACTCCTCCAGATATCTTTTAGATCCTCAGTCCGACTTTTCTTTCCGAACACTGAACTAAGCATCAGGGGCTACTGTCTATGCGGTAATCTTCTTACATATATTGAAAACTGACCTCAAAGCCTGTTAGAAGGCCGTTGTAGGCTTGATCAGCCCGCTCTTGGCGGACTGAACTTCTGGATCACCACACTCATAGCAGGCGGTGCTCCTCCTTGATGGAGCGCTGTTAAGCGCCTCGATGCTATCCGGTGCCTCGGTTGGACGGAGGACACGGCGTCTTACCCTTCCTCTGAAGGGCCGCTTGCGGACTTTGGAACCGCTGAAGGTCCCAGTATGGATTCGGACAAGGGTCGGGCTTAGAAACCTGGGGTCTCGCTCCTCGCGCCTCGGAGTCCGGGAGGCTGACTTGCGGCGCCTCTGCGCCACCTCCTCTTGACCAGGCCCCTTGGGGCCCCACCTCGGCGTCGTCTGCAGCGTGAGGAGGAGCGCCGAGTGAAGTAATCTCCACTTCGGCGAATCAGGGACCCGCTCGGCAAGCGGGCGAGCTCTGCCCTTGGGCGGGCTGCATGATTGTTCGGCATTACAAAACACTATGCAATGAAAAAAAGCCATGGGTATCCGGACACTTACGATCTCGCGAGGGCTTGGCCTCAAGGGCCTCCTCCTCGCCGTCGTTGGCGTTGGTGGAGACGTCCGGAGGAAGGGTTCTTCCCTTCTTGAACCCTCCGGCCTCCCCAGCTGGGGCGGCCTTTCTTTTCTTCTCTCCCCCCGCTGGGGGAGAGGCTTCTGTTTCCTCCTCCTCGTTTTCACGGGAGGAGTCCACCTCCGAGTCGTCGGACGCTGAGTCCGACAACACCTGGCGCCAGGCACTCCTTCGAGTCCCCGTAGCCTTCTTCTTGGCCTTCTTCTCCGGCACCACGTAACTGGGTCTTCTGGCAAAGGAGCCGGACAGTTAACCTGCCCGGATGTGCTCCGCCTATCCTGTCAAAGGCAAGGGAGTTTTGATCCCGCATAGAGTCAAACTATGAAAAGCAAGATTCCCGTGAAGGGAAAAATAGCTTACCTCGGTAGCTTGACGCTGCGAGCTGAATCCGCGATCTTACATGGCGGATGAGGGAGCCTCGGCGTATGAACAGCACCTTCCGGGCATCTTAATGCGTGGTGTCGAAGAGCCTCTTCGAGGTTGGATGTCAGTGCTGATCGAACTCCACAATTTGAAGGCCCGTTGTTGGCATGGGAGGATCCGGCGGATGAGCATAACCTGGATTACGTTGACAAGCCCGAGATTCTTGTCCACCAGGTTTCAGACGCAGGTTTGGAGTCCTGGACAGCTCGTCCAATCCCCCACGCCAGCCCGCCTCTTTCCATGATGTGAGCCGTGGGGAAGCCAGATCGAATTCGGGGCCCCGCCCATTGAGAGTCACGCGGCTCGGTGATGTAGAACCACCCGATGCCACCTTTATGGTCTCCACAAAGGAGCCCTCGAGCCATAGGACTTTGGCCATCTTGCCAACCATGGCGCCTCCGACTCCGCTTGGCGGCCGCCCACTACCTTCTCGACTTGACATTGAAGATCTTCAGCCATAAGCGAAGTGGGGCTGAATGCAGAGGAAGGCCTCACACACGACGATAAATGCCGAGATGTTGAGGATGAAGTTCGGGGCCAGATCATGGAGATCCAGGCCGTAGTAGAACATGAGCCCCCGGACAAATGGGTGAAGTGGAAAACCTAGTCCGCGGAGGAAGTGGGTGAGGAACACCACCTCTCATGGGGCCTGGGGTGGGAATGAGCTGCCCCTCGTCGGGTAGCGGTGCGCCGATGTCGCTGGACAAGTATCCGGCCTTCCGCAGCTTTTTTATGTGCCCCTCCGTGATGGAGGAGGCCATCCACTTGCCTCCTGCTCCGGACATAGTTGGAGAAGGTTGAGGTGGGATGCGCGGACTTTAGCGCTGGTGCTCGAGTGCGCGGAAATGGATGGGCAAAGGAGGAAGAAGGCGTAGGTGAAAAGGTGGATCTTTATCCCCTTATATGGACGGACGAAGCTATGCGTCCCCCGCCAGCCTGGTAAAACTCGCTTATCTCCCAGCGCCGTAATCAATGGCGCGTTGGGTTACCCACGTCCATATTGATGATAATCCCGAATAAGGGGCACGATCTCGCTTTGATAAGACGTGCTAAGGAAACCGCCTCGCTAAACGCGCTTGAGGTGGAACAAGAAAACACCATTATAAAGGCCTGGCTGGTGTGATGTCACGCGCGGAATACGCCAAAGCAGATCTGTGCAAAAATTATTCTCTCTATGGTGGTATGTGGAACTTGTTTTGCAGAGCCAGACACTATCCTTGTGTTCAAAACCTTCTATGAAGCATTCGGAGGAGGAACCCGCCTTGCAATGCCGAAGACAATATGCACGCCGGTCTCGTCGTCATTGAAGCCTTGTTCAGGGGCTACTGAGGGAGTCCTGGACTAGGGGGTGTCCGGATAGCCGAACTATCATCTTTGGCCGGACTCCTAGACTATGAAGATACAAGATTCAAGACTTCCTCCCTTGTCCGGATAGGACTTTCCTTGGCGTGGAAGGCAAGCTTGGCGATACAGATATGTAGATTTCCTACCATTGTAACCGACTCTGTGTAACCCTAACCCTGTTCGGTGTCTATATAAACCGAAGGGTTTTAGTCCGTAGGACGAACAACAATCATACCATAGCCTAGCTTCTAGGGTTTAGCCTCTCTGATCTCGTGGTAGATCTACTCTTGTACTACCCATATCATCAATATTAATCAAGCAGGAGTAGGGTATTACCTCCATCGAGAGGGCCCGAACCTGGGTAAAAACATCGTGTCCCTTGTCTCCTGTTACCATCCGCCTAGACGCACAGTTCGGGACCCCCTACCCGAGATCCGCCGGTTTTGACACCGACAGTGACCTCCATCCTGCCGTCCTGTTGGTCTTGATTTTGTTGCACCGATATGGAAACCTTTGCCTGATGCCTCGGTACTCTGCGCATGCGCTCGCTTCCTTAGCACCAAAGAGGAAAAGAGGATGCTGCGCGTCTTGGCGCCCGCCTGGCCTTGGTCGTCATAGCTTGCGTCATGGGAACCTCGCGAAGTACCCCTCGCCTTGATCTCTCCGCCTCCTCGCGAGCTTGCCTGGTGAGGCCGCTCCTGAGATGGCCTTGTGTTGTCCGCCCCGCGAGGGTCTTGGGTGTTGGTTGGTGAATACGGGCCGTACTGGGCCACTGGTGGAGCCACGCCGCAGGCCGCAGGCAGGCAAGTCTGGGGACGCCCGTTCCCAGAATGCCGACAGTAGCCCCCGGGCCCAAGGCGCGCTCGGACTTGGCTTAGTGGCAAAGACAAAGGTCAAGTGCGGAGCGCCGCGGGCCCCAACAGTCTGTGGCCTTGGTCGACGCATGGCCACTTGACTGGACGTGGGCATCTCCGCTTCCCCACGCTGCCTCGGCAACTGCCCGACTGACAAAAGACCGGCACGGGCAACGCCTGCCTTCATTGCTTTCTTTTGCCTTGCTCCAGATCCCCTTCCTCGTCCTTGCTTCCGAAATCTCCAGATCCGCTCCACTCCTTCCCCTTGAGCGAGCAATGGCGCCCCGGAAGGCCAAGGTTGACGCACCGCCGACCTGGTACGAGCCGACCCTGGACGCGCCCACCGTCCCGGAGAAGACTCTCGTGGCCACACGCCTGCTCACGACGGGGGAGGGCAATGAAAAGGGGAAGACAGAACTCCGGGCTGGCTCCACCGTGCGGGAGGCCCAGGGGAGCACCTTCTATCCCTTCTTCACGAACGCCGTCGCTGCAGGCCTGGTTCCTCCCTTCTCCGATTTCTTCTACGCCTCCTCCGCCATTACGGGTTGCAGGCTCTTCATCTCCATCCCAACTCCATCCTTCTCTTGTCGACTTTCACCTACTATTGCGAGGCGCATGTTGGGGTGATGTCGTTTGTGTCTCTACTGTGCAACTTCTTCCTCCTCCGGACCAACAGCGACCATACCTCGGCGTGCACCAACTTCGTCGCGTACGGCAAAGCCAACGCGATTTCGAAGGCCGGGAAGAGGGCCGACGGCTTCTGGAGCAAGTGGGTCTTGATGGACGCCAAGTGTGTCCATCCCCGGTTGGTGCTGCCCATGGAGATGCCCCAATCTGACGAGGGGTGGTCTCGCATGAAGCTCGCCGATGATCGGGGAGCATCGGTGCTGGAGAGGATGAACGCCGACCTGAAGCCGGGCAACACGAAGGCGGTGAAGCTGATGGGGGCCGCACTCCTGAGGGAGTTCCTGATGCAGCGGATAGCCCCTCTTCAGGCGCGTTCGCGCCCCTTATGGATGCTTGGGGGCATGGGCGACGCGCTTCGCCTGAGACCGGTGGCTCTGACTGAAGAGGAGCTGGCCGTGGTTCTCCGTCTCTTGGTTGGGGATGACCAGGAGTATCCGCCGGGTGCCCCTGTCCCCTTGTTGCTCCGCCAGGACAGGGCGCAGGTGGTGGCTGCTATGCCCACCTTTGATGGGCGCGGCCTGGTGCCGCCGACACCCCTTGTGGTCCCAGAGGCGATGGCACCGGTGGACGTGTCTTCTAGCGGCTCCCGCAAGGGGGAAGAAGAGGAGGAAGATGAGGAGCATGACCCGGAGGAGATCCCTGAGGGGACGGGGGAGACCTCCCCCTTGTGCAAGGCTGACCTTCTCCGCACCATGCCAGACGACGATGACGAGGATGATGATGATGACGATGACGACGATGCCCTCCTGAAGATGAATGAGCCCCCTGTAGCTGGAGGCTCCTCGCGACCCAAGGCCAGGATTAGGCGAGGGCCTCCTGCCGAGGTCCCGACAAAGGGCAGGTCTTCGAGGCGGGCTGCTACTCTGACGCCGACTGGAGCCACTTCCAGCCCTTCTGCCGCTCCTTCTTCTGCCCCTGGGGCTAGTGCGCCTGAGCCTCCCTCCGCGCGGCTCTCGGGCTTCAAGCTCGTCAAGCGGAAGTTGAACTACGCCGCCGTGGACCAGTAAGTGCTCGTGCCCTGCCTTGTTCTCGATTATGTTGTTGATTCCTGGCGTTCGCCGTGGATTGTTTTGGCCGGCGCTCACGGCAAAGAGCAGAAAGGAGGATGCGGTGATGCCACTCGGGGCCGAACAACGTCCGGTGGCCGCGCCTCCTGTTGTGGGGAAGGGGAGTGATGGCGCCCGCGCTTCCCCGGCGCGGTCGTCTTCGCGAGGCCCGGAGGAGCACCTTCGCGAGGAAGCAGCCCCCATGGCCCCGCTGGCTCCGGAGGTGGCGATGCCCCGCCCGGCTGCCGAGGTCCCGGGGCTCAGGAGCCTCCAGTCTCCCAGGCCGTGGTGACGACGTCGCCCCTTGCTCGTCCTGTTGCGCTGCTGGCTCCAAGCTCTTCTGCTTCCCCTGATGTAATGGAGCCTGCCCTTTCCGAGATGGCCCAGCTGCAAGAAGACATCCAGGGCACCAAACCCCATCTGGCAGCCGGGCGCCTGGAGCTGATCTCCGGCTGGCTTCACTCCGATGTGTCTGTCTGCGCGGCGCTGAGTCAGGCTGCAGCGACCTCCGAGAAGGATAAGCAGGCCGCCACCCACGACGCAGCCGCTCGCGAGGTGGCGTTGAAAGATGCCGCGGCCGCCCAGGATCGCTGCCGGGAATTGGAGGCAGAGCTGAAGGATCAATGGGACAAGCGCGCAGAAGAGGCCCATGGACGACAAGCATTGCGCAACTGCTGCCGCAGCCGTGGGGGATCAGGTGGAAGCGCTGCTGAAGAAGTTCCGTGCCTTCGCTCCCGCATCCTCGGTAGGCGATGCTGCCGAGCCCGCATCCCCCACTGGTGGTGCAGGTGAAAGTGATGCCGCCAAGGAGGGAGCGTCCTCGGCAGGCGACGGCAGCGTCCAAGGGTGATCATGGCTCCTTTCCTGTTTAATTCCTGCAACGTGCACCGTGCCTCGTGGAGGCTTTTAAACTTGCATTTGATATTGTGAAGACAATTATGGCTTGTAATATTTGTCCTAAGGTTTTGCGGTTTCCTTCCCATTTGCTTTTCCTTCTGCGTCGGCAGAGCCCGGCCCCGCGCATACCTCAACCGCCATTAGCCCCGACCGGATCACTAGGGTGAGACCAAGGAGTGAGGGGCTACGTGACCAGTTAGGCTCCTGAGTCGCGATGCTCAGGAGTCCCTCTTGACGCGCAAACAACTTATAGAAAGGGAACGCAGGGGTAGGTCTAGTGTTCTACGTCGACAGAGCCCGGCCCCGCGCATACCTCAACTGCCGTTAGCCTCGACTGGATCACCAGGACGAGACCAAGGAGTGAGGGGCTACGTGACCAGTTAGGCTCCTGAGTCGCGATGCTCAGGAGTCCCCCTTGACATTCAAACAACCTTCATACCTTGGCTCCACTCGGGGAGGGGCGCGACAGCCAGGTCCGGAGGGCCTGGCGGGGTGGCGTACACTCGGGCATGACCCGGGCGCAGCCCCCGTGCCCAGCCCCCTCGTGCGACGCTCCTGAGGGCAGGTGTTGCGATGAGGCCAGACACTGAGCTCTGGGCTCCCTGAGGTTGATACGGCCCTGGGGCCGTCCTTAGTTGTTTATCACCAGCGCGGAGCATAGTGCTTCCGTATGTGTACGGGCATAGCCGCTCCTCGGCAGTGTCGTCAGCCAGCGTGGAGCATGGTGCTTACACTGGTGCGTGGGAGGGGGGCTCCCTCTGGGGAGAGCCCCCGGGGCGTGTACAGCGCTGCCCTGACACGTGGCTTGCACGACAGGGCTAGATGAGGTGTATATGGGCACCCGTGAGCCAGCGCAGGACTCACGAGGCCCTACCTCAAGGCGGGTTGCGCCTGGTCTTGGATCTTGATAGCTGCGTGTTCCTGCGAGATGGTTAGGTATGAAAGCTCTGCGTTCTCAGGTCCCGGCCCTCGAGCAAGCTCAGCCACCGCTGGTATGCCAGGTCGCGATGCCGTGGTCAAGGCTAGGGGGTGAGGGCTGGAGAGCTAGTAAGAGCTCAAGAGTCGCGATGCTCAGGATCCCCCCTTTTAACGCTCAAGCGGGTTGCATGGGAAAAAGAGGGAGGAGCCCGTAGTAGGTGACAGTCAAGCAGGTGATAATCATAGGAAAATGATAGTCATAGGCAGATTAGTCACGAAGAGCAGATCAACTTAGGTAAATGCAGGATGGATACGCGCCACTCGGTCAGACCCGAGCCGCTTGGGGATGATGCAGCCCGAGGGGCGCCCCCAACAAAGCAACTTAAAGACATGAGAAGAAAAGGGATACATGCCACAGGGACGGACCCACGCGGCCTGGGAATGATGCAGTCCTGAGGGCGCTCCCAGCTGAAATGAAACTGGTAGATGTCACCTGGCTCTGTTGTAGAGGGGGGAAGGGTTGAGGCAGCTGAAGATGCATGGTGAAGGGGTTGATCCTCACGAGCCGCCAGGGCCCCGAGCCTCGGGAGGCTCTGGGCGTCCGGGCGGTTCCTCGAAGACCGTCTCCATCTCCTCCAGGACGGCGTGGTGCCTGGCCTCCTGAGCCGCCAGGACACTCCGTAGGGTGCGCTGGAAGGCAGACGCCACGCTTGGCAGGCCGAATGGCATGCGAACGTAGCTGTGCGGCGGACCCTCACAACGCCCCACGCTTGAAGGCCAAAAAAGCTCCTGAGTAGCGGCTCGGTTGAGCCCTGGGATGTCGACGCAGACTCGCAGCCCGCCATCATCGCCTGGATGGGGAGCTGCGCCAAATGAGCGGCGATCGCCGCGCATGGCCCCTGCTTCCAGAAGCTTCTGAACGGTCTCGGCAATGAACTCTTGAACGTTGGGCGCTCCTCGCCCTGTGTCTTCCTGAGGGAGTTGTGCCGTGAAGCACGCCTCCAAGTGGTGCCCGAGTGCCTCCCTCGTGATGTTGGGGAGGTCTGAGGCCCTCCAGAAGAGAGCCCCCGAGCCCTGCCCGAAGAGGGCGCCGGACGCGCCCCCCTATGCGATGGAGGGAGGCGCCCCTAAGGCAGGCGCTGATCCTGACGTGACACCGCTTGAGGCGCCGCTCCCCTGAGGCCCTGCGCGGAGTTGCTGCTTCTTCTTCTTGGGGGTGGCCTCAGGAGGGTACTCGCACTTGCTGTCTGGATCTTCGATTGCCGCGGCCTGGAAGGCACGCTCGACGGAGCACACCACATCTCTTTCTTCGCAGGGGACCGTGATGATTCCACCATTTCCCGACATTTTGAGGACGTTGTAGCCGTGATGTGTTACCGCCATGAACTTGGCTAGGGCTGGATACCCGAGGATGGCATTGTATGGGAGGCGAATGTGGGCAACGTCGAAGTCGATGAGCTCGGTGCGGTAGTTGTTGCGCTGCCCGAAGGTGACACGAAGGCGGACCTGCCCTATCGGGGTGGTGGAACCGTCGGTAACTCCAGGGAAGGGCTTGGTGGGCTAAAACTGATCGTATGGCACTTGAAGGCTGTCGAACGTTTCGACGGATAGGACGTTTAGCCCCGCGCCGCCGTCGGTGAGGGTCTTGGTGACTTGCACGTTGCTGATGACGGGCGAACAGAGCATCGGGAGAACGCCGGCGGTAGCCGCACACTTGAGTTGGTCCATCGAGATGAAGGTGATGGCGCACTGGGACCACCTGAGCGGGCGCGAGGCCTCGAGCCTGGGGAGGACTGCGTTCACCTCGCGAGCGAACTGCTTGAAGATGCGTTGAGAGGCTGGGGCCTGAGATCCACCCAAGATGCAGGCGATGACACGTGGCTCCTGGAAGGCCCCAGCCCCCGCGTCCTGATGATGGTCGTCATTCCTTCTTGGTGGTGGAGGCAACGGAGGAAGGCCTACGTTGCCCTGACGGCGGTCCTCGCGGGGCTAATCCTTCCAAGCGCCCTCACGAGGCGGGTCCTGCCCACGATCCTCGTGAGGCTGGTCACACCATTCCTGGCATGGGCCACGGTCATCCCATCGTCCTCCGCCTCGTCCTCCACCTCGGCCGTAGCCCCGGTCGTTGCGCTCGGGGCGTCGACAGAAGCGTCCTTTGTGGATGGCCCTGAGCTCCTGACAATCATTGGTGTTGTGAGTGTTGAGGTTGTGGAAAGCACAAACCGGCCGACTGCCTTTGGATGACTCTGGCTGGTCCCTGCTGTGCTTCGTATCTGGTTCTGCCGCGAGCACGATCACTCCCTTGCGCTTCATGTCCTTGGCCTTGGTCTTCTTCTCTTTCGGGTCTGCAGCTGGGGGCTCGAGGAGAGAAAGGCTCCCCTCCTCAGCTATTGCGCACTTGGTCGCCAGGTTAAACACTCTAGGAATGTGCACAACTCCTCGTGGATGGCGAGCTCCTCCTTCATCTTGACATCACAGACGCTGTCGGAGAATGCTGAGATGATGGCTTCGTCCGTCACCTTGGGGATCTTGAGGCGGACGCTGTTGAAGCACTGTATGTACTTCTGCAGGGTCTCCCCAGGTTGCTGCTTGATGCGGCGCAGGTCACCCGTGGCCGGAGGGCGGTCGCGCATGCCCTGGAAGTTGGCGATGAAGCGGCCGAGCATCTCGTCCCAGGAGGAGATCGAACCGGGGGGCAGGTTCAGGAGCCATGAGCGAGCACCGTCCTTGAGTCCCATGGGGAACCAATTCGCCATGACCTTCTCGTCACCATTCGCCGCCTCGATGCTTAGCTCATAGAGCTGCAGGAATTCCGCAGGGTCGGGGGTGCCGTCCTATCAAGGAGGCAGGTCAGGCTTGAACTTGCCCGGCCAGGCGACGCTGCGCAGCTCGGGGGTGAAGGCGTGGCAGCCTGCTGTGGTCACCGGGGCCCTCCACTGAGGTGGAGCCTGCTCTTGGTGATACCCGCGCACCGCTACTAGAGGCGGCACGCGGTTTCACCGTGGTGGTGCAGGGAGCACATGAGCATTCTCTTGAGGCCGAGGGACCTCTCGGCAGCTTCCTTCTTCTCGCGCGGGCACCTGGCGCGGCGGATCGCGCCCGGGGGCCGCGCGCCTCAGCGCCAAGGCTCCGTCTTGGGGTGGAGGTGGTGGAGGCGCCCCGTGAGCCATGTCGCCATTGGCTGGTGGAGGGAAAGGCAACGAGAGGGATGGCGCAGGGGAGCCCCCTACGGCGCTGATGAGTTCGGTGATGCGAGCAAGCCAGTCCTCGTAGAGGTCGTCGATGGGGCGGTAACGCAGGAGCTTGCGCGGCATGAGCAGCGCGGCCTGCGCGTCTATGGGAGTGCGACGAGTGTGGGACGACGAGCCAGCCGGGGTTAGCGACGGAGTGGCGGTGCGAGCGTCCCGCCGCACGGAGCGGTGCAGCGAGGATGCTTGCTTCTCGTTCTGCACCGGGCCGGTGACGGCGTTGGCAGTTGGCGACGGAGAACGACGAGGAGGCCGGCCGATGGAAGCTGTGTGGGCAACGCGGGTGGCGAGGGTGGCCCGACGCTCGGTGTGGGCTCGGCGGGCGTCTGACATGGATGCGATGAAGTGATGGGGCGCGGATCAGCGGAAGGAAGATTTCGGTGCACCCCTACCTGGCGCGCCAAATGTCGGATATGGGGTTCCGGCAAAACCCTTAAGGTTCGAACACTGGGGTGCACACGGAGATTTTCTCCCTACAGGATCACGCTCTCAGCCTCGCCGCGATCTCTAAGCTAGCAAGATGAACACAAGAGACACAAGGTTTATACTGGTTCGGGCCACCATTGTGGTGTAATACCCTACTCCAGTGTGGTGGTGCTGGATTGCCTCCTGGGCTGATGATGAACAGTACAAGGGAAGAACAGCCTCTTGAGGAGAGGTGTTCTTGTGCGTTGTGGGCTGGTGAGCTTGAGGGTGAGCTCGATCCCATCTCAATGAGTCCTCCTCCTACTATGGTGGCTAGTCCTATTTATAGAGGCCCTGGTCCTCTTCCCAAATATTGAGCAGGAAGGGATGCCACAATGGCCAAATTTGAAGGGGGACAGCTAGTACAAGCTATCCTGACAAAAGCGGTCTTCGCCTGTCAAAGGCTTTGGTGGTGACGTCGTCTTGGGCTCCATGGTGACCTCCGTCCTGCCGTCCTGCTGGTCTTGATCTTGTTTCACCGATATGGAAACCTTTGCCCGATGCCTCGGTACTCTATGCCTGCGCTCGCCTCCTTAGAACCAAAGAGGAAAAGAGGATGCCGCGTGTCCTGGCGCCCGCCTGGCCTTGGTCGTCATGGCTAGCGTCACGGGAACCTCGCGAGGTACCCCTCGCCTTGATCTCTTCGCCTCCTCGCGAGCCTGCCTGGTGAGGCCGCTCCTGAGGTGGCCTTGTGTCACCCGCCCCGCGAGGCTTGGCCCCTCGCGAGGGTCTTGGGTGTTGGTTGGTGAAGACGGGCCGTACTGGGCCACTGGTGGGGCCACGCCGCGGGCCGCAGGCAGGCAAGTCTGGGGACCCCCATTCCCAGAACGCCGACAACAAGTACACAGAAAATAGGCTCCAGAAGTAAGGATAGTTGGCAGATGATAGGTTCATAATATACTGTATAGAGATTTTATTGCTAAACCATGATAACAAGAGCACACAACAACTAGGCAGATCGTAGTTTACATAAAAGGGGTACACCATAACCAGGATATACAACTAGGCAAATCTATTTCCATGGAGTGTTGGGTTTCCTCTACATTGTTAGCACAACAACTAGAGGAAATACAAGCATTTTTATCATGGCAACAAGACATAGCAAGCATATCATCATGAGATTTCCAAGAAATTTTTACATGATATGCAATGACTATCAACACAAGCATGTGAAACATTTGGAGTGCTCGAAGTGTTAAAGTCCAAAGAAGGAGCATTGCAATAAGATAGTGATGAAGAGTCACCAACGATTAGCACACTATCATCATTGCAATGACCAACACTACTCACCATAGCATTACCTTGTGGCAATCCACATGTAGGTGAAGTAGAAGAAGTTGAGAAGGCAACACGGCCGGAGGTGGAGGGAGAACAATCATCCCCACAAAACTTGGACACACCATATTTATCTTGAAGCTTCGTCCACAACTCATGAGCATCCCGGAACGACATGAGTTGAAATATAACTATATTGCTCAAAGCATCGAAAAGCACATTAGAAGCTTGAGCATTGAGATAAGAGTTTTTCTCATCCTCTAAAGATAATCTTTGGGGACCCTTTGGAGGAGAAAAACCCATATCTACAATTCGCTCTAAATTTGGGTCCATGACCCTAAAGAGATTAAGCATGAGAATTACCCAAACATCAAAATTTGTGCCATCAAAACTAAGAGTGTCAGAGAATCCTAATCCCCTAGTTGACATCTTTACTCTCTAGGAGGTTAAGCCTAACAAGGAGAGACGAGGCTCTGATACCAATTGAAAGATCGTGGATGTCGCCTAGAGGGGGGGGGGTGAATAGGCACTTTAAAATAATTACGGTTTAGGCTTGAATGAATGCAGAATAAACCTAGCGGTTAATTTGTCAAGCACAAAACCAACAACTACTAGGCTCACCTATGTGCACCAACAACTTATGCTAAGCAAGATAAAAAACTAAGTGATAGCAAGATATATGACAAGAAACAATATGGCTATCATAAAGTAAAGTGTAAGTAAAGGGCTTGGGTAAGAGATAACTGAGGCACGTAGAGACGATGATGTATCCCGAAGTTCACACCCTTGTGGATGCTAATCTCCGTTTGGAGCGGTGTGGAGGCACAATGCTTCCCAAGAAGCCTCTAGGGCCACCGTAATCTCCTCACTCCCTTGCACAATGAAAGATGCCGTGATTCCACTAAGGGACCCTTGAGGGCGGTCATCGAACCCATACAAATGGCAACCCTTTGGGGCGGTCACCGAACCCGTACACTTTGGCAACCCTTGGGGAAGTCAACGGTACCCGTCAAATTGCTCGGGGTGATCTCCACAACCTAATTGGAGACCCTGCCGCTTGCTCGGAGATTTACACCACAATGATTGAGCTCTGAATAACACCAACCGTCTAGGGCGCCAAGACACCCAAGAGGAACAAGCTCTAGGGTGCCCAAACACCGAGTAATAAGCTTCTGATACGTCCATTTTGCATCATGCTTTTATATCGATATTTATTGCATTATGGCCTCCTATTACATGTTATGTCACAATACTTATGGCTATTCTCTTTTATTTGGTTTACATGAAGTGGGAGAATGCCAGCAGTTGGGATTCTGGGCTGGAAAAGGAGCAAATATTAGAGACCTATTCTGCACAGCTCCAAAAGTCCTGAAACTCCACGAAAGTCATTTTGGGAATAAATAAAAAATATTGAGCGGAAGAAATACCAAAGGGGGGCCACCCACCATCCACGAGGGTGGGGGGCGCGCCCCCTGCCTCGTGGGCCACCTGGCAGGCCTCCGGTGCCCATCTTCTGCTATATGAAGTCTTTTACCCTGGAAAAATCATAAGGAAGCTTACGGCACGAAACTCCGCCGCCATGAGGCGGAACCAATCTAGAGCTCCGGCAGAGCTGTTCTGCCGTGGAAACTTCCCTATGGGAGGGGGAAATCATCACCATCATCATCATCAACGATCCTCTCATCAGGAGGGGGTCAGTCTCCGTCAACATCTTCACCAGCACCATCTCCTCTCAAACCCTAGTTTATCTCTTGTATCACATCTTTGTACCAAAGCCTCAGATTGGTACCTGTGGGTTGCTAGTAGTGTTGATTACTCCTTGTAGTTGATGATAGTTGGTTTATTTGGTGGAAGATCATATGTTCAGATCCATTATGCATATTAATACCCCTCTTATTATTAACATGAATATGATTTGTGAGTAGGTATGTTTGTTCCTGAGGACATGTGAGAAGTCTTGCTATTAGTAGCCATGTGAATTTGGTATTCATTCGATATTTTGATGAGATGTATGTTGTCTCTCCTCTAGTGGTGTTATGTGAACGTCGACTACATGACACTTCACCATTATTTGGGCCTAGAGGAAGGCATTGGGAAGTAATAAGTAGATGATGGGTTGCTAGAGTGACAGAAGCTTAAACCCTAGTTTATGAGTTGCTTCGTAAGTGGCTGATTTGGATCCACTTGTTTCATGCTATGGTTAGGTTTACCTTAATACTTCTTTTCTAGTTGCGGATGCTTGCAATAGGGGTTAATCATAAGTGGGATACTTGTCCAAGAAAGGGCAGTACCCAAGCACCGGTCCACCCACATATCAAATTATCAAAGTAACGAACGCGAATCATATGAGCGTGATGAAAACTAGCTTGACGATAATTCCCATGTGTCCTCGGGAGCGTTTTCCTTCATATAAGGGTTTGTCTAGGCTTGTCCTTTGCTACAAAAAGGATTGGGCCACCTTGCTGCATGTGGCACCCCGATCCGCATGGAGCAGGGGGACTTCGCACGTCAGCCCCGGATAACACCTGACGCACGACAAGTCCATGATACAACATTCCAGGTACAAGAATATTCATCAAATACATGTGCATATAATTACATCAGTGATGAATATAATCTTCTGGCATAGCCCTAAGGCTATTTACATGGCAGCGGAAGTCTATTTAAATGGCGGCGGAAGTCTTGGCAGCGTAACACTGTGGCTGGGCTCCACAACTCACAGGACTGGCAAGATTACGGCTTAGCACGACGGAACAACTGAACGACCTACAAAACTGGCATGACACGCCAGGTCAGTACATTGAATGTACTTGCAATACAACCAAATACATAGCATCCAAACAAGCAGAAGACGAAGCAAGAACCAAGCGAATGCAACAACCTAGCTCATATCAGAAACTAAGCATGGCATAATATCAACCGAAGACATAAATCAAACTAACATCATGGCATCCACTAGCATGGCAACAACATGGTATATCAAATTTACTTATAACATGGCAACAACAAAACATGGCATATCATCTCAATCATATCCATCAAAGCATGGCACGACATCATGAAACTATGCTGAAAATAAACTACCAATCATATCAAATGCAGACATAGCATGTTAATTGTATGCAACCATCTCATGTTCTACCATGGTTCTTTACATGCAAACATATTACTCATGCAATACAACCAAACTTGTGCACCGAGTCCCTCGGACTCTCTTACCAACGGCGATCACCTCATTTCCTGATCACAAACAGAAACAAACTCATGATCCTTACGGCGATCACAACCCGACCAATAACTGGCCCGTGATCCTTATGGCGATCACAACCCAACCAACAACTGGCCTGTGATCCTTACGACGATCACAACCCGACCACATCTGGCCCAGCTTAATTATTTCAGGTTTATCCTCCATTTCGACTAAGACCCGATAGTGTACCCTACTACGAACTTATGCCCATGACCGAGGACGCGGCTATCGATAGTTTAAATACACTCTGAAGAGGTAGCGCACTGTACCCACACTACGGAACCCATGGCCTCGCCCTCCCATTCGGGTGGACCAACGACATTCCGACGAAACCGATCTACTGTCATGACACTCTCCCGGCCACTCCGACTCACTCCCCACTGGGCTAGTCCTGGGTGGCCCCGTGTCAACCTCCAGACACCTCAACGACCACCGTCGTGGCCCGTCCCACTCCGGGACACGTGCACATAACAACAACAACGGGCTCACAAGGTTATGCTCCGCCTACCTGATCAGGGTAGCGCGTGCCCATAACCTTCCCTAGTTGGAGGCACCGACCAGAGGCACGACAATAGACCGAATTAAGGTTGTCCCATACCGGCAAATGTGGTTGCACTGGAAAAAGTTTGATTTGGCAGCACTATGACTCGATCCCATCGATGACGGAGGGGTTTTATTATTAAGTCATATTATTATCTTCTCCATCATCAATCATCATACCAGCATTTCAACATGAGTGCAACACTAAGCATACATCATATAAATGCTTTAACAAAACATCGAGCTTCTCAAGTGAACACTTACAGCATAAAGAACATGACAATACCAAATACTAACATATCCACGGTGCATTACCATCATCATAGCACTTTATAACGATGACTTGAAAATAAATTAGAGTAGTGACATGGCATCATCAATAGCAACATTCTAATTATCATGGCAAGGAGTAGCATGAAAACACAAGCATGCATAATAGAATAACTACAGACGAAAACGATAAGAAACAACTGCAACTACACACACATACAAGGTGCAAGCAAAGTTAAGATGCAAGTTTGGGGCTCATGATAAGAGGTTGGCTTCCCTGGGGGTCGACAAATACTCCGGGAAGAAGTGAGAAACGATCGCAATTTTTTTTGCCGGAAACAGTTCTCTTTTGGAGGGGCTGTTTACGGACAAGGGCAAAGAGGTCATTTTCACAGTGTCAAACCATAGTGAAAATGATGGGAACGGAACGGGCTCGACGAGATGAAGACGTGGGCGTTGGATTTACCTCAATCGGAGTTACAGTTAAAAAGATACGGACGTTTAAAACTCAGGGACTAATCTGTAAAGAAATGCTTCTACAAACAGGTCCCTGGAAGTTACAGACGCACCTTTTCTGAAATACGTCTTCGACCGGGGGAAACGGCTTCGCGGCTGGGCGCCTCCACTTAAGTGACGTGGCGACGACCGGGTCAAAGGGTAGAGGCGGGACCGGCTCCTGAGTCGCTGCCAGGTGGGGTCGAGGGGCCCGCCTGTCCAGGTCAACGCCCACCTGGCCGGCGTCTTCTTCTTCCGCTCGGGCGCTCGACCGGCCAAGGCAGGGGCTGCCCCGACGGCTCCGGCCACGGCATGCGACAGGCGACCTATCCACGGAATCAGGAGGAGCAGGCGCATCGGCTGGTGGTGCTAGTTTCCGTCGAGGAGCACCAGGGAGGGAGCTGCACGGCGCGCGACGGAGAGGGCTTCAGTCTCCAGTGGGGATGGAGCGACGGTGGGGGAATGGAGAGGCTGAGGCCACGGGGAGGTTCGCCGGAGCATGGGGGAGGCGCTGGTGGTTAGGAAACGGAGAGGAGGCCTCGGGGCGACCGAATCAATGGAGGCCCGAGGCGGCGGCTATGGCGATGGGGAGAGGCCAGAGAGGCTCGGGAGCTCGGGGGGAGAGGCTAGGGAGGCTTGCTGACTGCGAGGGGGGCTCGGGAGCTGCTACTTATAGCCGCAGGGAAGGCTCGAGAAGGAGGGGCGAGGTGGCACGCGGCGGGCGATGTGTCCGCGCGTTGGCGGCAGCCTGGCGTCCATGGCGGCCAAGACTCACGGGACGCACGGAAGGCGACGAGGGGTGGGGGTGAAGGAAATATGCCCTAGAGGCAATAATAAAGTTATTATTTATTTCCTTATATCATGATAAATGTTTATTATTCATGCTAGAATTGTATTAACCGGAAACATAATACATGTGTGAATACATAGACAAACAGTGTCACTAGTATGCCTCTACTTGACTAGCTCCTTAATCAAGATGGTTATGTTTCCTAACCATAGACATGAGTTGTCATTTGATTAACGGGATCACATCATTAGGAGAATGATCTGATTGACATGACCCATTCCGTTAGCCTAGCACTTGATCGTTTAGTATGTTGCTATTGCTTTCTTCATGACTTATACATGTTCCTGTAACTATGAGATTATGCAACTCCGTTTACGGAGGAACACTTTGGGTACTACCAAACGTCACAACGAATCGGGTGATTATAAAGGAGTACTACAGGTGTCTCCAAAGGTACATGTTGGGTTGGCGTATTTGAGATTAGGTTTTGTCACTCCGATTGTCGGAGAGGTATCTCTGGGCCTCTCGGTAATGCACATCACTACAAGCCTTGCAAGCAATGTAGCTAATGAGTTAGTTACGGAATGATGCATTACGGAACGAGTAAAGAGACTTGCGGTAACGAGATTGAACTAGGTATTGGATACCGACGATCGAATCTCGGGCAAGTAACATACCGATGACAAAGGGAACAAAGTATGTTGTTATGCGGTTTGACCGATAAAGATCTTCGTAGAATATGTAGGAGCCAATATGGGCATCCAGGTTCCGCTATTGGTTATTGACCAAGAATAGTTCTAGGTCATGTCTACATAGTTCTCGAACCCGTAGGGTCCGCACGCTTAAAGGTTTCGATGCGATGTTATATTATGAGTTTATGAGTTTTGATGTACCGAAGGAGTTCGGAGTCCCGGATGAGATCGGGGACATGACGAGGAGTCTCGAAATGATCGAGGCGTAAAGATCGATATATTGGACGACTATATTCGGAGTTCGGAAGGTTCGAATGATTCGGTATTTTCGAGTACCGGGAGAGTTACGGGAATTCGCCGGGAGAAGTATTGGGCCTTATTGGGCCCTGCAGAAAGAGAGAGGGCTGCCTAGGGCAGGCCGCGCGCCCATGGCCTAGTCCGAATTGGACTAGGGAGGGGCCGCACCCCTTCCTTCCTCCCTTCTCTCTTCCCTTACTTGTCTCCTACTCCTAATACATGGAAGGACTCCTAGTTGGACTAGGAAAGGGAATCCTACTCCGGTGGGAGTAGGACTCCCCATGGCGCGCCTACTAGGGCCGGCCTCCTCCTCCCTCCCTCCTTTATATACGGGGCAGGGGCACCCCATAACACACAAGTTGATCTACGGATCGTTCCTTAGCGTGTCGGTGCCCCCTCCACCATATTCCACTTCATCATATCGTCAGAGCTTAGGCGAAGCCTGCGCCGGAGAAGTCATATCGTCATGGAGCTTAGGCGAAGCCCTGCGTCGGTGGAGCATCATCATCGTCACCACGCCGTCGTCTTGTGGAACTCATCCCGACACTTTGCTGGATCGAAGTCCGGGATCGTCATCGAGCTGAGCGTGTGCAGAACTCGGAGGTGCCGTGCGTTCGGTGCTTGGATCGGTCGGATCGTGAAGGCGTCGACTACATCAACAGCGTTGTTATAACGCTTCGCTTTCGGTCTCACGAGGGCGTAGACAACACTCTCCCTCTCGTTGCTATGCATCACCATGATCTTGCGTGTGCGTAGGAAATTTTTGAAATTACTCGTTCCCCAACAAAGGCATCCGAGCCTAGGTTTTATGGTTTGATGTTTTGCACGAGTAGAACACAAGTGAGTTGTGGGCGATACAAGTCATACTGCCTACCAGCATGTCATACTTTGGTTCAGCGGTATTGTGAGATGAAGCGGCCGGACCGACATTACGCGTGCGCTTACGCGAGACTGGTTTCACCGTTCGAGCACTCGTGCTTAAAGGTGGCTGGCGGGTGTCTGTCTCTCTCATTTTAGTTGAACTGAGTGTGGCTACGCCCGGTCCTTGAGAAGGTTAAAACGGAGTCTATTTGACGAATATCGTTGTGGTCTTGATGCGTAGGTGAGATTGGTTCTTGCTTAAGCCCGTAGCAGCCACGTAAAATTTGCAACAACAAAGTAGAGGACGTCTAACTTGTTTTTGCAGGGCATGTTGTGATGTGATATGGTCAAGACGTGATGCTATATTTTATTGTATGAGATGATCATGTTTTGTAACCGTTATCGGCAATCGGCTGGAGCCATATGGTTGTCGCTTTATTGTATGAAATGCAAGCGCCTGTAATTGCTTTACTTTATCACTAAACAGTAGCAATAGTCGTAGAAGCAATAGTTGGCGAGACGACAACGATGCTACGATGGAGATCATGGTGTCGCGCGGTGGCGATGGTGATCACGACGGTGCTTGAGATGGAGATCACAAGCACAAGATGATGATGGCCATATCATATCACTTATATTGATTGCATGTGATGTTTATCCTTTATGCATCTTATTTTGCTTTGATTGACGGTAGCATTTTAAGATGATCTCTCACTAAAATTATCAAGTAGTGTTCTCCCGAGTATGCACCGTTGCCAAAGTTAAATCGTGCCGAGACACCACGTGATGATCGGGCGTGATAAGCTCTTCGTCCATCTACAACGGGTGCAAGCCAGTTTTGCACACGCAGAATACTCAGGTTATACTTGACGAGCCTAGCATATGCAGATATGGCCTCGGAACACGGAGACCGAAGGTCGGCGTGAATCATATAGTAGATATGATCAACATAAGATGTTCACCCTTGAAAACTACTCCATCTCACGTGATGATCGGACATGGTTTAGTTGATTTGGATCACGTAATCACTTAGATGACTAGAGATGTCTATCTAAGTGGGAGTTCTTAAGTAATATGATTAATTGAACTTTAATTTATCATGAACTTAGTCCCGGTAGTATTTTGCAGATTATGTTGTAGATCAATAGCTCGCGTTGTTGCTTCCCTATGTTTTTATATGTGTTCCTAGAAAAATTGTATTGAAAAATGTTAGTAGCAATGATGCGGATTGGATCCGTGATCTGAGGTTTATCCTCATTGCTCCTGAAGAATTATGTCCTTAATGCACCGCTAGGTGACAGACCTATTGCAGGAGCGGATGCATACGTTATGAGCGTTTGGCTAGCTCAATATGATGACTACTTGATAGTTTAGTGCACCATGCTTAACGGCTTAGAATCGGGACTTCAAAGGCGTTTTGAGCGTCATGGACCATATGAGATGTTCCAGGAATTGAAGTTAATATTTCAAGCAAATACCGAGTTGAGAGATATGAAGTCTCCAACAAGTTCTATAGCTAAAAGATGGAGGAGAATCGCTCAACTAGTGAGCATGTGCTCAGATTATGCAGGTACTTTAATCGCTTGAATCAAGTGGGAGTTAATCTTCCGGATAAGATAGTGATTGACAGAATTCTCTAGTCACCATCACTAAGTTACTAGAACTTCGTGATGAACTACAGTATGCAAGGGATGACGAAAACGATTCCGAGCTCTTCGTGATGTTGAAATCGACGAAGGTAGAAATCAAGAAAGAGCATCAAGTGTTGATGATTGACAAGACCACTAGTTTCAAGAGAAGGGCAAAGGGAAAGAAAGGGAACTTCAAGTAGAAAGACAAGTAAGTTGTCACTCCTGCGAAGAAGCCCAAAGCTGGACCAAAGCCTGAAACTGAGTGCTTACACTGCAAAGGATTGGTCACTGGAAGCGGAACTACCCAAGTATTTGGTGGATAAGAAAGGATGGCAAAGTAAACAAAGGTATATTTGATATACATGTTATTGATGTGTACTTTACTAGTGTTCATAGCAACCCCTCAGTATTTGGTACTAGTTCAGTTGCTAAGATTAGTAACTCAAAGCGGAGTTGCGAATGAGCAGAGACTAGTTAAGGGTGAAGTGACAATGAGAGTTGGAAGTAGTTCCAAGATTGATATGATCATCATCGCACACTCCCTATACTTTCGGGATTAGTGTGGAACCTAAATAAGTGTTATTTGGTGTTTGAGCATAAATATGATTTGATCATGTTTATTGCAATCTGGTTATTCATTTAAGTAAGAGAATAAATTGTTGTTCTGTTTACATGAATAAAACCTTATATGGTTACACACCCAATGAAAATAGTTTGTTGGATCTCGATCGTAGTGATACACATATAGATGCCAAAAGATGCAAAGTTAATAATGATAGTGCAATTTATTTGTGGCACTGCCGTTTGGGTCATATCGGTGTAAAACGCATGAAGAAACTCCATAAAGATGGATTTTCGGAATCACTTGGTTATGAATCATTTGATGCTTGCGAACCGTGCCTTTTGGGCAAGATGACTAAAACTCCGTTCTCCGGAACAATGGAACAAGCTACTAACTTATTGGAAATAATACATACCGATGTATGCGATCCAATGAGTGTTGATGCTCGTGGCAAGTATCGTTATTTTCTGACCTTCACAAGATGATTTGGCGGATATGGGTATATCTACTTGATGAAACACAAGTCTGAAACATTTGAAAAGTTCAAAGAATTACAGAGTGAAGTGAAGAATCATCGTAACAAGAAAATAAAAGTTTCTACAATATGATCGCAGAGGAAAAATATTTGAGTTATGAGTTTGGCCTTCATTAAAACAATGTGAAATAGTTTCACTACTCACGCCACCGAACACCACAGCATAATGGTGTGTCGAGCGTCATAACCGCACTTTATTGGATATGGTGCGATCTATGATGTATCTTACCGATTTACCACTACCGTTTTGGGGTTATGCATTAGAGACAGCTGCATTCACGTTTAATAGGGCACCATCTAAATCCGTTGAGATGACACCGTATGAACTATGGTTTAGCAGTAAACCTAAGCTGTCGTTTCTTAAAGTTTGGAGTTGTGATGCTTATGTGAAAAAGTTTTCACCTGATAAGCTCGAACCCAAATCAGAGAAGTGCGTCTTCATAGAATACCCAAAGGTGACTATTGGGTACACCTTCTATCACAGATCCGAAGGCAAGTTTTTTCGTTGCTAAGATGGATCCTTTCTAGAGAAGAAGTTTCTCTCGAAAGAAGTGAGTGGGAGGAAAGTAGAACTTGATGAGGTAATTGTACCTTCTCCCTTATTGGAAAGTAGTTCATCACGAAATCAGTTCCAATGATTCCTACACCAATTAGTGAGGAAGTTAATGATGATGATCATAAAACTTCAGATCAAGTTGCTGCCAAACCTCGTAGGTCTTCGAGTAAAATCCGCACGAGTGGTACGGTAATCATGTTCGGAAGTCATGTTACTAGACCATGATGAACCTACGGACTATGAGGAAGCGATGATGAGCCCAGATTCATGAAATGGCTTGAGGCCATGAAATCTGAGATAGGATCCATGTATGAGAACAAAGTATGGACTTTGATTGACTTGCTCGATGATCAGCAAGCCATGTTAAATAAATGGATCTTCAAGAGGAAGACGGACACTGATAGTAGTGTTACTATCTACAAAGCTCGACTTGTTGCAAAAGGTTTTCGACAAGTTCAATGTGTTGAATACGATGAGATTTTCTCACTCGTAACGATGCTTAAGTCTGTCCAAATCATGTTAGCAATTGCCACATTTTATGAAATCTGGCAAATGGATGTCAAAACTGCATTCCTTAATGGATTTATTAAAGAAGAGTTGCATATGATGCAACCAGAAGGTTTTGTCAATCCTAAAGGAGCTAACAAAATGTGCAAGCTTCAGCAATCCATCTATGGACTGGTGCAAGCATCTCGAGTTGGAATAAACGCTTTGATAGTGTGATCAAAGCATATGGTTTTATGAGACTTTTGGAGAAGCCTGTATTTACAAGAAAGTGAGTGGGAGCACTACAACATTTCGATAAGTATATGTGAATGACATATTGTTGATCGGAAATGATGTATAATTATTCGCAAAGCATAAAGGAGTATTTGAAAGGAGTTTTTCAAAGAAGGACCTCGGTGAAGCTGCTTACATATTGAGCATCAAGATCTATAGAGATAGATCAAGGCGCTTGATAAGTTTTTCAATGAATACATACCTTGACAAGATTTTGAAGTAGTTCAAAATGCAACAGTCAAAGAAAGAGTTCTTGCACTGTGTTACAAGGTGCGAGCTTGAGTAAGACTCAAAACCCGACCACGGCAGAAGATAGAAAAGAATGAAAGTCATTCCTATGCATCAGCCATAGGTTTTATAAAGTATGTCATGTCTGTGTACCAGATCTATTGCATACCCTACCACTAAGCTTGGCAAGGAGTGCAATAGTGATCTAGGAGTAGATCAATGGACAACGGTCAAAATTATCCTTAGTAGAATAAGGATATGTTTCTCGATTATGGAAGTGAAAAAGGTTAGGTAAGTAAAGGGTTACGTCGATGCAAGTTTTAACACTAATCTAGATGACTCGAGTCTCAATCTGGATACATATTGAAAGTGGGAGCAATTAGCTAGAGTAGCTCCGTGCGAGCATTGTAGACATAGAAATTTGCAAAATACTTACGGCTCTGAATGTGATGCACCCGTTGACTAAAATTATCTCACAAGCAAAACATGATCACACCTTAGTACTCTTTGGGTGTTAATCACATAGCGATTTGAACTAGATTACGACTCTAGTAAACCCTTTGGGTGTTGGTCACATGACGATGTGAACTATGGGTGTTAACCACATATAGATGTGAACTATTGATGATAAATCACATGGCGATGTGAACTAGATTATTGACTCTAGTGCAAGTGGGAGACTGAAGGAAATATGCCCTAGAGGCAATAATAAAGTTATTATTTATTTCCTTATATCATGATAAATGTTTATTATTCATGCTAGAATTGTATTAACGGAAACATAATACATGTGTGAATACATAGACAAGCAGTGTCACTAGTATGCCTCTACTTGACTAGCTCGTGAATCGAAGATGGTTATGTTTCCTAACCATAGACATGAGTTGTCATTTGATTAACGGGATCACATCATTAGGAGAATGATCTGATTGACATGACCCATTCCGTTAGCCTAGCACTTGATCGTTTAGTATGTTGCTATTGCTTTCTTCATGACTTATACATGTTCCTGTAACTATGAGATTATGCAACTCCCGTTTACCGGAGGAACACTTTGGGTACTACCAAACGTCACAACGTAACTGGGTGATTATAAAGGAGTACTACAGGTGTCTCCAAAGGTACATGTTGGGTTGGCGTATTTCGAGATTAGGTTTTGTCACTCCGATTGTCGGAGAGGTATCTCTGGGCCCTCTCGGTAATGCACATCACTACAAGCCTTGCAAGCAATGTAGCTAATGAGTTAGTTACGGAATGATGCATTACGGAACGAGTAAAGAGACTTGCCGGTAACGAGATTGAACTAGGTATTGGATACCGACGATCGAATCTCGGGCAAGTAACATACCGATGACAAAGGGAACAAAGTATGTTGTTATGCGGTTTGACCGATAAAGATCTTCGTAGAATATGTAGGAGCCAATATGGGCATCCAGGTTCCGCTATTGGTTATTGACCAAGAATAGTTCTAGGTCATGTCTACATAGTTCTCGAACCCGTAGGGTCCGCAACAAGGTTTCGATGATGCTTATATTATGAGTTTATGAGTTTTGATGTACCGAAGGAGTTAGTCCGGATGAGATCGGGGACATGACGAGGAGTCTCGAAATGGTCGAGGCGTAAAGATCGATATATTGGACGACTATATTCGAGTTCGGAAAGGTTCGAATGATTGGGTATTTTTCGAGTACCGGAGAGTTTCGGGAATTCACGGGGAGAAGTATTGGGCCTTATTGGGCCTGCGGAAAGAGAGAGGGCTGCCTAGGGCAGGCCGCGCCATGGCCTAGTCCGAATTGGACTAGGGAGGGCCGCACCCTTCCTTCCTCCTTCTCTCTTCCCTTACTTGTCTCCTACTCCTAATACATGGAAGGACTCCTAGTTGGACTAGGAAAGGGAATCCTACTCCGGTGGGAGTAGGACTCCCCATGGCGCCCTACTAGGGCCGGCCTCCTCCTCCCTCCCTCCTTTATATCACGGGGCAGGGGGCACCCCATAACACACAAGTTGATCTACGGATCGTTCCTTAGCCGTGTCGGTGCCCCCTCCACCATATTCCACTTCGGTCATATCGTCGCGGAGCTTAAGCGAAGCCCTGCGCCGAGAAGTCATATCGTCGCGGAGCTTAGGCGAAGCCCTGCGTCGGTGGAGCATCATCATCGTCCCACGCCGTCGTCGGTTGACGGAACTCATCCCGACACTTTGCTGGATCGAAGTCCGGGATCGTCATCGAGCTGAGCGTGTGCGTAACTCGGAGGTGCCGTCGTTCGGTGCTTGGATCGGTCGGATCGTGAAGACGTCGACTACATCAACAGCGTTGTTATAACGCTTCGCTTTCGGTCTCGAGGGTGCGTAGACAACACTCTCCCCTCTCGTTGCTATGCATCACCATGATCTTGCGTGTGCGTAGGAATTTTTTTGAAATTACTACGTTCCCCAACAGGGGGGGGGTCACCACAAGCGCCAGAGGCTCACGGAGACGAGGGACGCTCGGAGACGAACGAAGGAAGAAGACAGGGGCGAGGAAGAAGACAGGCTCACGGGCACGCACTGCTCGAGCTTTGGCACGGCTCGCCAGAGAAGAAAACGGAGGGGGAGCAGGGTCCAGGCGAACGACGACAACGATGCGGAGCTGCTAGATTGTAATGGCAAGGTCAGGGACGGTCGGAGCAGCGATGCAGAGGCCAACAGTGGCTAGACCACCGTTTTGGCTGTGTTCCTTCATGGTCACCACTGGCATAGCGCACTCTGGGGTTTTACTGAGGTTAAACCATGTCTAACGCGTAGTCCTTCGAAGATGGAGTGTTACTGAGGTAAATACTTGGGCAGAGACAAAGGGAGATGAGTAAAACAAGCTCCACAAGTTTGCTGTTGCAAACTTGGCAACTTGCTGGAGATAAAACTAGAGAGGGTAAATGGTAAGTTTGATGTGTAGGACTACAGTCCTAGTAGTTTTGAGGTCATTAGGACAACTATTTACCATAGTTGCTGTACAACCACCAAATTTGACCCAGAAGCTGAATCATGATGAAGCACTCACTAGGAGTGATTGATAGAGATATAACTTGGCAAATCCTCATGATTAGGTCATAAGTAGATGCTGTAAAAAGATCAGCCGAAATGGACTTGCCAAATTGGTACTTTCTTCACAAGCATCACTTTGGACCAGAAACTTGAGAAAATCCTAGGGAAATATTGGCTAAATGAAATTATCCAAACTCTTGGTTAGGTGGGTTACATGGATAGGAGAAGGCCTGGAATTATTTTCAGCCCTAATGGAGCAAGATAAAATATACTTGCTTCACAAACTGAAAATTTGGACAGAGAACAAGAATTGCTCCTGTGCTCACATAGCTTAATGAAATGAGCTGAATTTGGGTGAAGGCTAATTATTTAGGATACATGAGAGGATGGAAAAGTTTCATCCTACTTGGAAACTCTATGAAGGTACTTCCATCACAAAGTGACAATCTGGTCAGAAACTTTGAAAAATTGCACAGGGAGCTAGGATGATAGGATTGAGCTCATCTTTGTTATCCATGGGTTATTTATCAATATTAAACACCCTACCAATTTTCATCTCAAATGGAATTAGGAATAAAGCACTTCCTTTGCAAAATTTCAGAGAAGGCGGAAACTTGCATTGGATCATGTGCCCAATTTTTTATCTATGGAACATCAGATGAGGATGGAACTAGTGATTATAAAGCAAGGGCAAACTCCACAATTTATGTGAGAATTTTATCTACTATAAAAATAATAGTTCCTTTAGAAAATGGCAGAAATGCAGTATTGGTATTAAATAGGAAAAAGGCACTTTTCCTTATTTAATTATGGCCAATATGATTTCCAGAGCTTGGATTAGGCATAATTATCAACTCCACACATTCACATGAATTTAGGAGATGTCTAGCTATGCCTTTGGATTTTATTCCTCAGAAAGGCAAGAAAAGGAATAAATCATAATTCAAAAATATTGCATGAGATTTGGCAATATTTTTGCGTATCCAAGGTTTATAAGGATAGAAGGGTCTCTAGGAATAGATGGGATGATCAAGAGATCAAGGAAAATGATGGCTCCTTTGTAATCACAAAGGCCACATTCAAATTCCAAAAATTTGGAATTAGGGTTTGAGAGGGTCTCAGATGATGCAACTGAGGTCTTGCCCACTGAAAAAGACATGAGAAAGTCTTGAAAGGTTGGAAATGACAAGAATTCTCAGAGTCATCAGCAAAACTCAGGAGAAAGATTTTGAAAATGAGTGCCAGGAAAGAATAACAGCACAAAAATTGATAACCCAATTTTGGGGTTGTGACACTGTACCTTATTTACTTTCATTGCTTGTTACCCATTACAAATTATCTTATCACAAAACTATCTGTTACCTGTAATTTCAGTGCTTGCAGAGAATACCTTACTAAAAACCGCTTGTCATTTCCTGCTGCTCCTCATTGGGTTCGACACTCTTACTTATCGAAAGGACTACGATAGATCCCTTACACTTGTGGGTCATCTCAAATGTTTGTTTTTGGCGCCCACCATGTATGAATCGGGGAGGGAGTCGATTTCGGCCGAGGAGACACCGTGCTTTGGTGCCCATCGTGTATGAATCTGGGTGAGAGGCGGTTATGTCACATTTGAGTGAAATTACAAACCTACCCCTATCGAAACCTATAGAAATCGAGCCGATAGGCTTTGTTGGCAGGGATAGGTAGTAATTTCTAGCTCGCAGATTTTGGTTTGGAGCGGTTACTGCGACTTTCCCCGCTTTGTTCAAATTTTTGCAGAGCAAGAGTGCACGTTTACCGTGCCAACTCAATTCAAATCCAGTTTGTATTCTATTTTTGTTTGGGCAGGATCCATTTTCGATTGGAATAAAATTATATACATCATTATATATATATATATACTCTCAAAAGCACAACAAAGAGTTCTGCTCCTTTATATGTATAATATGATTTACAAATACAATGATCTCAAAATCATAAGGTTGAATTCAAAAAATTTAAACCAAATTATGTTCTACTAAAATGTATGGATTTGTAATATCTACATATTAAATAACATAGATGCGCGTAAATTCATATGAGTATGCATGTTTGATAGATCAATTTTGGTTCGAGTATGAATTACATGTATCATCATCTCGAATTCAAATATTTGAATCCCTTTTATGTTGACTCCGTTCACGCCCATCTCTCTCGTATGCATGCTCCTTCATGTAGCTATCACTCTCTTTTCTCCAGCTCACCCACACGCTCACTTCATGTTTCTCCTATCTTCGCAAACATGGTCTCTCGACGTCTCCCTTGAGAAGTGTCACACTCTCCCTATCGTTATACATTACACGGTTTTCATTATCTCTCACGTCTCTACCGTTCTCTGGTATCACTAGGTACCTAAGCTTTCTTTTTCACCGCCACACACACAGTCTCACTCGTCTTTCACTTTGTCTTTTGCTCTATGGGGTTCTCTCACACACCCTATATGTCTCTATATATGACTCATACCACTAAAATTACTATCTCCTGCAGACACAACATTTGTTGCGGTCTCCTTTCCCTCTCCATCCTAGTTATAAAACTGACATTATTCATTTGTGTACCGATCAGACAAACCCCCCCCTCTCTCTCTCTCTCACACACACACACAACTCCTGCTTCCGCTCCCATTCCCGACTACCGTCTCTCTCTCACACACACAAAACTCTCGCTTCCTTTTGACTCGTATTTCTCTCACAAACATTTATCGACTAGCCTCTAGATAGGTTTATACACCCGCACACTCGTGCTTCCACTATCGCATACATGTCTCTCTCTCGCTCCTTGTATTTATGTAGATTTTCTTCCCTTCTTGAGACACGCCCTCTTGATCGTGCACACATACACTATCGCCTCATTTTAAGTTGATACCTCTCGCACACACACTCTTCCTGTCTTTGTCACACATGCACTCCGTCCTCCTCCTCTCTCTCACACACACATGGGCTTTTTGCAACAACAAGCAAGATGCCCATGCGTTGCACGAAACATCAAGATGCATTGTATGAGTAGTTTATCTTGTGGGAGAAAAGGATGAATGAGGGAAGGCCTTATTTGCAAATGTGGAGAGGGGTGTGGGTATCTTTTTGCAAAATTGCCATAGTTTCCTTCCTATCCGCCAGATACAAATCGGACGGCCTATATTGCAGGATGGCAGGCACACCATCATCACCGACTATAGGCCGTCCGATCTATATCTAACGGATAGGAAGGAAACTATGGCAATTTACCCGCACTCCTCTCCACATTTGCAGATAAGGCCTTCCCTCATTCATCCCTTTCTCCCACAAGATCTTGATGTTCCGTGCAACACACGGGAATCTTGCTAGTAAGAGTAGAAATTAGACATATACCACTTCTCGAATATATTTTGAGTGAAACATAACATATTTTTAGTGATATACCTATTTCCAAACTAGACTCTTTTTTTATCAAATCGAATCAACTTTGATCGTGTGGCAACGCATCGTTCCACAATGTAGTGCCTATAGATTTTTTAAGAAGTCAAACCTCACAAACTTGACCAAGTTTGTAGTGAAAAATATTTATATCTACAATAGCAAAAATATATAATGCGAAACTACATCATATGATGAATGTAGTGATATATGTTTCGCACTCTAGATGTAAATATTTTTCTCCACAAACTTGGTCAAAGTTTGTGAGGTTTGACTTTTCAAAAAATCTATAGGCACTACATTGTGGAACGGAGGGAGTAGTTATTACCACTGTATAATTTTTTGGACACCAGACGAACGGTGGAGTACATATACGAAGAGAAGAGGCGCACACATGCAGTTGGTCTCTCGCTGTCTCGCCCATATGAGAGTTACATAAAGGCACCGTTAACAAATAAACCCTAAAACCCTAGGTGCACGATTGCTGCATGCGCGGGTACCGGCTACGTGGTGGAGCGCACCTTTGTAGGAATAGTCAGCTCCCATGATAATTTGATCCGTAGGAGTTGATGCTCGGGGCCACAGGTGAACGACCTGGAGGCGGTGGCTTTCCAGTTGCCACATATCGAGTAGCCACGCTTAAAATATCATTTTTTAGCGGGGTAAGAGTTCCGATATTCAATGGCGTGTTATAAGTACTAAGTAGTTTTTAGAACGATTGGTATGGAGCAAAAATGGAATTCATAACTACTACTCCTTGGCGTATGGTTGTATGGGTTTATGTTGCGAGATGTTGAACATGGTAGTTCTAAGGAAAATACTATGGTTTAGATGTTGGTTTTCAGTAATGAAAATCAGAAGGGGAAACCCTTCTTTGATAAAAAAAACTACTACCTCCGTTCCAGTTTACTACTAGTCCCCATCGTAGTTTGGGTAAAAGTTTGTCCATGAATTTTACTTGTAAAATGTGAATGGAAGACGAAATTTTGTTATACCCAAACAAAAAAGGACTGGAGGGAGTGATTGCTCTGACATGGACGCGACCTCTCATAGCGCATGCATTGAACCGGCGCGCCGGCCAAGAGGGCCCCACTCGCTGCAGGCCCGGTTGAACACGCCTCCTCGCCGCATGCAACCAGCTTCAGACTGCCCCGCCTGCCTCCATTGAATCCGTGCATGTGCCGGCAACATGTCCTTCCGCGAGCCGGCTGGCATTTTAGAACACAAAAACTGACCAAATTATAATTAATTACGCATGGTCTTGACTTGTTGTGCTTGCAGTGGTAGCAGGAACTACAGGTTTTTCTTTATTTATAACTCTCCTCACATTTTTTTTGCTTTGAAATGAATCATGGTTGTGGACATTATCTATGAATGTGCAGATATCTGTGAACATGAGTTTGATGTGGAAGTTGAATTTGGAATGTCGGGCTTGCGCGTGAACTATACCATGTCCAATGCTTCATCTGTTATTGTTTGGAAAGTAATTGTTGTTATTACATGACCCGATTTTTTTTATTTTGTGCCACATCAGTAGATGCACGGACATCACAACAGGTGTCGGTGTCAAAACCGGCGGATCTCGGGTAGGGGTCCCGAACTGTGCGTCTAGGCGGATGGTAACAGGAGACAAGGGACACACTATTTTTACCCAGGTTCGGGCCCTCTCGATGGAGGTAAAACCCTACTCCTGCTTGATTAATATTGATGATATGGGTAGTACAAGAGTAGATCTACCACGAGATCAAAGAGGCTAAACCCTAGAAGCTAGCCTATGGTATGATTGTTGTTCATCCTATGGACTAAAACTTTCCGGTTTATATAGACACCGAATAGGGTTAGGGTTACACAGAGTCGGTTACAATGGTAGGAGATCAACATATCTGTATCGCCAAGCTTGCCTTCCACGCCAAGGAAAGTCCCATCCGGACACGGGACGAAGTCTTCAATCTTGTATCTTCATAGTCCAGGAGTCCGGCCAAAGGTCATAGTCCGGCCATCTGGACACCCCCTAATCCAGGACTCCCTCTGTAGCCCCTGAACCAGGCTTCAATGACAACGAGTCCGGCGCGCATATTGTCTTCGGCATTTCAAGGCGGGTTCCTCCTCCGAATACTTCATAGAAGATTTTGAATACAAGATAGTGTCTGGCTCTGCAAAATAAGTTCCACATACCACCGTAGAGAGAATAATATTCACACAAGTTCAATCTGTTGACGTATCCCGCGGCGTGACATCACACCACGGCCAAGCCTTTATTCGAATCGTTTTTACTGTCCCACCTCAGCGTGTTTAGCGAGGCGGTTTCCTTGGCACGTCTTGTCAAAGCAGAGATCGTGTCCCCTTATTCCGAGATTCTCATCAATACGGGCGTGGGTAACCCAATCATGCTCGTTGGCACGCCTCCTCTATCGAAGGCGAGTCCCGAACGGTCACAGGGAGGGCTCTTGGTATTCGACCTCCTTAAAGAGACCAAGGCCCCGTTCATTTTTCTCAATCTCCATAGAATCCGCCCCTCGCCTCGAGTTCCAACACCCAAAGCTCTAGATTTAGGCTCTTCGGACCTTCGATGATGTCCGGCTCCGACCTCCAAGGCCGGTGGATGTCTTCCTCCGTCACGGAAGAAGACATCCTAAAGTTAAGAGATGCCAGGTATCTAACCGGCGAAATCTCACATAGGCTGCCTGCTCAAGGGCAGGTTATTCCCACTCCCAAGCCCGGTGAAAGCGTGGTGTTCGCGTCTCACTTCCTTCGGGGGTTAGGCTTCTCGACGGACCCCTTCGTGAGGGGGCTCATGTTTTATTACGGGCTGGAATTTCATGACTTGGATCCGGAGTCCATCCTCCACATCTCATCATTCATCGTCGTGTGTGAAGCCTTCCTCCGCATTACCCCTCACTTCGGATTGTGGCTCAAGACCTTCAACGTGGAGCCGAAGATGATCAAGGGGCAACAGGCAGAGTGCGGAGGGGCTGTTATAAGCAAGAATGCTGACGCTCCATGGCCCAAGGGCTCTTTTCAAGAGGAGCTTAGCCTATGGCAACGAGAGTGGTTTATATCACAGCTCCCAGGGGCACCAAATGGGTGGCGCCACCTGCCTTTCGCTTGGGTCCTCCACCACGGCTGGTGTCGTGGGTCAATAAAGGGCTTGACTGGGGGCCGTCCAAGGACGTGCCCTTGTTGCATGGCCGTATTCAAAACCTCCAAGAGAGAGAGGTCAATCTGGTCGTAGTAACGCAGGTCATGCTGATTCGTCGCATCCTGCCCTGCAAATGTCGCCCTCTTCGCCTGTGGGAGTTCAAGCCGGAGGGACCACGAGCTCTCCAACATTTTATGTGTGCAATGCCCGTGGAGATGTACAAACTGTTCTTCGGATCACAAGCAATGTGTCCGGACTTGACCGAGGACGCAGGTC
The DNA here is from genome assembly GCA_021605205.1 of Aegilops longissima. NCBI lineage: Eukaryota > Viridiplantae > Streptophyta > Magnoliopsida > Poales > Poaceae > Aegilops > Aegilops longissima. The sequence goes on from CM038678.1 coordinate 76,764,337, forward strand.
TGAGCTGCAATCGCCCGGATAATCAAGTAAGTAATTCCGTACCCGGACACGCTATCCGTACATTTATCATAAACCTGCCCTTAAAAGAGTTGTCCCTTAAATAGGAGTGGATAGCAAAAGCAAAACTGATCAGGTGTCCGGCCCCCCTCCCTGAGACCACGCCGGATCCTGTGTTAAACAAGATGCTGGAGGTTGCGCCCTTGGAAGAAGGCGAAGGGGGGAACAAGGAAGCTACTGCCTCCACGAAGGAGGTTATCAAGCAAGGAGGGATCGAGAATCCCTCCATCCAAGGGGAGAAGAGGACCGCCTCCGAAGATCCGGAGACCAAGGCCTCGAAGCGCGGGAAGAAATCCTCGCCAGAGGGTCCTGCACTGGAAGATGTCCCGGCCGCATTATTTCCCCAAGGAGATCAGCCCTCCAGCGAGCCGTAAGTAGAGAGGGTAGTTTTTCCTAAAATAAGAGACATCCCTATTTTATCTCTGAAGATGACCGAAATTTTACCTTGTAGTTCGGATCTCAGCCCTTCTCGTGAGCTTCGTCTTGAGGATCTTCGTCCGGAGATGATGGAGAGCGGAACGCCTCCACCTGCCGTGCCGCCTAGCGAGGCGGATGATCCCGAGGTGTCGTCGCGGAGGGTTTCCCCGAATCCGGCGGGGGTGGAGGGCGGTCGTAGGGGCCCCCAGAGCCCTCCGTGTCCGGCCTTCGAAAAAGGCCATTAGACGAGTCCGGCACCTCCTGGTGCATGGTCGGCGGGGTTGAAGGGTCTGCTCGGGCGAGTGTCTATCTCAGAGGATCACCGTGCAATCGATGGAGTACGATGATTGAAAAGATTTAAATCCATGGAAGCGGGTTGTGAGGCCGCCAGAGTTCTTGACGGGTTTTGAGGTGCGTGCAATGATGTACCTTTTGATGGTTCCGCATATATAAGATGCGCCTTATGTAGATAGTAGCCCCTGAGACTCGGTGCGTTGTCAAAAATGACGGCGTGCTGAGGATCATAATCCCAGTTATAATATGTCGCCATTCCAATGTAGGTGGCGGATCGTCCGGTGGCTAGCCGGACTGATGAATTTGCCAAACTAAAGCGGCAACTTGGCGTGGCGGATGCCGACATCGCGCTTGTTAATAAGCGGCTTGACGAGTCACAAGGTATGCGGTTTCTCCATCGACACCTGGTAAGGGAGCTTAATGCCCGTTCCTTATAATATGTATGCTTGATGCAGATGGTGCCGCTGCCATGGAGAGCCTTCGGGCGGAGCTTGCCCGAGCCAAGGAGCAGGCCAGAAAAAGTGATGCGGCCGCCTTAAAGGCGGCCGAAGAGCTAAAAGCCGAACAGGCTGCTCACTGCCGAAGCAGGAAGGAGATGGCCGAGATGGCCATGAAGTTGAAGAATGCTACCGACTGCTACGAGCTTCTTAAAAAAGAAGGTCAAGCAGAGCAAGAGGACCTGAAGAAGGCCACCACCGAGGCCAAGAATGCTCGCTCTGCGATGAGAGCTATGAAGGAGGAGCTACGTCAGGCCAAAGATATCGCGGCTGGAAAGACTTTTCTGCTGTGGAGGAAATTCACGGATCCTAAATATGCTCAGTTGGACCGGCTGTGGAGTTCGGAGGATGCTTATCTGGACTTGGCGGCGAGTGCTGCGGACGCGGCCGAACACTTTGGTGATCAAAAGGAACACAAGATGGAAGAGCTCTTTTGGTCACAGTTCCGTAGTCCGGAGCGTCCACTTCCATTAACCAATCATTTGGCCGAATGGGCGGAGTTGAATAGATTGTCCGGTCTTGCCATGAAGGCTGTCGTGACTCATTTGTGGCCGAAAGGGCCCGAGCCGAAGAGTTATTTTGGCTTGGTGCAACAGTTCCTTGGTGCGGTGCCATATATCAAAGCAATGAGGCGGTCGGCATGCATAGAGGGTGCGCGGATGGCTCTTGCCCGTGTCAAGACATACTGGGCAGAGATGAAGGCCACCGATGTTGCATCCCAAGATTCGGACGGAAGCCGAGTACCTGTCGAGCACTATTTTCAGGAAGTTCTGCAGGGCGCTCGTTTAATAGATACGCAGTGCTCGAAGGATATTATGTTCAAATAACATGTATTATTGTGAAACAATGTTTCATGGAATATAAAAGCTTTTTATACTTGTGCTTACAAGAATTAAAATACCTCCTGTGCGTCCGTTAATTTATATGTGTATATAACCTGAAAGATGGCACTCCTTGGCTTTAGCCCCCACGCATATAATGTGGGGGTGTTTGCAGAAAACGCATTTTCACACTTGACCCAATGTCTTGGTCCTACAAAGGAGGTTATAGCGCAGCAAACTAGGCAACCGGACTATAATGCTTTATCACTTTCACTTAGCCATAGGAGTTCGATAGTGGGGCCACTATATAGCCCCTAGGGGCACCGCGCTCACCGAATTGAGGCGCGTATGTGCTGACCGGAAACGGTAACCGTCAATGCGGAGAATTCTAAACATTCCAGCAGGTCATCAGTGGTTGACCAGTCTCACGCTATATCATGACGATCAGTTTCGGCTTTCTCTCTTGAGGTGCTCGCCTAGCCGAACCGGGGCACAATCGCAGTAGTTCTCCTGGTGTCGCATTAGCCGATAGAACGGAACGTAAGGCAGCAAAACACAGGAGCGGGGCAAACCCAACATTTGACCAAAGACATGATTCAGAGTTGATGCATATAAGGCCTAACTCGAGACGCCGAACACTCCCTAAGGTATTCGGTCTTTATGAAAATGGGCCGAACAACGCCCTTGGTAATAAGCCCCTGGTGTCCAGGTACGTGCAACATTCTGACATGGCCTATGCCAAAACGCCAGCCTCCTCCTTGGTTATAGCAAGAAAACGGGGATGTGTATCAACAAGAGACAGTAAAAAAGGTTTACGCAGGGTCTTAATCTGAAAAGAATCCTTGCAGCGGTCCCTCTTGCGCGTCTGCTTTGTGTCTCCATTGTCTTGTATCACGGGCGGGTGTAGCACGGTGTTCATCTGTAAAAGATAGGAACTTAGTTGAAAAAGATCGTGCGAAAATGTACATTATACTAAATAAACAAAGTACAATTCAAAGAATGAACAAAATTGAGCTTTATTGTCTCTTGTTGTGGATGCGCGAAGCCCCTTGTACGGGGGTATGCGTCTAACGAGCCCTTGTATGTTTATGCCGGACTCGTCCAGCCGTGTCCGGGTTCTAGACGACCTGTCTAAGTGCTTGTATTGGTGAAGCCGGTTTATTGTGGGGCTGTCAAGGCATCCGCACAATTTTCCGGACTCGAGGAACCCTCGAAGTTTCCCTTTAATGAGATGATGCCGGGTGGTCAGGGCATTTTAAGTGTAAGAGATGCATAATGCGGTATTGCGTTAAAGCGGGCGAATGCTTCGCGTCCCAATAGTGCTTGATAGCTACTTGCGAATGGGGCGAGGTGGAAGGTTAACTTTTCACGGCGGAAGTTGTCGGGTGAGCCGAACACAACCTCTAGCAGTAGAGAGCCCGTACAATGGGCATATGGGCCTGGCATTACCCCTTGAAAGGAAGTGTTGCTATGGCGAAATTTGGTTGGGTCTATCCCCATTTTGCGGATTGTGTCCTGATATAGCAGGTTTAGATCACTGTCGCCGTCCATAAGGACTTGTGTAAATTGGAGTCCGCCAATTATCGGATCTAATATCAAGGCAGTCCAACCTGCGTTCCGTATACTTCTAGAGTAATCCCGATGGTCGAAGGTGATTGGTTTTAACAACTAGTGGCGGGACTCCTTCGGGATAGGCCGTATGGCGCGTACCTCTATGGGCGCCGCTCTATTTTCCCTTTTGCCATGTGAAGTGAGTTCACTGTTCTGATTTCTTGTGGGAAATTCTTTTGTTTTACGGTGCTCTGCTTTTGGGGTTCGTCGTCGTCCTCGCTTGGTGTGTCGAGCCCCTTGTGTTCGGCGTTGAGTTTGCCGGACTGCTTGAGAACCCAACAATCTATGTGGGTGTGGTTTGCAGGCTTCCGGAGTCTTGTGGATTTGGCATATCTTGTCCAAGATTTAGTTTAAGTTAGATAGCTCGTCCCTGTTATCCTTAAGGGGCATCTTTTTATGATTCTACCAAGAGCTTTTGAATCCGGCGTTTATTGCCGTGCTTTTTGGGCTGTTTCCCTTGGTCCGATGTTGGTCCTTGCTGCGTCGTGGTTTCCCGTTTCCATCCCTGACTTCGGATGTACTTGGGTCGCTGGTGCTGCATCTTGCTAGCCAGCTATCCTCTCTCGCGCAAAAGCGGGTCATGAGGCTTGTTAATGCGGCCATTGTTCTTGGCTTTTCTTGGCCGAGGTGTCTGGCGAGGCATTCTTCTCGGACGTTGTGTTTGAAAGCTGCTAAGGCTTCGGCGTCCGGACAGTCGACTATTTGGTTCTTTTTAGTAAGGAATCTGTTCCAAAATTTCCGGGCTGACACTCCGGGTTGTTGAGATATGTGACTTAAATCGTCGGCATCCGGAGGTCGGACATAAGTCCCTTGAAAATTTTCCCGAAAGGAATCCTCGAGCACCTCCCAACTTCCAATGGTGTTTTCGGGAAGGCTTTTAAGCCAATGCCGAGCTGGCCCTTTGAGCTTGAGGGGTAAGTATTTTATGGCGTGGAGATCATCTCCTCTAGCCATGTGTATATGGAGGATGTAATCCTCAATCCGGACTCCAGGGTCTGTTGTTCCGTCGTACGCCTCTATGTTTACGGGCTTGAATCCCACTGGGAATTCATGATCTAGCACCTCATCGGTGAAACATAGGGGGCGTGCGGCACCCCTATATTTAGGTGTACCGTGATGTTCGGATACTTGATGTGTTGCATTGCTTACTAGAGCTTGCTTTCTTGGCCCATAGATAGATCTAACTGGGCCATCTTTTTTATGCGAATCCTTGTGTGGATCACGTGCCGGCTTGTGTGCGGTGCCGTTTGCCGCTCTCTGTTTGCCATGGGGTCGTCCACCCGACCGGGTGGCCTCCTTGTTTTTTGATTGCGGGGGCTCTACGACCTCCTCATCAAATTCGGGCATTAGTTTTCGCTTTGGGTAGCTCTTTGTTCGGCGACTGTCGCTGTATTTGTCTGCGGTGTTGAGTGCTCTGCTCCATCTGATTCTGAGTGCATCTTCCGCTGTTTCGAGCATCCGCTTCTACTTTTTCAGGCTACATGCAGTGGCAACGAGCCTTTGGTGGAGATTCTTTTGCTCCAGCAACTTGTCCGGCGTTAGATCGTCCGGACCGTTGTCTTCGCCGGGGACGGGTTGTTTATCTATGTTGTCTTGTTCGGACTGTTGCTCGATAGCATTTTCATCGTCCCCCGGTTCGCCCTGCTCTATGGCTGGGTCTGTATCGTTGTTGTCTTTGTCGAGGCAGGACTTTGAGCGACGCTTATGCTGCCGTTTTGACTACTTTTCGAGGGAATGATCCTTCGTAGCGTCCCGTTGTTCCTCATCGTTGATTCCTTTAGGTGTGTCCACCATGTACACATCATGAGATGAGGTGGTTCTCCAGTGCCCTATAGGTGCTGGTTCATGTTCTTCCTCTACATCATCGTCCATACCGTCGATGTCTTCGGAGTCGAAGTCGAGCATGTCGGTTAAATCATCGACATTGGCTATTAAGTGGGTGGTGGGTGGGCTTTGATTTTCTTCGTCGTCCGCATCCCAACCTTCCTGACCATAATCCGGCCAGGGATCTCCTGATAAAGAGAGAGACTTTAGTGAATTCAGAATGTCGCCAAAGGGCGAGTGCTGAAAGATGTCCGCGGCCATGAATTCCATGATCGGCGCCCAATCGGATTCGATTGGCAGGGACGCGGAAGGCTCGGAGTCCGGCACCTTGGAGTTACGAGCTTCGCAAAGGATGGGGTAGGTGTACGGCTCAATCACCATAGAGATTGCAGCCCCCGAGGCGGTGTCCAGCCACCCGTCCTCGATCGGCGCGGTCGGCTCCGAGCTAAAGGTCGGAGCGGACTCTAGTGCGGCCTCCAGGACACTGTTCGACGACAGAGCAAGATCATACCTCTCGTGACAGTGCGGCGCGCTTGGCTGTGGCTCGAACCCGTCGAAGATCAAGTCAACGCGAACGTCAGCCGTGTAGTTCAATCTTCCAAATCTGACCTGATGGCCAGGGGCGTAGCTTTCAATCTGCTCCAGATGGCCAAGCGAATTGGCCCGCAGTGCAAAGCCGCCGAATACGAAGATCTGTCCGGGGAGTAAAAGTCTCACCCTGGAGCGCATCATTGTTGATGATCGGAGGAGCCATCGGGCCTAAAGGTGACGACACAGAGGAACTCTCAATGAAAGCACCAATGTCGGTGTTAAAACCGGCGATCTCGGGTAGGGGGTCCCGAACTGTGCGTCTAGGCGGATGGTAACATGAGACAAGGGACACGATGTTTTTACCCAGGTTCGGGCCCTCTCGATGGAGGTAAAACCCTACTCCTGCTTGATTAATATTGATGATATGGGTAGTACAAGAGTAGATCTACCACGAGATCAGAGAGGCTAAACCCTAGAAGCTAGCCTATGGTATGATTGTTGTTCGTCCTATGGACTAAAACCCTTCGGTTTAGATAGACACCGAATAGGGTTAGGGTTACACAGAGTCGGTTACAATGGTAGGAGATCTACATATCCGTATCGCCAAGCTTGCCTTCCACGCCAAGGAAAGTCCCATCCGGACACGGGACGAAGTCTTCAATCTTGTATCTTCATAGTCCAGGAGTCCGGCCAAAGGTCATAGTCCGGCCATCTGAACACCCCCTAATCCAGGACTCCCTCAACAGGCATGCTGACTGGATAAACATTTGAACCTAGCTATTATGAAGGAAATTTTCTATTGACAACAGTTTTATATAGCAGGAGACGCCTAGCCTGCTCTGCCTCTGCTAGCTTATTTCTGGCTTCTTCCATCTCTTCTTTGGCTTGGGTGAAGAGAGCATCTGATTGCTCTTTTCGCTTCTTCGGGAACTTAGCTACATTCTCAAGGGCTGCTACACGCTTTCTTTCAGCCTTTACTATAGCCACGAGTACACGAACAGCTGATGAATCCACCTGACTTGTGTGTAATCCAGCATCATCTGGGAATTTGCACCTTGTGTCTAATCCAGCATCATTAGGGAATTGGCACCTTGTGTATAATCCAGCCTCATTTTGGAAACATGATCTTGAGGTTGACCATACTTCCCTCCTCGCAGGAACTGCATCCTGACATGAAGTTACTTCTTTTTTAGATCAATACTCAGAGCAACCCGGATCCATTTAGTAGAAGCCAGATAAACAGGACTCGCAGAAGTGAATTCAAAAGGAAAAATATTAAAACAGACTACAAGGTGAGAACACCCACTTCCTACATCAAGCTAAAAACGAAAGCATTAGGATGATTAAGACTCTTCTATTGCACACCGAAGAACACGAGGCTAAGAGGAACAGAAACTACAACATATACACATCGAAGAACACGAGGCTAAATGAAAGTAATTGAAAGGGTGTTACTTACCAAAGCTCGTTTTACAGGTTTGGTGCAACTCCTCTTTAACTTGCCATGCTCCTTGAAGATGTCCCCAATATCCCGTGTTTAGTCTTCATTGCTCCTCTACATGTTCGAACTCGTGGTCTTAAAATCTCAACATGGCAAGAAAAATATACTACTAGTATTAATCACACATCTTATGGGCAACATTAAAGCACTTGTCTGCCATGTTAGAGCATCTCCAATAGAAGTGCAACGCGCGGCGCTTTTAAAAAAGTGTTTACAGTGCTGAGATCGAGAAGTAGAGATAGAGAGTAGAGGATAGTTCTCAGCATAGATATAGCATAGATAGATAAAAAATAGATAGTACAACTACTCCTCGTCGTCCGACTCCTCCTCGGTGATGTCCTCCTCCGACGTCTCAATGTAGGCGTGAAGATACCGATCATCGTCGGATTCCCAGGGCGACACTGATCCTAGCCTCATGTTGAATTGAGCGTCCGCTTTTCGCGTACGCTTGTCCTCGCGATAGGCGGCTTGCTCCACCCTCCTGTTCTCCCTCTCTGCCCTCCTTTGTGCGTAGAACTCGCGATCGTTGATGATGTCCTGCGGGAAGTGTGGGCGCCACAGCGCCATGGCTTCCTCGTCCATCTCGGCGATGCCGAGACGGTGCTCCCGCCTCCGGTTGTCCCGACGATCCTCGTCGGTGATAAGCCACGACAGAGGCGCGACCTCCTGCGCCCGCTCCCGCGTCAGCATGTTGGGGAAGTCCAATGTTCTATGAGGCCACCGGAGGCGCCACGCCACCGTGTCATACGCGCGGGCGGCCTCGTTGCCTGTGTCAAAATTGCCGAGGCCGAGGCACATCCCACGGAACCGGATCTCGGCGGAGAAGCCGCCGGAGGGGCGCGCACGGACACTGCGGTATCCCCAAGTTTCCCGGCGACGCGGCGGCATGGTGGCACGGTGGCGGCGATGTGAGAAAGAGCGGGGAGAGAGAGGTGGCAAGGCATAGAGCGGGGAGAGAGCGGTGTCAAGGCACAAAGCGGTTGGAGGGCGTTGGATTTTATAAAGCGCGCCGGACGCCGCCCGCCAAAACTAGCGCGCGCACGGCCAATTTTCCCACGCGCGTGATCCTTTCCCGACGTCCCTGCAATCTCTACTCTCTTCTCTACTATTATATTTATTTTATATTTAATATTTATCTCTACTTCTCTACTCTCTACTCTTTTTTTTCTCTACTCTTATAAAAACAAAGTTGGTGATGATGGTGTGCCTGCCATCCTGCAATATAGGCCGTCCGATTTATATCCGACGGATAGGAAGGAAACTATGGCAATTTTGCAAAAAGATACCCACACCCCTCTCCCCATTTGCAAATAAGGCCTTCCCTCGTTCATCCTTTTCTCACACAAGATAAACTACTCATACAAATGCATCTTGATGTTCTGTGCAACGCATGGGCATCTTGCTAGTTTTTTTTCTTTTAAAAAACAGAGTTGGTGATGATGGCGTGCCTGCCATCCAGCAATATAGGTCGTCCGATTTATATCCGACGGATAGGAAGGAAACTATGGCAATTTTGCAGAAATATACCCACACCCCTCTCCAGATTTGCAAATGAGGCCTTCACTCGTTCATCGATTTCTCCCACAAGATAAACTACTCATACAAATGCATCTTGATGCGTGCAACGCATGGGCATCTTGCTAGTTCGAAGAAACTTTTCATCATTTTCAACACTACTGGTTGCAGATGAAGAACCTACCCAAGCACAACGCGATACAGGAGCGACGCACAATTACAAGCTATAACCAATGGAGGCTATAACCAATTACTTTTACGGGAACAATAGCAACCAGGAAATTTGAAGGGTAGTTGGAACTGCACATGTATTGCTAAGTGATTCAATACACACATTACCAACCCAGGAGGAGAACGATGGTCGCGGCGGCCTTTGTGCATCATGGTCTGCAACGGGAGTCAGTCTAGTTTCCACGACGGTGGTGCTTCTGCGCTTGGCGTGGGCTTCCGGGAAGCAGATCCGAGACCGTGGAAGATGGTGCCGGGGAAGAGGCTCCGTGTACGACGACGACGGTGGACCGTCTACAGTGCGGCGTACGAGGTCGCCGATGAGGCAGATGCGCTGCGGTGGACGAGTGCGTCGATGTAGAAGGAGAGGAGCACGAAGGCTGTGGTGCCGTGGAGAAGTCTATTTTGCGGTGGGTATAGAAAATGGGGAGTATTCAGGTGTACTCTGGGTGCCGGGGTAGGGTTGGATGGGTAGGGTGTACGTGAAGTTACGAAAACAGCCCCCTACCAAGCGTCATCTGTAGGCCTGTTCCGAAGGCTATGATGGTAACTTCGCACTGATCGAATCAGGGTCGCGGGAGATTTTCCCGCCGACCTCAAAATTTTGTGACACTGAACTCCCCGTGTGGCGTGCTGGGCGATTGGGCTAAGAAACTAGCGGGTAGTACTAGTAACTACTAGTACTCCCTCTGTTTTTATTAACTTTTCATATTAGGTTTGACCTAAGTCAAACTTCCTAAAGTTTGACCAAGTTTATAGAAAAATATAAACATTTACCACCGAAGTCAAACTTCCTAATGTTTGACCAAGTTTATAGAAAAATATAAAAATTTACCATAACAAATATGTATGATGTGAAAGTACATTCAATAATGAATCTAATGGTATTTATTTGTTACTGTATTGTATATGTTAACATTTTTTGTTATAAACTTTCTGAGAGTTTACAAAACTTCACTTTGACCAATGCTAATACGCGGACTTAAATAAAAACAGAGGGAGTACACATTTGTTTTCTTAGTTTGTACTGAATTAATCATTTGTTGTAATTGTGAAATAAATATATTAGGCTACTGACTTCGAATGTAATGGTCTATACAATTCAATAGTTGCAATCATTGTTTAATTCCAAGATGTATACGGGGGTCTATAGTACTTCACAATATGCTCAAACTCACATAATCCCAGTCAAATGAGAATGTAAATGCATTTCATAGTTATTACTTTGTAGGATGCAACAAAACCAACCATAACTCTACATCATACATTATAAAAAGCAACATTTTGAACACATCCCAATGTGGGAATGAAACGTGTAGAGAGAGCTTGCGAAGATGGAGCAGATAGGGCGGGAAAGATTGTATGTATGTGGACGAGAGAGTAGGAGACAAACCTAACGAGACACAGAGAGAGATAGAGAGAGGAAGAGAGAGGAAGAAGTTAGGTCTATGAGAAAGATGGAGACATGTAATATACGTGAGATGCGTGTGCATCGGGATTCTGTACACGTGGAAGGAGAAGAGACATGTTTGATGAGAGAGCTGGAAAAACATGGACGAAAGGGGAAGGATCTCGTGGGTTGAGGGATTGATCATTTTTTGCGGGGGAGAGAGGGATTTTTAATCTTGTGCGGGAGAGAGGGAGGGGGGAAGGAGTGTCGATGCGGAATGACACCTATGGGACCACGATGATCCCTACTACGATTGCGGGGCACGAGGTCGTGAGGAGAGCAGGATCAGCACCCAGCACAAACACACGGATCATTTACCCAGGTTCGGGCCGCGAGAGCGCGTAAAACCCTAGTCTTGCTTTGGTGTGTGTATTCGAGTGTCCTTGGAGTTCTTGAGCTAGCTATGAGGGACGTAACTTGTCCCAGGGTCCGAATCCTTCTCCTGGTCGCCTCGGGCCTCCTTTTATAGGCAAAAAGGGGTTTCCACAGTGGGGCAACAGGAGGTGGAAAGGTCTACAGCGCGCGAGCTTATCGCCCAGCGTTATAGGACAAAGCACATTAAATGCGCTACTTAGGTGTCCATTAGCTTTATTGGGGACGGGAACGGGGCCCGTCCCATCCGTCGCCGCTCCGCCTCGCTTCGACACGCGCCCAGGCCAGCGATGCGTGCGGTGCCATGTAGGCAGGCAGGCAACTGAGGTGGAGCTGTAGTAGGGCCTTCACGAAGATCTGCATGCCACCACGCATGTGCTTGCTGAATTGGCGTAGAGGCCACCCGTCGCCACGCAGGTGCCTACCCAGCTGGTTAAGCTAGCAGCTGCTTGGGGATGGCGGTGGAGTCTTGGCTGGTGCGGGCCTAGCAGTGGCCCCGCTGATGCCCTCGGCAAGGGTCTTGCCGTGGCGTTGCAGTTGTCCCCGGCAAGGCGCTTGCTGGGGGTCGCCATCTTCTAGTCCTCATCTGATCTTGTGTGTTCATGATCTTGACGAAGATCTGCATGCCACCACAGAGGTGCCTCCCGAGCCTTGGTCCCAACGTAGTCGTTGGCGGCGTTTGGAACTCTTGGGCTCGAGGGTTGCTTGCTCCGTTTGAACTGGGCAAGGTGCCCCGGCAAGGCTCCTTGCCGGGCCGCGGGGGTCGCCCCGGCAAGGGTCTTGCTGGGGGAACCCACCCTTCCTCCTTGCCCTTTGTGTTTCTGCCTTGTCGTTGCTTTGACCATCCCGCGGCTTTGACTCCTCCCTCTGCCCTACTAAGTGCGGCCGTGGCGCGTGGCTCTGACTGCGCGTGCACAGTAAGGGGTACAAAGGAGCGCCCCTACTTTAGTACGCTGATAACCCACAAGTGTAGGGGATCGCAACAGCTTTCGAGGGTAGAGTATTCAACCCAAATTTATTGATTCGACACAAGGGGAGCCAAACAATATTCTCAAGTATTAGCAACTGACTTGTCAATTCAGCCACACCTGGATAACTTAATATCTGCAGCAAGGTATTTAGTAGCAAAGTAATATGATAGTAGTGGTAACGGTAATAAAAGGTAACGGAAGCAAAAGTTATATTTTTGGTATTTTGTAGTGATTGTAACAATAGCAACGGGAAAGTATAATAAGCGTAAACCAGTAGATGGAAAACTCGTAGGCATTAGATCGGTGATGGATAATAATTCCGGATGCGGTTCATCACGTAACAGTCATAACATAGGGTGACACGGAACTAGCTCCAATTCATCAATGTAATGTAGGCATGTATTCCGAATATAGTCATACGTGCTTATGGAAAAGAACTTGCATGACATCTTTTGTCCTACCCTCCCGTGGCAGCGCGGTCCTAATGGAAACTAAGGGATATTAAGGCCTCCTTTTAATAGAGAACCGGAACAAAGCATTAGCACATAGTGAATACATGAACTCCTCAAACAATGGTCATCACCGGGAGTGGTCCCGATTATTGTCACTTGGGTTGCGGATCATAACACATAGTAGGTGACTATAGACTTGCAAGATAGGATCAAGAACTCACATATATTCATGAAAACATAATAGGTTCAGATCTGAAATCATGGCACTCGGGCCCTAGTGACAAGCATTAAGCATAGCAAAGTCATAGCAACATCAATCTCAGAACATAGTGGATACTAGGGATCAAACCCTAACAAAACTAACTCGATTACATGATAGATCTCATCCAACCCATCACCGTCCAGCAAGCCTACGATGGAATTACTCACTCACGGCGGTGAGCATCATGAAATTGGTGATGGAGGATGGTTGATGATGACGACGACGGCGAATCCCCCTCTCCGGAGACCTGAACGGACTCCAGATCAGCCCTCCCGAGAGGTTTTGGGGCTTGGCGGCGGCTCCTTATCGTAAAACACTATGATTTCTTCTCCTTGATTTTTTTCTTCCCGAAAGCAAATATATAGAGTCATAGTTGGCGTCGGAGGAGCTCCAGGGGGCCCACGAGGTAGGGGGCTCGCCCTAGGGGGGGGGGCCCCACCCTCGTGGACAGGGCGTGGGCCCCCTGGTCTTCATCTTTGGCAAGGATTTTTTATTATTTTTAACTAGATGTTCTGTGGAGTTTCAGGTCATTCCAAGAACTTTTGTTTTCTGCACATAAAATAACATCCTGGCAATTCTGCTGAAAACAGCGTCAGTCCGGGTTAATTCCATTCAAATCATACAAGTTAGAGGCCAAAACAAGGGCAAAAGTGTTTGGAAAAGTAGATACGACGGAGACGTATCATACGCCGACAGGAGCCCCCGAACCTGTTCCACACATAAGCGTGACGCATTGTTGGGCCAGGCCCAGAACGGTGCGCGGGCAGGTTGTCACAGCCCCAGATCAGCCCTAGCTTGATTTTCTTACATCCATGCATCATGTCTAAATTTCTTTTAAATTTGAATTGGGGAATTGGAGAGCCTCAGGAATCATTTAAAATAAATGACCAACATTAAAAATTGCTTCAAATGTTTCCAAGGAAATGTTCCTTTTCAGCTTTGAAAAATATTGGCAAGAATAAAATTCAAACCAATATTTTTGGAGTGACTAAAACATTTTATTTTGGGCCTTTGAATTAATTCAATAACTATTTGCATTGGAAATATATTTTATATATAATTAATATATGTCCAATAATTCTGGGACATTTTATGTGGTTTGGTATACTTTAGTTCCAGCCACATAATTATATTCAGGATTTTATAAAATGGTTTAGTATTTTACTAAACTAAAATAGAACAGAACAAAATAGAAAACAGAAATAAGAGAAAGGAAGGAAACTGACCTGGCCCAGCTTACCTGCACTGCAACCCACGGCACAGGCCACTGGCGGCCAGTTGGCTGGCCCAGCCCAGCCAGCGCTGCCTGCTTCTTCAACCTTCTGCCAGAAGGAGAACCAGGTGCGTGGCGAGCGCGCACGGCCACCGACGCCACCTCCTGCTTCACGACCCTCCTAGCGACGCCACGACGACGCCAGCGCTCCCTCTCGCTTTCCCTTCCTCTCGCTGGACCTCACTCCCCTCTCTGCTCTCTCCCTCGTCCTCTGCTCCCTCTCCCGAGCACACCCGGCGGAGCCGTCGCCGCCATTCGCCATAGCCGTAGCCGCAGCCATCCCGAGCCTCTCAAACCGCCCCAGAGCTCCGCCTAGTCTCTCTCCCCTCCTCACCGAGCCTCCCGACGCCGAAGCCCTGTCGCGCCGCCAGCGCCGCCGTCTCTGCCCTCGGGTGCCGGAGATCCCTGCCGACGTTCCGCCGGACCCCGTATCTCCCCTGCCTCTCCAGCAGCACCAGAAGAACCGCGGTGAGCCTCTGCACCGTTTCCCCCATACCCCGTCGCCTAATTCGTCCTACAACCGCCGTCTCCACCGAAGTCGTGAGCTCCTCGCCGCCGGCGATGATGCAGACGAGGCCAGGGCCATCGTAGCTCACTCCCGAGCACGGAGACGTGCTCCACACCTCACCCGGAGCCTAACACACACACCAGCTCCCCCTCCCGTGCACTACAACGCTAAACCCGCGAGCACCCGAACTCCGGCGCCGTCGCGAGCTCGTTTACGGCGAGCTCCGGCCACCACAGCCGCTGCCGCTCGCCCAGTTGGATGCGGTGCGCCTTCAGCTACCCGTAGGAGCAAACCACGCGTCAAATGGTGCTCCGTAGCGAGCACACGTTGCATCTCTGTCGTCGGCCATGGTCGTCGCTGGCGAAACTCCGGTGGCCGGTGACGTGGCACGTCATTAGTCACTAATGACCCAGCTAAACCAACCCTAGTGCCACTGCCATGTGGGCCCTGCGCCTGATTAGTTTAATTTAATTTTCTGTTTAGATTAATTCATAACCCACTGGGACCCACACGTCAGCATTGACTCTGCTGACGCGGCCGTTGACTGGTCCCACATGTCATCCACCCAACCTAGCCCTGTTACACTGACCCGTGGGTCCCAGCCGTCAGGTTTGACCTGGGCTGGCGCCTTTGACTTGCTGACGTCACCCTGACACACTGAGGACGCAATAACTAATTTTCTGGATTTAAATAATTCAGGAAATTCTAGAAATTTGCCCAAACTTCTAAAAATCATAGAAATTCAACCGTAACTCCAAATGCAATAATTTATATATGAAAAATGATTAGAAAAATATGAAGAATCTGTTTATGGCACTTTCATGCATGATTGAACAAGTTAACCTCACTGAATAGGATGAATCATGATTAGGGCACTTATGAACTAGCATTTGGAGTTGGAGTTTAACCTTGTCTGAATTCCACTTCAATTAACTTGGCTAGATATTGCATTAGGTGAATTCAGTACCTTAACATGACATGTCATTCATGTGTATGTGCATTGCATTGATTGTGTTCTTTCTCAGTTGCCGGTGTTTGTCCCTCTCGGTGAGCGGCGTTAAGCGATTATTCGATGACACCGATGAAGAACTATATTATCTTCAGAAGTGACAGGCAAGCAAAACCCCCCTTGTTCATTTCGATATAATCCCACTCTCTCGCTCCTGCTCTATTTTACTGCATTAGGACAACCACGACTCATGTGTTACTTGCTGCGGTAGCTGAACCCCTTTATCCTCTGAATGACTGTCATTCCACGATGATAGATGAAACCCACTAGCATGAGTAGGAGTTGCTTGAGCCATGTTGTGCCTACTCATTCATGCTTGTTGTCATGCACTGCTTTGCTTAGAGTTGAGTCAGGTCTGATTCATCGGGAATGAATTGGAATGGTGTGTGAACATGTCCTACTGTGTGTGTGAGCTAAGTGGTGTGAACACGATTTGGTAAAGGTAGCGGTGAGAGGCCATGTAGGAGTACATGGTGGGTTGTCTCATTGCAGCCGTCCTCGAACTGATTTACGTGTTTGTGATCCATGATCAGATTACTACCACGCATTGGGCCCGAAACCAATGGACCCTCTCGGCTTCTTGACCACCCTTGTCCTCGGTCCGGGAGTTGCAAGTAGTTTTTCGTGTTTGTAGCATCTTTGGGGCCGCATAGCGCTGACCTTAGGGGTGGGTTGTGTTGCGGTAGGCACGCGTGGCCAGTGTACCGAGTGCCCATTTGGTATCTCGGGAACCCTGCACACATCGTTCGGGGCTGTATGGGAAACCTCGGCGGACTCCTGCGGATGGAACCCGAATAGGAGATAAACCTGGACTCGGGACTTGAGTGTTTAGGTAGGTGTGGCCGACACCCACGTTGGGCTTCCGCTTGAAGGTTGCAGAGTACATGTCGTGTAAACGCGGTAAGTGGTGAGCGTGTGTGAAGAAGTACACCCTGCAGGGTTTATAATATGATCTATTGAATAGCCGTGTCCACGGAGAAGGACTTCGGGTTGCCTATATCGGTTCATAGACAAGTGAAAGTGGATACTCTAAAATGCGCAAGATAAGCATGAGTGCTATGGATGGCGTTCTCGTGAGGGAGGCGGAGGCGGATCCATAGTGGTGTATTGATATGGTGAATATGTGGACTCGTGTGCGCCACCTCAAAGAGTTACTTGCGATCGTAGTTCAGGATAGCCACCGAGTCAAAGCTGGCTTGCTGCGGTCAAACTCCACCACCCTTTGTTGATAATGATGCATATGTAGATAGTTACGATGTAAGTCTTGCTGAGTACGTTTGTACTCACGTTTGCTTATTTTATGTTTTGCAGAGAGACGTCAGTCTCGTTAGTAGTTCCACTGGACTTCGACGTTTAGCTTGTTACCTCAGCTACGATCTTGTGCCCTCGGCGGATCTGGTAGATAGTCGGGCTTCTCAGCCTCTTTTCATTTATAGTTATGCGTACCCGGACATGTTTAGCTTCGCTTGTGTTTTGACTTGTATGCTCGAGTGTTGGGTCATGAGACCCATGTTTGTAATATCTCGCTCCTCGGGCCTAATGAATAAATATTTGAGTCATAGAGTTATGTTGTGATGCCATGTTGTATTTACACATATTGAGCATATTGTGTGTATGATTGAAATGCTTGGTATGTGTGGGATCCGACAATCTAGTTGTTTATCCTTGGCAGCCTCTCATATGGGGAAATGTAGTCTCGTGCTTCGGCGATAGTAGTCCGCTTCTGCCGGTTCACGGAGTCCTGCTAGCCCAGCACTACTGCTTGGACACTTGACTGGCGGCATGTGTTTCACTTCGTTCCTATATACATCCCTTCGGGAAATGTCATGCGGTGATATTCGAGTCCTGCCTAGCCTGCTACAGCCGGGATACCGGAGTCCTGTTAGCCAGTGCTACAGCCCGAATTCATCGTTGATGACCGACATGCTCGATGTGATTCATGTATGTCTGTCCCCATAGGTTAGCGCCGCTTTGGGTTCGCGACTAGCCATGTCGGCCCGGGTTCTCTGTCATATGGATGCTAGCGACACTATCATATACGTGAGCCAAAAGGTGCAAACGGTCCCAGGCCATGGTAAGGCGACACCGTGGAATACCGTGCGTGAGGCCGCAAAGTGATATGATGTGTTACCGGCTAGATCGATGTGACTTGGAATCGGGTCTGACAGCGTTAGTATCGAGCTGATTGCTGTGGGATTACCAATCCAAACTGGTCGAAGTTGTGTCTAGAAATGCTTTAGTTATGTAGGGAATTGATTGTGGAAGGAACGTAAGGCTCTTTTTACTCCTTATACCTCATGGCCTCTGATCTGAGTCATCCTCTTCTCTTCTCTGGGGTTAAGAACTAGGCCTTCTCATCTATCTATCGGGATGACGTGTTACTAGTCCATAGACCTTTAAGATTGTTGGATTTAAGCCCGTTCAGTTCCTACTATTTCCGCATGTTAGCTGTTGATCTCGTAATCTTGTTGTGATGTTGAGTGGTTATGCCACCATTTTGTAGGATGTCTCAAATCATTTTGAGCATTTACACCGTTATCTTTGTCGAGTCACCCAGGTCTCTAAATAGTCGATGCAATTGCAAATCCCTTCCTCCGTTTACGATGCCCTTTTGGTCGAAATAAGCACACTAACCGGTGCGTTGAGGTAATTTATTGCCTTGACATATATGTTGGAACTATTATTATGACCCTAGGTGTTTAGGAAGTCGCCTAGCAATTTAGCAATGCTTTTGTATCCCGATGTGATGATTACGGCCATTATTCTTGAAAGCATCCGTGATGCCATTTAGTAGTAGGTATTCTACTCCTGGGTTTCTGAACCCGAGATTCATCCTACTTCATGTTGTCAGTATTTGCTAGTACCTTTAGGATATTAGTAACCTTTGCACTAGTCCTCGAGGTCCGTGGTATTTCCTTCTTCCAAACACTACGAACCGCTTATGGCAGAAGTTCCTTGTTGAACCAAAACATCACAATAAGAGTGCTCTTGAGGAGTTCTCCATTCATAATTGTGAATCAGCCAGTTCTACTTTCCTGCATGGGTTATCCGGAAGAAACCTGTTGAACTTGATTCGACATACTAACCTATGCATCCACAACTCAGAAAGTTATATGCTCCTCGAGTTGTTCCTCTTTAATTGTTTTCTGGCCCTCGTCTATCGATTGATAGTCAGGAGTAGTTATGCATTCGTGTTCAATGATGCCACTACTCTTGTGGCCCGTCAAGCCATTCTAATCCGGAATGACTAGGAGAAACAAACTCCAGTACCTCATCCATTTCTAGGATTGGGTCAAAGCAGTTGTATTCCGCAGATCAAAATGCCAATTCAGCTTTTGTTCTGTTCTACCTTGAAGTATTGCCCTCTTATGTCGAGAATGTCATGGGAATTGCACAACCTCTTAGGAATTCTTGACGCAGTGATATTTCTCGCTATCATTATTCATTCCTCGGTCCCGTGTTGATGCAACCGGAATGCCGACAAGTGAATTGTGATGTGGGAAATCGATACTCCTAGCAACCCCCCCCTTGCTTGGTAGTAAATGGAGAATACTCTCATTCTTAGCGTGTTGGTTATTGAATCATCATCCTAAGGTTAATCGTCCTACCTAGTCCTTATTTCTGGTGCACACTTTGATTGATGAGTTCGGATCTCGTCAAGTCCTCACTCATTTGATCATATCGTCTTGCCTCAAAAGCAAGATTGTTCTCGAGCTTAGTAACATACCGGTGGTTCGTGACTTTCCAAATATCTTCTTGGAAGTGTTACCGGGTTGTTCCCTGACTGTTATGTTGAGCTTGTGATCAAGTTGGTTTCTTGTGAACCACCCTTTCTCCAAGAATCTGTGTTGGATACCCCTGAGCTAGTTGGTTAAGCTAGACAACAACTTGGAGAGTTGGAAGATAAAAGCTTGCCTAACTTAGTTCGTTCCAAAGGGATATCCTTGTGTAGTGTGTGTTGAAGAAAGATGATATCTTCATCGATTGGTCCCTGTGATCGATTCTTGGACCTAATGTCTTATCAATCCTTTGATTTGAGTGTGGGTTATCGTCAAGTCAAATCAGAACCAACGATATTCGTGATGTTGTCTTACTCGTGGTTGATCCCTCGAGCATACACCATTACATCTTTGGTCTGACCAATGCTATCACCGTGTTCACATGATGGTGGAAGTACAGTGATATGGAAATTCCGATGAATTGTTGTTGAGCCCATCAGCAGCATTTTGTCTCCCCCATGATTCATGTTGAACATCAACCTAGTGTTGAAAACTTTGTAAGCAATGCCTTCGTGTTCCGTTCATGAAGCCTATGCTTGGATGGAAGAAGTGACTTCCTCGAATTCATGTGCTTTAGGTGTAAGTTGCCGCCATGAATTTGAGAAAGGTTTGTTTTGTTTCCTTTGGAATCATCCCAAGTCAGTCATGCACGTGCAAAGTGCTCTATGGTTTGATAGGTTGGCCGCCTCCACCCCATATGTGTTCCTAGCATACCGAGCCACTGATTGGTTTGTTCGAGGAAAAGGAGTTGCTGTGCGAATACTAGTTCTTGCACAAGATTCCAATATCCTCGAAGATGGTTCCCCACCTGAACTCGGTAGTGTTTTGTCGTAGGACTACCGTGTGGTCATGCTTGTCTGGGACAACGTGATCACATGTGTGTAGCAGAACCAGCTCATGTTTTGGAGCTTGCTATCGTAGTTCATATCCCGAGAATCTCGCAACTTTATCTCGTCGATTTGTGTTGCGACCTTTCTTTTCGACATCTTTGAGTCCGAGTATCCTATTACCAATCGGATCTGAATCTCGGCAGATATGATGGTTGGAACATTCCACATTTGCATTTTGTTTCCAGCTTGCACCCTATTGTGCCAATTCCCCATGGGCTGCCTTTCTCGGTAGTTGCTGTCCAATATTATCTTCAAAAGTGGACTTACTATGGGCCCCATCCATTTCCGGTGATAAGCAAAATCATCCATTGTGTTGTCTTCAACAAGGTAGGCCACACCATCCATTCTAGTCCGAGTATGCCATTACCTCGAGCTCTCTCAATCAATCAATTGTAAATTGCCTTAAGCTGGTATGAAGAGTTCCAAGGATCTATGGATGAAAGGTAATTCTTTTTTCCATTTAAGGGAACAGTCCAACGAGTCAGTTTTCCTAAGGTGTTCCGTTATGGAATCATGGCGATCATCTCCTTGTTACTTGGAAACCATGCACCATTTTACTTAAGCGTGGAATGGTTGCCTACCAATTTGAACCTTCGTCATCCATTTCTTTACCATCATTCCTAATGTGTGTTTGGTGTCTCAACTCAAGAGTTGTTCTTACATCTCTCCATGAACTGATCTTGAGTTGCTCGATCTTCAAGAAGATTAAATCCTGTAGGGTTTCCCCCTTCTTTCTGTTGTCGTGTCGAGTAAAGATCTCGAAAGCAAAGACGTCAAGACCAAGATGATGGAATGAATCAACATCTTTGAGAAGGGCAAATGGAGCATGAAGATTGTGATAGTTTTGTGACTCCCCTTTTCCTCTTACCTCACGTCTTGAATCTCGGGGCGAGATTCTTGTTTAGTGGGGGTGAGCTGTCACAGCCCCAGATCAGCCCTAGCTTGATTTTCTTACATCCATGCATCATGTCTAAATTTCTTTTAAATTTGAATTGGGGAATTGGAGAGCCTCAGGAATCATTTAAAATAAATGACCAACATTAAAAATTGCTTCAAATGTTTCCAAGGAAATGTTCCTTTTCAGCTTTGAAAAATATTGGCAAGAATAAAATTCAAACCAATATTTTTGGAGTATGAAACATTTTATTTTGGGCCTTTGAATTAATTCAATAACTATTTGCATTGGAAATATATTTTATATATAATTAATATATGTCCAATAATTCTGGGACATTTTATGTGGTTTGGTATACTTTAGTTCCAGCCACATAATTATATTCAGGATTTTATAAAATGGTTTAGTATTTTACTAAACTAAAACAGTAACGTAACAAAATAGAAAACAGAAATAAGAGAAAGGAAGGAAACGGACTGGCCCAGCTTACATGCACTGCAGCCCACTGGCACAGCCACTGGCGGCCAGTTGGCTGGCCCAGCCTAGCCAGCTGCTGCTTCTTCAACCTTCGCGGAAGGAGAAGCGAGTGCGTGGCCAGCCTGCGCCACCGACGCCACCTCCTACTTCCCGGCCCTCCTAGCGACGCCACGACGACGCCAACACTCCCTCTCGCTTTCCCTTCCTCTCCCTGGACCTCACTCCCCTCTCTGCTCTCTCCCTCGTCCTCTGCTCCCTCTCCCGAGCACACCCGAGCGGAGCCCATCGCCGCCATTCGCCATACCGTAGCCGCAGCCATCCCGAGCCTCTCCGACCGCCCCGAGCTCCGCCTAGTCTCTCTCCCCTCCTCACCGAGCCTCCAGCGCGGAAGCCCTGACGCCCGCCAAGCCGCCGTCTCGCCCTCGGGTGCCGGAGATCCCCGCCGACGTTCCGCCGGACCCCGTGTCTCCCCTGCCTCTCCAGCAGCACCAGAAGAACCGCGGTGAGCCTCTGCACCGTTTCCCCCATACCCCGTCGCCTAATTCGTCCTACAACCGCCGTCTCCACCGAAGCCGTGAGCTCCTCGCCGCCGGCGATGATGCAGACGAGGCCAGGGCCATCGTAGCTCACTCCCGAGCACGGAGACGTGCTCCACACCTCACCCGGAGCCTAACACACACACCAGCTCCCCCTCCCGTGCACTACAACGCTAAACCCGCGAGCACCCGAACTCCGGCGCCGCCGCGAGCTCGTTTCCGGCGAGCTCCGGCCACCACAGCCGCTGCCGCTCGCCCAGTTGGATGCGGCGCACCTTCAGCTACCCGTAGGAGCAAACCACGCGTCGAATGGTGCTCCATAGCGAGCACACGTTGCATCTCCGTCGTCGGCCATGGCCGTCGCCGGCGAAACTCCAGTGGCCGGTGACGTGGCACGTCAATAGTCACTAATGACCCAGCTAAACCAACCCTAGTGCCACTGCCATGTGGGCCCTGCGCCTGATTAGTTCAATTTAATTTTCTGTTTAGATTAATTCATAACCCACTGGGACCCACACGTCAGCATTGACTCTGCTGACGCGGCCGTTGACTGGTCCCACATGTCATCCACCCAACCCAGCCCTGTTACACTAACCCGTGGGTCCCAGCCGTCAGGTTTGACCTGGGCTGGAGCCTTTGACTTGCTGACGTCACCCTGACGCACTGAGGACGCAATAACTAATTTTCTGGATTTAAATAATTCAGGAAATTCCGGAAATTTGCCCAAACTTCTAAAAATCATAGAAATTCAACCGTAACTCCAAATGCAATAATTTATATATGAAAAATGATCAGAAAAATATGAAGAATCTGTTTATGGCACTTTCATGCATGATTGAACAAGTTAACCTCACCGAATAGGATGAATCATGATTAGGGCAACTTATGAACTAGCATTTGGAGTTGGAGTTTAACCTTGTTTGAATTCCACTTCAATTAACTTGGCTAGATATTGCATTAGGTGAATTCAGTACCTTAACATGACATGTCATTCATGTGTATGTGCATTGCATTGATTGTGTTCTTTCTCAGTTGCCGGTGTTTGTCCCTCTCGAGAGCGGCGTTAAGCGATTATTCGATGACACCGATGAAGAACTATATTATCTTGAAGTGCCGAGCAAGCAAAACCCCTTGTTCATTTCGATATAATCCCACTCTCGCTCCTGCTCTATTTTACTGCATTAGGACAACCACGACTCATGTGTTACTTGCTGCGGTAGCTGAACCCTTTATCCTCTGCATGACTGTCATTCCACAAGAATTAGATGAAACCCACTAGCATGAGTAGGAGTTGCTTGAGCCATGTTGTGCCTACTCATTCATGCTTGTTGTCATGCACTGCTACTGCTTAGAGTTGAGTCAGGTCTGATTCATAGGGAATGAATTGGAATGGTGTGTGAACATGTCCCTCTTGTGTGTGTGAGCTAAGTGGTGTGAACACGATTTGGTAAAGGTAGCGGTGAGAGGCCATGTAGGAGTACATGGTGGGTTGTCTCATTGCAGCCGTCCTCGAGAACTGAGTTACGTGTTTGTGATCCATGATCTGATTACTACCACGCATTGGGCCCGAAACCAATGGACCCTCTCGGCTTCTTGACCACCCTTGTCCTCGGTCCGGAGTTGCAAGTAGTTTCGTGTTTGTAGCATCTTTGGGGCACGCATAGCGCTGACCTTAGGGGTGGGTTGTGTTGCGGTAGGCACGTGGCCCGGTGTACCGAGTGCCCGTTTGGTATCTCGGGAACCCTGCACACATCATTCGGGCTGTATGGGAAACCTCGGCGGACTCCTGCGGATGGAACCCGAATAGGCGATAAACTGGACTCGGGACTTGAGTGTTTAGGTAGGCTGTGGCCGACACCCACGTTGGGCTTCCGCTTGAAGGTTGCAGAGTACATGTCGTGTAACGGCGGTAAGTGGTGAGCGTGTGTGAAGAAGTACACCCTGCAGGGTTTATAATATGATCTATTGAATAGCCGTGTCCACGGAGAAGGACTTCTGGGTTGCCTATATCAGTTCATAGACAAGTGAAAGTGGATACTCTAAAATCGCAAGATAAGCGTGAGTGCTATGGATGGCGTTCTCGTAGGGAGGCGAGGCGGATCCATAGTGGTGTATTGATATGGTGAATATGTGGACTCGTGTGCGCCACCTCAAAAGAGTTACTTGCGATGTAGTTCAGGATAGCCACCGAGTCAAAGCTGGCTTGCTGCAGTCAAACTCCACCACCCCTTTGTTGATAATGATGCATATGTAAATAGTTCTGATGTAAGTCTTGCTGAGTACGTTTGTACTCACGTTTGCTTATTTTATGTTTTGCAGAGAGACGTCAGTCTCGTTAGTAGTTCCACGTGGACTTCGACGTTTAGCTTGTTACCTCAGCTACGATCTTGTGCCCTCGGCAGGATCTGGTAGATAGTCAGGCTTCTCAGCCTCTTTTCATTTATAGTTGTCTGTACCCAGACATGTTTAGCTTCCGCTTGTGTTTTGACTTGTATGCTCTGAGTGTAGGGTCATGAGACCCATGTTAGTAATATCTCGCTCCTCGGAGCCTAATGAATAAATATTTGAGTCGTAGAGTTATGTTGTGATGCCATGTTGTATTTACACATATTGAGCATATTGTGTGTATGATTGAAATGCTTGGTATGTGTGGGATCCGACAATCTAGTTGTTTATCCCTGGCAGCCTCTCATATGGGGAAATGTAGTCTCGTGCTTACGGCGATAGTAGTCCGCTACAGCCGGTTCACGGAGTCCTGCTAGCCCAGCACTCTTGCTTGGACACTTGACTAGCGGCATGTGTTTCGCCGTTCCTATATCATCCCCTTGGGAAATGTCACGCAGTGATATTCGAGTCTGCCTAGCCTGCTACAGCCGGGATACGAGTCCTATTAGCCAGTGCTACAGCCCGAATTCATCGTTGATGACCGACATGCTCGATGTGATTCATGTATGCCTGTCCCCATAGGTTAGCGCCGCTTTGGGTTCACGACTAGCCATGTTGGCCCGGTTCTCTGTCATATGGATGCTAGCGACACTATCATATCGTGAGCCAAAAGGCGCCAACGGTCCCGGGCCATGGTAAGGCGACACCCGTGGGAATACCGTGCGTGAGGCCGCAAAGTGATATGATGTGTTACCGGCTAGATCAATGTGACTTGGAATCGGGGTCCTGACACAGGTGGGGCGGATTTCACCGTGGTAACTGTTTACGTCGCCGCTTCCCCGACCCGTTGAGCGCACGACATGGAGGGTCGTGCGTGGCGTGGGGTCATCGTGAAGGCGGTTCCCTGCGCATGCGTCACATCACAGTTAGTGGGAAAAGAGGCGGCTCGCGCCTTCCCTGTAAAAGGGAATAACCGCGGGCGCGCTGCTCATTTACCCTCTGCTTCGTCCCCAATCTCGGAACCACCGTCCCCTTCTCCTTCCTTCGCAAGCTTTCGCCTTTGCTCGCTGCCGCCTCATCTTCGCCATTCTCCATCCCTCGCCTCCTGCAGCCGCCATGGCGCCTAAGACCAGCAGCGGCAAAGTAGTGGCCAAGGACGTCGGGGAGAGAGCGCCGTCGGAGAGTGAGTTGGCGGTGCGGCGGACCCAGCATGCCTACTTCCCGTCGACGGTCGACGGGGCCGAACTCCGGAACCTCTTCAAGCCCTCTCCCGAATCGGTATCTATTCATTGTCGACTACTTTTCTTGCAGCCTCTGCAACCCCTTCTCCGATTTCTTCAGCGACATCATGCACACCTACGGCTTTCATCTTCTGGATTTTACTCCGAATGTCGTGGCATGCATGGCCCTTTTCGCTCATCGCTGTGAAGGCTTCGCCGGAGTGCATCCCAACACGGCGCTCTTCCGCCACTATTTCTTCCCTCGCATCCAAAAGGGGGCGCCATTTCCGGTTGCGTCGCCTGGATCCCAAGGACTCAGGAGAAGAGGGCATATCCAGACGGCGCCCGGAAGAGAGGTGGGATTAGTGGCGGGGCCGATGGTGCTGGATTGAAGAGCAGGATCCGTAGGACTTTTGTCGGGTCCGCAACGCACCGCCAGTCCGCAGGAGCGACTGGAGCAATGTCGATGTCAACGACTAGAAGCTTGCGGTCGCCACCACCAGGATTCTTCGTCTCACCGAGGCAGGGCTTACCCTTGAGATGATCGGGGTGGATTTCATCCGCCGCCGAATTGTTCTGCTGCACAACAAGGGGAGGCCGGCCTGGCTCTTCATGAACGCCGCCGACATCATGAGGCTCCGCCCCGGCTTGGATCACAACTTCACGGTGATGGGGCATGCCCACTTCTGCCAGCGGCTCTTCCAGCTCAACGTGAACCGCGACGGTGAGGTCGAGCGGTCCGGCAAGGCCACGAAGGCCGGCAAGGCCACCAGGAGGCCCTTGTTCAAGTTGCGGGTGGGGGTGGTCCCGCTGAGCAACAATACAAGCCGGAGCAACATCATTGCCATGATGCCAGAGTTCAACGCGCACGGCCTCGTCCCAAATTGGGCCGAGCCGCCGGAGGATCAAGCGCGGGAATTCTTTGATACCCAGGTGGAGGACTACATCGACGCTGAGCCGCGACTCGTGCAGGACACCTCCCAGGCGGAGCTGGACTATATTGCCGCCAGGGCGGCAGAGGCACAGCTCGCCAGGGAGGCCGGGAGCGGCCGGTAGCGTGGAGGACAAGGCCACGGCGGAGGCAAAGGATAAGGAGCTCGCCTGGTGGGCGGCGCCTGCCGGGGAGGCGGGCGGCGTCAACACTGAGGCCCCCCTTGTCGAGGAGACGAACGAGGAGTAGTCCGAGGAGGACACCGAGTCGGACGATCCTCCGGCAGCAGAGAAGAAGCGCGTCCTCCGGCGGGCTGATTCCGGCGAGCCGGTCCGGCCCGGCAAGGACGAGCCGCAGCAAGGGACTCAGGGGGAAACCACGCGCGTGACGAGGGCCGTGGTTGCGAAGAAGAAGACCGCGGTGGCGAAGAGGAAGGTGACCGCCTCTTCTTCATCCAGACGCTGCCGAACTGCATCGCCTTCCCCTCCTCCCGCAAGCGCCGGCACGGAGGTTTCCTTTGATTTTTCGTCCCTCGGCCTGAGAAGGAAGAGGAAGGCCGTAGAGGAGGAGATGGAGGAGGAGGAGCAGTAAGTGTTCTCTACCCCCTCTTCGTCATCTTCGTCTCTTCAAGCTGCGTTGCTCATCTTGGCTTGTCTTCATTTTTGTAGGGAAGCGGAGACGCTGGCCCAGAGGATGAAGAGGGCCAGGTTCTCGGCAGGCGGCCAGCCCCCGACAGGCGCGTCCGGCACACCACGGACTCCAGATCAGCCCTCCCGAGAGGTTTTAGGTCTTGGCGGCGGCTCCGTATCTTAAAACGCGATGATTTCTTCTCCTTGATTTTTTTCTCCCCGAAAGAAAATATATAGAGTCGGAGTTGGCGTCGGAGGAGCTCTAGGGGGCCCACGAGGTAGGGGGCGCACCCTAGGGGGAGGGGCGCCCCCCACCCTCGTGGACAGGGTGTGGGCCCCCTGGTCTTCATCTTTGGTAAGGATTTTTTATTATTTTTAACTAGATGTTCCGTGGAGTTTCAGGTCATTCGGAGAACTTTTGTTTTCTGCACATAAAACAACATCTTGGCAATTCTGCTGAAAACAGCGTCAGTCCGGGTTAGTTCCATTCAAATCATACAAGTTAGAGTCGAAAACAAGGGCAAAAGTGTTTGGAAAAGTAGATACGATGGAGAAGTATCAACTCCCCCAAGCATAAACCTTTGCTTGTCCTCAAGCAATTCAGTTGACAAACTGAAAGTGATAAAGAAAAACTTTTACAAACTCTGTTTGCTCCTGTTGTTGTAAATATGTAAAGCCAGCATTCAGGTTTTCAGCAAAGATTATAGCTAACCACATTTGCAATAATTCTCAGGTCTCATATTTACTCATATCAATAGCATAATCAACTAGTGAACCATAATAATAAATCTCGGATGACAACACTTTCTCAAAACAATCATGATATAATATGACATGATGGTATCTCGCTAGCCCTTTCTGAGACCGCAAAACATAAAAGCAGAGCACCTTTAAAGATCAAGGACTGGCTAGACATTGTAATTCATGGTAAAAGAGATCTAGTCATAGTCATACCCAATATAAATTAAAAGTAATGAATGCAAATGACAGCTGTGCTCTCCAGCTAGTGCTTTTTAATAAGAGGGTGATGTCTCAACATAAAAGTAAATAGATAGGCCCTTCGCAGAGGGAAGCAGGGATTTGTAGAGGTGCCAGAGCTTGATTTTGAAATAGAGATAAATAATATTTTGAGCGGTATACTTTCATTGTCAACATAGCAACTAAGAGATGGCAATATCTTCCATGCTACACACATTATAGGCGGTTCCCAAACAGAATGGTAAAGTTTATACTCCCCCTCCACCAACAAGCATCAATCCATGGCTTGCTCGAAATAAGGAGTGCCTCCAACAAACAACAGGTCCCAGGGGGAGTTTGGTTTGCAATTATTTTGATTTAGTTTGCATAAAGCATGGGACTGGGCATCCCGGTGACCAACCATTTTCTTGTGAGTGAGGAGCGGAGTCCATACTCCTCTTGAGAATAACCCGCCTAACATGGAAGATAACGGCAGCCCAAGTTGATACATGAGCTATTCGAGCATACAAAACAGAATGTTTATTTGAAGGTTTAGAGTTTGGCACATACAAATTTACTTGGAACGGCAGGTAAATACCGCATATAGGGAGGTATGGTGGACTCATATGGAATAACTTTGGGGTTTAAGGGATTGGATGCACAAGTAGTATTCCCGCTTAGTACAAGTGAAGGCTAGCAAAAGACTGGGAAGCGACCAACTAGAGAGCGACAACAGCCATGAACATGCATTAAAATTAATAAACATTAGATGCAAGCATGAGTAGGATATAATCCACCATGAACATAAATACCGTGAAGGCTATGTTGATTTGTTTCAACTACATGCGTGAACATGTGCCAAGTCAAGTCACTTAAATCATTCAAAGGAGGATACCACCCCATCATACCACATCACAACAATTTTAATAGCATGTTGGCACGCAAGGTAAACCATTATAACTCATAGCTAATCAAGCATGGCACGAGCAACTATGATCTCTAATTGTCATTGCAAACATGTTTATTCATAATAAGCTGAATCAAGAACGACGAACTCATCATATTTACAAAAACAAGGGAGGTCGAGTTCATACCAGGTTTTCTCGTCTCAGTCAGTCCATCATATATCATCATAATTGCCTTTCACTTGCATGACCGAACGATGTGAATAATAATAAGAGTGCACGTGCATTGGACTAAGCTAGAATCTGTGAGCATTCAATAAAAAGGAGAAGAAAAGGAAATATGGGCTCTTGCTTAAATCAACAATAATGCATATAAGAGCCAATTCAACAATTTAATCATGGTCTTCTCCTATCGAACCCCAAAGAAAAGAAAAGAAATAAAACTATTTACACGGGAAAGCTCCCAACAAGCAAAAGAAGAACGGGAAATCTTTTTGGGTTTTCTTTTAATTATTACTACTACAGCAAGAAAAGTAAACTACTACTAATTTTTTGGTTTTTCTTAAGGTTTATCAAACACAAAAGAAGAAAGCAGGAAAAAGAAAATAAACTAGCATGGATATTATAGTGAAAGAGTATGAGCACCGACATCTAGCAATGAGTGTGTGAACATAAATGTAATGTCGGTGGGAAATACGTACTCCCCCAAGCTTAGGCTTTTGGCCTAAGTTGGTTCATGATAACCCACAAGTATAGGGGATCGCAACAATTTTCGAGGGTAGAGATTCAAACCAAATTTATTGATTCGACACAAGGGGAGCCAAAGAATATTCTCAAGTATTAGCAGCTGATTTGTCAATTCAACCACACCTGGAAACTTAGTATCTGCAGCAAAGTATTTAGTAGCAAAGTAAGATGATAGTGGTGGTAACAGTAACAAAAGTAAAGACAACAAAATTAATGTTTTTGGTATTTTGTAGTGATTGTAACAGTAGCAGCGGGAAAGTAAATAAGCGAAGACCAGTATATGGAAAGCTCGTAGGCACCGGATTAGTGATGGATAATTATGCCGGATGCGGTTCGTCATGTAATAGTCATAACATAGGGTGACACAGAACTAGCTCCAATTCATCAATGTAATGTAGGCATGTATTCCGTATATAGTCATACGTGCTTATGGAAAAGAACTTGCATGACATCTTTTGTCCTACCCTCCCGTGGCAGCGGGGTCCTATTGGAAACTAAGGGATATTAAGGCCTCCTTTTAATAGAGAACCGGAACAAAGCATTAGCACATAGTGAATACATGAACTCTTCAAACTATGGTCATCACCGGGAGTGGTCCCGATTATTTTCACTTCGGGGTTGCCGGATCATAACACATAGTAGGTGACTATAGACTTGCAAGATAGGATCAAGAACTCACATATATTCATGAAAACATAATAGGTTTAGATCTGAAATCATGGCACTTGGTCCCTAGTGACAAGCATTAAGCATAGCAAAGTCATAGCAACATCAATCTCAGAACATAGTGGATACTAGGGATCAAACCCTAACAAAACTAACTCGGTTAAATGATAAATCTCATCCAACCCATCACCGTCCAGCAAGCCTACGATGGAATTACTCACGCACGGCGGTGAGCATCATGAAATTGGTGATGGAGGATGGTTGATGATGACGACGGCAATGAATCCCCCTCTCCGGAGCCCCTAACAGACTCCAGATCAGCCCTCCCGAGAGGTTTTAGGGCTTGGCGGCGGCTCCATATCGTAAAACGAGATGATTTCTTCTCTCTTATTTTTTTCTCCCCGAAAGCCAATATATAGAGTTGGAGTTGGCGTCGGAAGGTGTCCAGGGGCCCACGAGGTAGGGGCGCGCCTGGGGCGCCCCACCCTCGTGGACAGGTGTGGGCCCCTGGTCTTCATCTTTAGCGAGATTTTTATTATTTTTATAAGACATCCGTGGAGTTTCAGGTCATTCGAGAACTTTTTTATGCACATAAAACGACATCATGGCAATTCTCTGAAAACAGAATCAGTCCGGTTAGTTCCATTCAAATCATACAAGTTAGAGTCCAAAACAAGGGCAAAAGTGTTTGGAAAAGTAGATCTGACGGAGACGTATCAACTCCCCAAGCTTAAACCCTTGCTTGTCCTCAAGCAATTCAGTTGACAAACTGAAAGAGAAAAAGAAAAACTTTTACAAACTCTGTTTGCTCTTGTTGTTGTAACTATGTCAAGCCAGCATTCAGGTTTTCAACAAAGATCATAACTAACCATATTTGCAATAACTCCTAGGTTTCATGTTTACTCATATCAATAACATAATCAGCTAGCAATCCATTATAATAAATCTCGGATGACAACACTTTCTCAAAATAATCATAATATGATATAACAAGATGGTATCTCGCTAGCCCTTTCTGAGACCGCAAAACATAAAAGCAGAGCACCTTCAAAGATCAAGGACTAACTAGACATTGTAATTCATGGTAAAAGAGATCCAATCATAGTCATATCCGATATAAATTAATAGTAATGAATGCAAATGACAGCTGTGCTCTCCAGCTAGTGCTTTTAATAAGAGGGTGATGACTCAACATAAAAGTAAATAGATAGGCCCTTCGCAGAGGGAAGTAGGGATTTGTAGAGGTGCCAGAGCTCGGTTTTGAAATAGAGATAATTTATATTTTGAGCGGCATACTTTCATTGTCAACATAACAACTAAGAGATGACGATATCTTCCATGCTAAACAAATTATAGGCGGATCCAAAACAGAATGGTAAAGTTTATACTCCCCCTCCTCCACAAGCATCAATCCATGGCTTGCTCTAAACAACGAGTGCCTCCAACATTCAACGGGTCCCAGGGGGAGTTTTGTTTGCAATTATTTTGATTTAGTTTGCATAAAGCATAGGACTGGGCATCCCGGTGACCAGCCATTTTCTCGTGAGTGAGGAGCGGAGTCCACTCCTCTTGAGAATAACCCGCCTAACACGGAAGATAAGGGCAGCCCTAGTTGATATATGAGCTATTCGAGCATGCAAAACAGAATGTTTATTTGAAGGTTTAGAGTTTGGCACATACAAATTTACTTGGAACGGCAGGTAGATACCGCATATAGGAAGGTATGGTGGACTCATATGGAATAACTTTGGGGTTTAAGGGATTGGAATCACAAGCAGTATTCCCGCTTAGTACAAGTGAAGGCTAGCAAAAGACTGGGAAGCGACCAACTAGAGAGCGACAACAGCCATGAACATGCATTAAAATTAATAAACATTGAATACAAGCATGAGTAGGATAATATCCACCATGAACATAAATATCGTGAAGGCTATGTTGATTTGTTTCAACTACAGGCGTGAACATGTGCCAAGTCAAGTCACTTAAATCATTCAAAGGAGGATACCACCCCATCATACCACATCACAACCATTTTAATAGCATGTTGGCACGCAAGGTAAACCATTATAACTCATAGCTAATCAAGCATGGCACGAGCAACTATGATCTCTAATTGTCATTGCAAACATGTTTATTCATAATAAGCTGAATCAGGAACGATGGACTCATCATATTTACAAAAACAAAAGAAGCCGAGTTCATACCAGCTTTTCTCATCTCAGTCAGCCCATCATATATCATCATAATTGCCTTTCACTTGCACGACCGAACGATGTGAATAACAATAAGAGTGCACGTGCATTGGACTAAGCTGGAATCTGTGAGCATTCAATAAACAGGAGAAGACAAGGTAATATGGGCTCTTGGTTAAATCAACAATGATGCATATAAGAGCCACTTCAACAATTTAATTATGGTCTTCTCCTACTGACCCCCAAAGAAAAGAAAAGAAATAAAAACTATTTACACGGGAAAGCTCCCAACAAGCAAAATAAGAACGGGAAATATTTTTGGGTTTTCTTTTTAATTACTGCAGCAAAGAAATAAACAACTACAATTTTTTTTTGGTTTTTCTTAAAGTTTATTAAACACACAAGAAGAAAGCAGTAAAAAGAAAATAAATTAGCATGGATATTATAGTGAAAGAGTATGATCACCTACATCTAGCAATGAGTGTGTGTGAACATAAATGTAATATCGATGAGAAATACGTACTCCCCCAAGCTTAGGCCTTTGGCCTAAGTTGGTCTATTGCCAGGGATAGCCTGGCGGATACCCATAGGTGTAGCTAGGGTCATACTGCGATGCAGAATAGTTGGGATCATAATGTGATGAAGAGGACTCTGACTGCCACTGGCTGGCAACCGCCTCCGGATCCCAAGAATAAACAGACTGTCGTGGAGGCTCATCTTGTGGCTCCGGTTCCGGGGCTGGTGCACGATTCCGATAGGCTTGAACGGCCTCCCACGGAACGAGGTGAGGACCTGCAGACAAGTTAAACAAAGAGGGAGCATGCAAAATAATAGTCTCAGGGTGATGTTTATCAAAGTACAATTTATATTTAAGCTCCCCTTCCTTGCCCTTAACAAGAAAGCCATGCGCTAGCATACTCTTATAATCTAAATAAGCACGAGGCAACGATGTTTCTTCCTTCTCCAAATGCCTAATAGGTATGTCAAAATATTCAGCTAGGCGTGAAGCATAAATGCCTCCAAAGACGGGGCCCTTAGTACGGTTCAGACTTAACCGTCTAGCAACAATTCCACCCATACTAACAGAGTTATTGCGGTATAAACCACGGAACAAAATAATAATATTAGGAACACTAAGGTTTCCACAGTTTCCGCGACCAATCAAGCAGCGACTAGCAAATAGGGCAAAGTAACGTAAAACAGGAAAATGTATGCTAGTAATTCTTGCATCAGAAACCTTCCTGGTTTCTCCCACAGTAGTAGTGTTAATAAAAGCTTATACTTCATTACGGTGTGGTTCATCCAAGGTACCCTAAAAGGGTATTTTGCAAACCTCGCAAAATTCAGCTAATGGCATCTTCTTAACAACGTCATATAAATGAAACTCTACTGATGGAGGTGATTCCTTAGGGAAAAAGTAGAAGTTTTGCACAAAAGTATTTGTGAGTAAGAGATACTGATGACGTTGGTCGCGGAGGAAGTTGGTGAGGCCAGCATTCTCGATCAATAAATAAAAATCCTCATAAATTCCGGCTCTCCTCAAGAAGTCATCTGAAGGCCATTCACACGGCCAGACCTCCGCGGTGCGAGGCAAATTATCTTTGGGCTTCTGTGCTTCTTCCTTTTGTTTTTCCTTCGAGCTTCGGCTCGACGAGCCCCTCAAAAGTCTCCTCATTATTTTCTGAAATAATCTGAAATTTTTAGTAACTTCAAACAAAAGTGAACCAACTTCAATAAAATTGATAGCAACTACTCCTACAAGTGCCTAGGGCCTATATCAAGCATTAGAACTAACTGGAACCAAATAAATATGACATGCAAGTACAAGAACATGGTCACCTATGCAGCATAAATTTGCAAAGAATAAAGCACTAGAACAAAAACTAATTGGACCAATGGAAGAGTCACATACCAAGGAACAATCTCCCCAAGCAGTTTCGCGAGAGGTGCTTTGAGCAAAGATATCGAAAATCGTAGCAAAAGTGGCTGGAACTCGTGCTTGAGTTGGTTTTTCGGGTTTGTGTGAGGCAGAGGAAGAAGATGGGTGCAGGGATAAGTGGAGGGGGCCACCATGGGCCCACGAGGCAGGGGGCACGCCCAGGGGTGTAGGGCGCGCCCTCCACCCTCGTGGCCAGGTGGCAGCTCCCCCGTGGTGATTTTTGCACTATAAATCCTCAAATATTCCCGAAAAAATCATATTAAATTGGCATGGCATTCCGAGGACTTTTATTTTCGGGGTATTTTTATATTGCACGGATAAATTAGGAGACAGACAGAAAAATACTATTTTACTTTATTTCTACTAAATAACAGAAAATATAAAGAGGGTACAGAAGGTTGTGCTTCTAGTTTCATCCATCTCATGCTCATCAAAAGGAATCCACTAACAAGATTGATCAAGTCTTGTTAACAAACTCATTCCGAATAACATGAAACCGAAGAAATTTCGACTAACACTAGGTTACCTCAACGGGGATATGGACATCCCCAATAATAAGTATATCATATTTCTTCTTGATAGTATGGAGAGGAAATTCAAAACCTCCAAATATAATCGATGGAATTTTTCCAATAGAGTTGATACTATGAACATGAGGTTGTTTCCTCAGAAAGTGTACCGTATGCTCATTACCATTAACATGAAAAGTGACATTGCCTTTGTTTCAATCAATAACAGCCCCTGCAGTATTAAGGAAAGGTCTTCCAAGAATAATAGACATACTATCGTCCTCGGGAATATCAAGAATAACAAAGTCCGTTAAAATAGTAACATTTGCAACCACAACAGGCACATCCTCACAAATACCGACAGGTATAGCAGTTGATTTATCAGCCATTTGCAAAAATATTTCATTAGGTGTCAACTTATTCAAGTCAAGTTTACGATATAAAGAGAGGGGCATAACACTAACACCGGCTCCAAGATCACATAAAGCAGTTTTAACATAATTTCTCTTAATGGAGCATGGTATAGTACGTACTCCTGGATCTCCAAGTTTCTTTGGTATTCCACCCTTAAAAGTATAATTAGCAAGCATGGTGGAAATTTCAGCTTCCGGTATCTTTCTTTTATTTGTAACAATATCTTTCATGTATTTAGCATAAGGATTCATTTTGAGCATATCACTCAATCGCATACGCAAAAAAGATAGGTCTAATCATTTCTGCAAAGCGCTCAAAATCCTCATCATCCTTTTTCTTGGATGGTTTCAGAGGAAAAGGCATGGGTTTCTGAACCCATGGTTCTCTTTCTTTACCATGTTTCCTAGCAATGAAGTCTCTTTTATCATAACGTTGATTCTTTGAGTGTGAGTTATCAAGATCAACAGCAGGTTCAACTTCTACATCATTATCATTACTAGGTTGAGCATCATCATGAACATCATCATTAACATTTTCACTAGGTTCATGTTCATTACCAGATTGTGTTTCACCATCAGACATAGAGATATCATTTGGATTCTCAGGTGGTTCAGCAATAGGTTCACTAGAAGTTTGCAAAGTCCTATCATTTTCCTTTTTCTTCCTTTTAGAAGAACTAGGTACATCAATATTATTTCTCTGAGAATCTTGCTCGATTCTCTTAGGGTGGCCTTCAGGATACAAAGGTTCCTAAGTCATTCTACCAGTTCTAGTAGCCACTCTAACAGCATAATCATTTTTCTTACTATTCATTTCATCAAGCACTTCTTTTTGAGCTTTAAGTACTTGTTCTACTTGAGTGGTAACCATAGAAGCATGTTTGCTAACTAGTTTAAGTTCACCTCTAATATTAGCCATATAATCACCCAAGCGTTTAATCATATGAGCATCCTGTTTTAATTGTCTACCAAAATAAGCATTAAATTCATCTTGCTTAAATATAAAGTTATCAAACTCATCCAATCACTGACTAGCAATTTTAGTAGGAGGGACTTCAGCTTCATCATATATATAGAGATAATTTACCTTTACTACCTGTGTCGGGATATCGGGATCATGAGGTTCTTCAGTGAATAAAGAATTGAGATCATATACTTCTTCAACAGGCGGTAAATTAAGACCATATATTTCTTCAATAGGAGGTAAATTCTTAACATCTTCAGCTTTAATACCTTTTTCTTTCATAGATTTCCTTGCCTCTTGCATATCTTTGGGACTGAGAAATAGAACACCTCTCTTCTTCGGAGTTGGTTTAGGAATAGGCTCAGTAATTGGCTCTGGAGCTGGCTCAGGAGGTGCCCAATTATTTTCATTTGTCTACATATTATTCAATAGAATTTCAGCTTCATCCAGTGTTATTTCCCTGAAAAGAGAACCAGCACGACTATCCAGGTATTCTCTGGAAGCATCGGTTAGTCGATTATAAAAGATATCAAGTATTTCAGGTTTCTTAAGAGGATGATCAGGCAAAGCATTAAGCAACTTGAGAAGCCTCCCCCAAGCTTGTGGGAGACTCTCTCTTTTAATTTGCACGAAGTTGTATATTTCCCTCAAAGCAGCTTGTTTCTTCTGAGCAGGGAAATATTTTGCAGAGAAGTAATAAATCATATCCTGGGGACTACGCACACATCCAGGATCAAGAGAATTAAACCATATCTTAGCATCACCCTTTAATGAGAACGGAAATATTTTGAGTATATAAAAGTAGCGCGATCTCTCATCATTAGTAAACAGGGTGGCTATATCATTTAACTTAGTAAGATGTGCCACAAGAGTTTCAGATTCATAGCCATAAAAAGGATCAGATTCGACCAAAGTAATTATATCTGGATCAACAGAACATTCATAATCCTTATCAGGAACATAGTTAGGTGAATTAGCAAAAGCAGGGTCAGGTTTCATTCTGTCTCTAAGAGATTCTTTGTTCCATTTAACTAGCAGCCTCTTAAGTTCATATTTATCTCTACAAGCAAAAAGAGCTGCAGAAGATTCCCTATCAAAAACATAACCCTCAGGAATAACAGGCATATTTTCATCATCACTTTCATCATCGTATTCAGATTCAATAATTTCTTTCTCTCCAGCCCTAGCAATTTGTTCATCTAGAAATTCACCAAGGGGCACAGTAGTATCAAGCATAGAAGTAGTTTCATCATAAGTATCATGCATAGCAGAAGTGGCATCATCAATAACATGCGACATATCGGAACGAATAGCAGAAGCAGGTTTAGGTGTCGCTAGCATACTCATAAGAGAAGGTGAATCAAGTGCAGAGCTAGATGGCAGTTCCTTACCTCCCCTCGTAGTTGAGGGATAAATTTTTGTCTTAGCGTCTTTCAAGTTCTTCATAGTGTCTAGCAGATATAAATCCCAAGTGACTCAAAGAATAGAGCTATGCTCCCCGGCAACGGCGCCAGAAAAAGGTCTTGATAACCCACAAGTATAGGGGATCGCAACAGTTTTCGAGGGTAGAGTATTCAACCCAAATTTATTGATTCGACAAAACGGGAGCCAAAGAATATTCTCAAGTATTAGCAGCTGAGTTGTCAATTCAACCACACCTGGAAACTTAGTATCTGCAGCAAAGTGTCTAGTAGCAAAGTAATATGATACTGGTGGTAACGATAACAAAAGTAAAGACAGCAAAAGTAATGTTTTTGGTATTTTGTAGTGATTGTAACAGTAGCAGCGGGAAAGTAAATAAGCGAAGACCAGCATATGGAAAGCTCGTAGGCACCGGATTAGTGATGGATAATTATGCCGGATGCGGTTCGTCATGTAACAGTCATAACATAGGGTGAAACAGAACTAGCTCCGATTTATCAATGTAATCTAGGCATGTATTCCGTATATAGTCATACGTGCTTATGGAAAAGAACTTGCATGACATCTTTTGTCCTACCCTCCCGTGGCAGCGGGGTCCTATTGGAAACTAAGGGATATTAGGGCCTCCTTTTAATAGAGATCCGGAACAAAGCATTAGCACATAGTGAATACATGAACTCCTCAAACTATGGTCATCTCCGAGAGTGGTCCCGATTATTGTCACTTCGGGGTTGCCGGATCATAACACACATAGTAGGTGACTATAGAGTTGCAAGATAGGATCAAGAACTCACATATATTCATGAAAACATAATAGGTTCAGATCTGAAATCATGGCAGTCGGGCCCTAGTGACAAGCATTAAGCATAGCAAAGTCATAGCAACATCAATCTCAGAACATAGTGGATACTAGGGATCAAACCCTAACAAAACTAACTCGATTACATGATAAATCTCATCCAAACCATCACCATCCAGCAAGCCTATGATGGAATTACTCACGCACGGCGGTGAGCATCATGAAATTGGTGATGGAGGATGGTTGATGATGACGACAGCGACGAATCCCCCTCTCCGGAGCCCCGAACAGACACCAGATCAGCCCTCCCGAGAGGTTTTAGGGCTAGGCGGTGGCTCCGTATCGTAAAACGCGATGATTTCTTCTCTCTTATTTTTTTCTCCCCGAAAGCCAATATATACAGTTGGAGTTGGCATCGGAAGGTGTCCAGGGGGCCCACGCGGTAGGGGGCGCGCCCCCCATCCTCGTGGACAGGGTGTGGGGCCCCTAGTCTTCATCTTTGGCGAGGATTTTTATTATTTTTTATAAGACATCCCGTGGAGTTTCAGGTCATTCCGAGAACTTTTGTTTTCTGCACATAAAACAACATCATGGCAATTCTGTTGAAAACAGCGTCAGTCCGGGTTAGTTCCATTCAAATCATACAAGTTAGAGTCCAAAACAAGGGCAAAAGTGTTTGGAAAAGTAGATAGTACGGAGACGTATCAGTTCATTGCCAGGGATGGCCTGGCGGATACCCGTAGGTGTAGCTGGGGTCGTACTGCGATGAAGAAGACTCTGACTGCCATTGGCTAGCAGCTATCTCCGGATCCCAAGAGTAAACATACTGTCTTGGAGGCTCATACTGTGGTTCCGGTTCCGGGGCTGGTGCAGGATTCCGGTAGGCCTGGACGGCAGCCCACGTAACGAGATACGGTCCTTCAAAATTAAACAAGGAAGGAGCAGGCAAGGTAATAGTCTCAGGGTGATGTTTATTAAAATATAGTTTGTATTAAACTCTCCTTCCCTGCCTTTAACAATAAAATCATGCGCTAGCATACTCATATAATCTAAATAAGCACTAGGCAGCAATTTTTCTTCTTTCTCATAATGCCTAATACGTATGTTAAAATGTGCAGCGAGGCGTGAGGCATAAATACCTCCAAAGATGGGGCCCTTAGTACGGTTCAGACTTAACCGTTTAGCAATAATTCCGCCCCTACTAACATTGTTATCGCGGTATAAACCATGGAACAAAATGATAATATCAGGAACACTAAGGTTTCCACAGTTTCCACGACCAATCAAGCAATGACTAGCAAATATGGCAAAGTAGCATAAAACAGGAAAATGTATGCTAGTGATTCTTACATCAGAAACCTTCCTGGTTTCTCCCACAGTGATGGTGTTAATAAATTCTTCCACATCCTTAGGTTGTGGTTCATGTAAGGTACCCTCAAAGGGTATTTTGCAAACCTCGCAAAATTCAGCTAAAGGCATCTCCTTAACAACATCATATAAATGAAACTCTACCGAAGGAGGTGGTTTCTTAGGAAAATAGTAGAAGTTTTGCACAAAAGTATTAGTGAGTAAGAGATACTGATGAAGTTGGTCGCGAAGGAAGTCGGTGAGGCCATCATTCTCAGCCAATGAATAGAAATCATCTTAAATCCCGGCTGCTCTCAAGAAATCATCGGCAGGCCATTCACACGGCCGGACCTCCGCGGTACGAGGCAAATTAAATTTGGGCCTCTGTGCCTCTTCATTTTGCTTTTCCTTCGAGATTCGTCTCGACGAGCCCCTCAAAATTCTCTTCATCATTTCCTGAAATATTCTGAAATTTTTAGTAACTTCAAATTAAAGTGAACCAAGCTCAAAAAAATTGATAGCAACCACTCCTACAAGTGCCTAGAGTCTATATCATGCATTAGAACTACTTGGAACCATATAAATTTGACATGCCAGCTCAAGAACATGGTCACCTATGCAGCACAAATTTGCAATGAATAAAGCACTAGAGCAAAAACTAATTGGACCAATGGAGGATTCACATACCAAGGAACAATCTCCCTAAGCAGTTTAGCGAGAGGTGCTTTGAGCAAGGAGATCGAAAATCACAACAAAGTGAGCTAGAACTCGTGCTTGAACCAGATATTCGTGTTTGTGTGAGGAAGAAGA
This sequence comes from Aegilops longissima, assembly GCA_021605205.1. NCBI lineage: Eukaryota > Viridiplantae > Streptophyta > Magnoliopsida > Poales > Poaceae > Aegilops > Aegilops longissima. The sequence goes on from CM038678.1 coordinate 76,805,342, forward strand.
AGAGGATGGGAGCAGGAATAAGTGGAGGAGGGCCACCATGGGCCCACGAGGCAGGGGCGCCATACAGGGGTAGGGCGCCTCCACCCTCGTGGCCAGGTGGCAGCTCCCCCCACGGTGTTTTCAGTACCATAAATCCTCAAATATTCCCGAAAAAATCATATTAAATTCGCATGGCATTTGGAGGACTTTTATTTCCGGGTATTTTTATATTGCACGGGTAAATCAGAAAACAGATAGAAAAATACTATTTTTACTTTATTTCAACTAAATAACAGAAAGTATAAAGAGGGTACAGAAGTTTGTGCTTCTAGTTTCATCCATCTCATGCTCATCAAAAGGAATCCACTAACAAGGTTGATCTGGTCTTGTTAACAAACTCATTCCGATTAACATGGAACCGGAGAAATTTCGAATAACACTATGTTACCTCAACGGGGATATGCACATCCCCTATAATAAGAATATCATATTTCTTCTTGGCAGTAGGAAGAGGAAATTCAAAACCTAAAATTATAATCGATGGAATTTTTCTAATAGAATTGATACTATGAACTTGAGTATGTTTCCTCGGAAAGTGTATTGTATGCTCATTACCATTAACATGAAAAGTGACATTGCTCTTGTTACAATCAATAATAGCCCGTGCAGTATTCAGAAAAGGTCTTCCAAGGATAATAGACATACTATCGTCCTCAGGAATATCAAGAATAACAAAGTCCGTTAAAATAGTAACGTTTGCAACCACAACAGGCACATCCTCACAAATACCTACAGGTATAGCAGTTGATTTATCAGCCATTTGCAAAGATATTTCAGTAGGTGTCAACTTATTCAAATCAAGTCTACGATATAAAGAGAGAGAGGCGTAACACTAACATCGGCTCCAAGATCACATAAAGCAGTTTTAACATAGTTTCTTTTAATAGAGCATGGTATAGTAGGTACTCCTGGATCTCCAAGTTTCTTTGGTATTCCACCCTTAAAAGTATAATTAGCAAGCATGGTGGAAATTTTAGCTTCCGGTATCTTTCTTTTATTAGTAACAATATCTTTCATATATTTAGCACAAGGATTCATTTTGAGCATATCACCCAATCGCATACAAAAAAAGATAGGTCTAATCATTTCAGCAAAGCGCTCAAAATCCTCATCATCCTTTTTCTTGGATGGTTTGGGAGGAAAAGGCATGGGTTTCTTAACCCATGGTTCTCTTTCTTTTCCATGTTTCCTAGCAACAAAGTCTCTCTTATCATAACGTTGATTCTTTGATTGTGGGTTATCAAGATCAACTACAGGTTCAACTTCTACATCATTATCACTACTAGGTTGAGCATCATCATGAACATCATCATTATAATTTTCACTAGGTTCATGTTCATTACTAGATTGTGTTTCAGCATCAGACATAGATATATCATTTGAATTCTCAGGTGCTTCAGCAATAGGTTCACTAGAAGTTTGCAAAGTCCTATCATTTTTCTTTTTCGTCCTTTTAGAAGAACTAGGTACATCAATATTATTTCTCTGAGAATCTTGTTCAATTCTCTTAGGGTGGCCTTCAGGATACAAAGGTTCCTGAGTCATTCTACCAGTTCTAGTAGCCACTAACAGCATAATCATTTTTCTTACTCTTCATTTCATTGAGCAATTCATTTTGAGCCTTAAGTACTTGTTCTTCTTGAGTGGTAACCATAGAAGCATGTTTGCTAACAAGTTTAAGTTCACCTCTAATATTAGCCATATAGTCACCCAAGTCTTTAATCATATAAGCATTATGTTTTAATTGTCTACCAAAATAAGCATTGAAGTTTTCTTGTTTGACAACAAAATTATCAAACTCATCAAAGCATTGCCTAGCAGACTTATAGCGAGGAATATCACCTTCATCAAATCTATAGAGAGAATTTACCTTTACTACCTGTGTCGGGTTATCAAGACCAGGAGGCTCTTCAATAGGTAATGGATTAAGATCATATGTTTCTTCAACAGGTGGTAGATTAAGACCATGTATTTCTTCAATAGGAGGTAAATTCTTAACATCTTCAGCTTTAATACCTTTTTCTTTCATAGATTTCTTTGCCTCTTGCATATCTTCAGGACTGAGAAACAGAACACCTCTCTTCTTCAGAATTGGTTTAGGAATAGGCTCAGTAATTGGAGCAGGAGCTGGCTCAGGAGCTGGCTCAGGAGCTGCCCAATTATTTTCATTTGTCAACATATTATTCAATAGAATTTCAGCTTCATCCGGTGTTCTTTTCCTGAAAAGAGAACCAGCACAACTATCCAGGTAATCTCTGAAAGCATCGGTTAGTCGATTATAAAAGATATCAAGTATTTCATTTTTCTTAAGAGGATGTTCAGGCAAGGCATTAAGTAACTTGAGAAGCCTCCCCCAAGCTTGTGGGAGACTCTCTTCTTCAATTTGCACAAAGTTGTATATTTCCTTTAAGGCAAGTTGTTTCTTATGAGCAGGGAAATATTTAGCAGAGAAGTAATAAATGATATCCTGGGGACTACGCACACAACCAGGATCTAGAGAATTAAACCATATCTTAGCATCACCCTTTAATGAGAACGAAAATATTTTAAGGATATAAAAGTAGTGAGATGTCTCATCATTAGTGAACAGGGTGGCTATATCATTTAATTTAGTAAGATGTGCCACAACAGTTTCAGATTCATAGCCATGAAAAGGATCGGATTCAACCAAAGTAATTATATCAGGATGAACAGAAAAATTCATAATCCTTATCAGCAACACAAATAGGTGAAGTGGCAAAAGCAGGGTCGGGCCTCATTTTATCATTAAGAGATTGCTTATTCCATTTAGCTAATAGCCTTCTAAGCTAATCGTTATCTTTGCAAGCTAAAATAGCCGCAGAAGCTTCTTTATCAAAAATATAACACTCAGGAATAACAGGCATGTTTTCATCATCAATTTCATCAACATGATCAGTTTCAATAATGTCTTTCTCTCTAGCCCTAGCAATTTGTTCATCAAGAAATTCACTAAGGGGCATAGTAGTATCAAGCATAGAAGTAGTTTCATCATAAGTATCATGCATAGCAGAAGTGGCATCATCAATAACATGCGACATATCAAAACGAATAGCTGAAGCAGGTTTAGGTATCGCAAGCTTACTCAAAACAGAAGGTGAATCAAGTGCAGAGCTAGATGGCAGTTCCTTACCTCCCCTCGTAGTTGAGGGATAAATTTTTGTCTTAGCGTCTTTCAAGTTCTTCATAGTGTCCAGCGGAGATAAATCCCAAGTGACTCAAAGAATAGAGTTATGCTCGCCGGCAACGGCGCCAGAAATTAGTCTTGATAACCCACAAGTGTAGGGGATCGCAACAACTTTCGAGGGTAGAGTATTCAACCCAAATTTATTGATTCGACACAAGGGGAGCCAAAGAATATTCTCAAGTATTAGCAGCTGAGTTGTCAATTCATCCACACCTGGATAACTTAATATCTGCAGCAAGGTATTTAGTAGCAAAGTAATATGATAGTAGTGGTAACGGTAATAAAAGGTAACGGAAGCAAAAGTTATATTTTTGGTATTTTGTAGTGATTGTAACAATTGCAACGGGAAAGTAAATAAGCATAAACTAGTAGATGGAAAACTCGTAGGCATTGGATCGGTGATGGATAATTATGCCGGATGTGGTTCATCACGTAACAGTCATAACATGGGGTGACACCGAACTAGCTCCAATTCATCAATGTAATCTAGGCATGTATTCCGAATATAGTCAAATGTGCTTATGGAAAAGAACTTGCAAGACATCTTTTGTCCTACCCTCCCGTGGCAGAGGGGTCCTAATGGAAACTAAGGGATATTAAGTCCTCCTTTTAATAGAGAACCGGAACAAAGCATTAGCACATAGTGAATACATGAACTCCTCAAACTATGGTCATCACCGGGAGTGGTCCCGATTATTGTCACTTCGGGGTTGCCGGATCATAACACATAGTAGGTGACTATAGACTTGCAAGATAGGATCAAGAACTCACATATATTCAAGAAAACATAATAGGTTCAGATCTGAAATCATGGCACTCGGGCCCTAGTGACAAGCATTAAGCATAGCAAAGTCATAGCAACATCAATCTCAGAACATAGTGGATACTAGGGATCAAACCCTAACAAAACTAACTCAATTACATGATAGATCTCATCCAACCCATCACCGTCCAGCAAGACTATGATGGAATTACTCACGCATGGCGGTGAGCAGCATGAAATTGGTGATGGAGGATGGTTGATGATGACGACGGCGACGAATCCCCCTCTCCGGAGCCCCGAATGGACTCCAGATCAGCCCTCCCGAGAGGTTTTAGGGCTTGGCGGTGGCTTGGTGGTGGCCCCGAAAGAAAATATATAGAGTCGGAGTTGCGTCGGAGGAGCTCCAGGGGGTCCACGAGGTAGAGGGGCACTCCCTAGGGGGGCCCACCCTCGTGGACAGGGTGTGGGCGCCCTGGTCTTCATCTTTGGCATGGATTTTTTTATTATTTTTAACTAGATGTTCCGTGGAGTTTCAGGTCATTCCGAGAACTTTTGTTTTCTGCACATAAAACAACATCATGGCAATTCTGCTGAAAACAGCGTCAGTCCGGGTTAGTTCCACTAGTCATCAACCCGTGCACCTGCACGGGCTAGCAACTATCTGTCTAGGCATTATTGTATAAAGTAGAAAAACATTAATTCTTAGTGTTTTAGAGTATGTATGGATGAATTATTTTTCAGAAGGAGGGCAATCACTTCCTAATTCCTACATTTTTATATGAGTATGTTCCCTCCACCCTCATTTCATGCAAATGTTATTATGTATATAAAATAATTAACAAAGTGGAATAGAGAAGCGTACTTTCAACAGATTCAGAAGTATGGTCGATATTTCTGTCGCTACATCCTAATCATAATGTTCTAGGCTTGAAATAATTTCTTTACTATGCATTAATTTTCTGAAATAAATATGCCACGATAGGTGACGATTGCTACGGGGAGAAATTTGTGCTACACAAAGTTTTGTGCCTGTCATGCTATGTCATATCTTAGAAGTTCGAATGTATTGAGTACACACTCTCTCCCAAGTCACACAACTCTTGGCGGCACTAAATGTAAAAAGAAAGTTAAACAAATGACTGGTATGATGGCTAGTACCTTTGTACCTTGGCTCCAAATGTCAGTAGCCGCATACTTTTGTAAAGTGTTGTTAGATAAGCATAATACAGATGCTTGATAGAAAGCAAAGTATATGTCTGACATGCAGAAGAAGTTAAAGCAATTGGTTAACTAAGATAAATATCTTGTAGTAAAAAATATAGTTGTAACAAATTCATATAATTTAGATAGAACAAAGGAAATTAAAGAACTCGGAGGAAATTAGGAATTACAGACTTTCGTCGACCTGGAGCAGTACGTGAATCTGCATTTGTGAATAGGAACCATAGGTGTGGTGCGCATATGTATATCCATGCGTAGATATACGGCAAAGTAACTTCCAGTTTGGTTTTTGTTGCCATTTAAAAAAGAAGTACTATAAACTCTTGGATTATCATCAATTGCATGCACACTCTAGCAGCATGGGTATTCTATGATGTACCTCTTTTTTTGCGGGACTCTATGATGTATCTCTGATATAATTTTCCACTGAACACGGGCACGTACCTGTCCATCGATTTCCACAAGGTCGGCAGTGACACCTAGACTGGCCACCGTATGACCCCGAGTACAACACTGAGTGTATAGAAAGGATATACGACACCGGAAACACGTTCGGCTTCTTCTACTCCTGGTTGAAATTTCTTTTAAGAAATCAGGCACAGGCTCTCCTTTTTAAATTTGAGGTTTGGGGTCTGTTATTTTGTAGGTGCATGGATTTTTTTGTTTGCTGAGACTATGGGATATTGAACGTTTTTTAACATGGGGCCAAACCTCTTACGTGCACATTTTTTTGTTTCCGCTCAGTGAAAAAACGCCTGTTGTTTTTGTTTTTTGCACAACTTGGTCGTGGGCATTAGAGACTCCTGTTTATACGTGTGGATGTAATCCTATTTATGCACGTGTAATGTTTTTGTACGTGCATGGATTATTTGAAATCTTTTTAACATGAGCCTGACTTCTATTTGTACATGTCTTTGGTTCCACGTAGTTAGTTTTTTTTTCATAGCATGGATATGGGCGTTGGGACTCTTTATTGCTTTCGTTCCATTGAAGAGGCAACACTTGCATGGATTTTTTGGACTCCTTTTCACGTGATGCCTGACATCTATTTATACATGTCTTTGATTCCCACATTGTTTTTTTTTGCATAGCTTGGATGTGGGTGTTAGGAATCTTTTTTGTTTTCCTTCCTTTAATGAGGGAGCACTTGCTAATATATCTTGACCATTAAATTCCAAATCTATCAGCTAAATTAATTATGATAATATGGATTAACATGAAGGCTCGTATGGTGACTCCAATTACTAAATATAAGATCGTTTGTGCAAAAAAAAACGTATCTATCATGTATTTCTTGTATACATGCATCCTGTACTATGACCGAATCCTATACACATATGCATGCATATGCCTTCGTACAGTCGCTCGTAATCCACTTGCTAAGTAGTAACATCATGCCAATCCGAACAATACGCGGAGACGTGTTAGCCTGGGGCATTTTTTAATTCCTTTTTCATAATGGCCGGAGGTAACATGTATACTTTAAATCTACTTACTAATTAATAAAAATCAGGCCAATCTGGTGAATCAATGAGACGTGTTGGTATGGGGCAATTTTTCTTTCCACCACGTAACATGTCTGGATTTTTCTTATAAATGCGGCAACGTGTCTATTTGGAATATGTCCATGACACGTTTTATTTGTAACGTAACATCATAGGACTGCTAGATATTTCATTTTTTATCCTAGTCGTACATTTAACAATCCTACGGTTATTACTGTTGTTTCTCTAGGATTAACGTGGAGTCTCGTATGGTGCCTCCAATTAGTAAATATAAGATTCAAATCATACAAGTTAGAGTCCAAAACAAGGGCAAAAGTGTTTGGAAAAGTAGATATGACGGAGACGTATCATATGCCGACAGGAGCCCCCGGGCCTGGGCTACACATAAGCGCGACGCGTTGTTGGGCCATGCCAAGAACGGTGCATGGGCAGGTGGGGCGGATTTCACCGTGGTAACTGTTTCGTCCGCTTCGCTTCCCCACGACCCGCGTTGAACGCGCGACATGGAGGGTCGTGCATGACATGGGGGTCATGCGTGGGGCGGTTCCCGCACGCATGCGTCACATCGCAGTTAGTGGGAAAAGAGGCGGCTCGCGCCTTCCCCGTAAAAGGGAATAACCGAGGGCGCGCTGCTCATTTACCCTCTGCTTCCTCCCCAATCTCTGAACCGCCGTCCCCTTCTCCTTCGCAAGCTTTCGCCTTTGCTCGCTACCGCCGCATTTTGCCATTCTCCATACCTCGCCTCCCGCAGCCGCCATGGCGCCTAAGACCAGCAGAGGCAAAGGAGTGGCCAAGGACGTCGGGAAGAGAGCACCGTCGGAGAGCGAGTTGGCGGTGCGGCGGACCCAACATGCCTACTTCCCATCGACGGTCGACAGGGCCGAACTCCGGAACCTCTTCAAGCCCTCTCCCGAATCTGTATCCATTCTTTGTCGACTACTTTTCTTGCGGCCTCTGCCCCCTTCTCCGATTTCTTCAGCGACATCATGCACACCTACGTCTTTCATCTTCTGGATTTTACTCCGAATGATGTGGCGTGTATGGCCCTTTTCGCTCATCTCTGTGAAGGCTTCGTCGGAGTGCATCCCAAAACGGCGCTCTTCCGCCACTATTTCTTCCCTCGCATCCAAAAGGGGGCGCCATTTCCGGTTACGTCGCCTGGATCCCAAGGACTCAGGAGAAGAGGGCATATCCAGACGGCGCCCGGAAGGAGAGGTGGGATTAGTGGCGGGGCTGATGGTGCTGGATTGAAGAGCAGGATCCGCAAGACTTTTGCCGGGTCCGCAACGCACCGCCGGTCCGCAGGAGCGACTGGAGCGATGTCGATGTGAACGACTAGAAGCTTGCAGTCGCCACCACCAGGATTCTTCGTCTCACCTTGACGGCGAATTTCATCCGCTGCTGAATTGTTCTGCTGCACAACAAGGCGAGGTCGGCCTGCCTCTTCATGAACGCCGCCGACATCATGAGGCTCCGCCCCCGCTTGGATCACAACTTCACGGTGATGGGGCATGCCCACTTCTGCCAGCGGCTCTTCCAGCTCGACGTGAACCGTGACGGCGAGCTCGAGCGGTCTGGCAAGGCCGCGAAGGCCGGCAATGCCACCAGGGGGCCCTTGTTCAAGTTGCCGGCGGGGGTGGTCCCGCTGAGCAACAATACGCGCCGGAGCGACATCATCGCCATGATGCCGGAGTTCAACGCGCACGGCCTCGTCGCAAATTGGGCCAAGCCGCCGGAGGATCGAGCGCAGGAATTCTTTGATACCCTGGTGGAGGAGTACGTCGACGCCGAGCCGCGACTCGTGCAGGACACCTCCTAGGCGGAGCTGGACTATATTGCCGCCAGGGCGGCAGAGGCAGAGCTTCCCAGGGAGGCCGGGAGCGCCGGTAGTGTGGAGGACAAGGCCGCGGCGGAGGCGGAGGATAAGGAGCTCGCCCGGTGGGTGGCGCCTGTCGGGGAGGCGGGCGGGGTCAGCACCGTGGCCCCCCTTGTCGAGGAGACGGACAAGGAGTCGTCCGAGGAGGACACCGAGTCGGACGATCGTCCGGCAGCAGAGAAGAAGCGCGTCCTCCGGCGGGCTGATTCCGGCGAGCCGGTCTGGCCCGGCAAGGCCGAGCCGTATTAAGGGACTCAGGGGGAAACCGCACGCGTGACGATGGCCGCGGTAGAAAAGAAGAAGACTGCGGTGGCGAAGAGGAAGGCGACCGCCTCTTCTTCATCCAGACCCTTCCGAACTGCGTCGCCTTCCCCTCCTCCCGCAAGCGCCGGCATGGATGTTTCGTTTGATTTTTCATCCCTCAGCCCAAGAAGGAAGAGGAAGGCCGTAGAGGAGGAGATGGAGGAGGAGGAGCAGTAAGTGTTCTCTCCCCCCTCTTCGTCATCTTTGTCTCTTCAAGCTGCGTTGCTCATCTTGGCTTGTCTTCATTTTTGCAGGGAAGCGGAGACGCTTGCCCAGAGGGTGAACAGGGCCAGGTTCTCGGCAGGCGGCCAGCGCCCAGCAGGCGCGTCCGGCACACCACTGGTGGTGTTAAGCAGTCCGGACAGCAGGCCCGGGCAAGGCCCCCAGCATAAGTTCACCACTTGCCCCTCGTCAACATGTGTTGGGGGTACGATTTCTTGGCGCTGACCTTGCTGTGATCGCAGAAGGGGGACAGCAGCAGGAGGAGCCACTGGGGCTACTCCCAACACGCCACCCCCATCAACCACGCCGCCCCGACGGGCGTCCCCAGCAAGGGCGCCGAGCACCGAGCCCATGCACACGGAGGAGGAGGAGGCGAACTTGGGCGCTGGTGGCTTCGCCTCGACGCCAGATGTTGGCGGGGAGGGGGCCCCTTCTTCCCGGCCTGGCACGGGTAAGTTACTCGCCTTCCGTCCCTGTTCTTCTTTTTCTCTTTTTGAATCTTGGTCTTGGTTCCGCATGATCCCCTTCTAGGTACCCAGGTATTTCCCCGATGGACCAGGAGGACGTAGACACCGTCATCGGGGAGATCGCGAGAGACGCCACGGTCGCGGCTGAGAAGACCGCCACCGAGGAGGCCGCCAAGGCGGAGGCCAAGAAGATCGCCGCCGAGGAGGCCGCCAAGGGCGCTGCCGAGGGCGCCGCCAAGGGGCCCGCCGGGGAGCCCGGCAAGGCTACTGCCGGGGAGGCCGACAAGTCTGCTGCCAAGGAGGAGGTGGTGGATGACCAGCCTTCCTCCTCCACTGCTTCTGGCTCCGGCAGGTACCTGAGGGTGAGCGACGACCTTTTCTACCACCTTCCAGGGACGGCGAGCACCAGGGTGCCCACCAAAGGAGAGGTGTTTGACGGCGAGGTGCTTGCCGCTGCCGGGCTCAAAGTTTGTCGATGAGCCGAGCGCTGGCGGCATTGGTTCCCAGGAGGAGCGGCTCCTCCAGGCCATGGGCGCTAACTTCCACAAGCTCCAGGCGCTCCACCGTGCCCGCCTGGACAAGGCCAAGTCCAAGATGGCGGCGGTGGACAAGGCGGAGGCGGACCTTGGGGAGTGCGTCGTGGAGGCGCAAGCTTGGTTCCGCTAGGCCCACGAAGAGCTGAAGGCCGCCTAGGACCAGCTGGCCGAGTTCCATCTGGAGCTCGTCATGGAGCGGGCCGACATCGAGAAGGCCCAGGAGGCGGTGAAGCAACAGGCCGCCACGGATGAGGCCGCCCGGCACCAGCACCAGGCCGTGCTGAACTCCCAGGAGGAGGACCTTGCCACACATGAGGAGAAGCTTTCCGCAACGCTCGGTGGCAAGGATGAGGAGGTGGAGAGGATCGTCGTGCAGCGGACCCAGGTGCTAGAGCATAGGTACAAGGAGGCACTCGACGCCCAGGCTCTGGTTCACGCCGACAGGGTGAAGGAGCTAGAGGGAGAGCGGGTCCAGGTGAAGGACCAGATCCTGATGCTGTCCAAGGAGAAGGACACGCTTAACAACGCCTTGACAGAGGCGCAGGGCTGGGACTTCAGTAGGGCCGGGCAGCTTTCCGAGGCCAACAACTCCATCAAAGACCTCAAGCTGAAGCTGGAGGGTCTTGAGAAGATGCTGTCGGAGGCCGGGACCCGGGAGGTGGCTCTGACCAAGGCCTTGGAGGACGAGAAGCAGATGCGGAAGAACGACGCCGCCACCTACGAGGATCTCGCGAAGGGCGAGAAGCTCTGGCTCAGCCGCCTCACCGTCGTCGCCGAGAAGACCGCCATGCGGCTGGCTACCATGGGGATGTCGCACGTGAGGTACGCCCCGGAGCCAAACCTGAGCCCCAACTGCAGCCTGACCCTGTTATTCGAAAGGGTTATCGGAGCCCTGGAGCAGCTTCACTCCAACCGGGCGTCTTCCCTGGCCGAAGAGGCCTGGGAGCTTTGCCGGGGCGCCATGTCCAAGGTACTCACCAAGCTGGCGTACTGGAACCCCAACCTTGACTTCGGCGCCGCGCTGGATAGCTTGCTGGAGGGTGCAGATCTCACGGTGCTCAAGGAGCATATCAAGCCCATCATCAGCTGCATTGGCGGAATTCAGAGGGTGGAGGGCCATCGACGGGACTAGGCACCCTGTTCCTTATCGCTGCTGCAGGTTCATGACCAACACAACATTTATGTTTAGTTAGAACCGCAGCAACAATTGATGTAATATAACTCTGCAACACTTTTGATATTATGCATGCTATCTTCCTATTTGATCTTCCCTTGTGTGTCCACCCTACGTTATTCGGGTAGGCTTGCAGATGCATAAACTCAGGGCGCGGCGCCTTGAGGACGGATCCTCAATGGCCTTCCGGGTGCGCTTGCTGCCAGGCGAGCCACCTTTCCGCCCCCAACGCGGCCACTCGAACTGTCGAGCTTGACTCGAGTCAGAATCGAGAGAGTTGCCGATTACGGAAGGCTACCCCGCCGTTCTCGACGCAGCCGCTCGATCCATGGAGCCGACTCGAAGCAGACCAAGGGCATTGCCAATAATGGAAGGGCCCTACTGCGTGCAGGTTTATCATACAAAGGAAAGATCTCCGAGGAGGATAAGCTTATATAAAAATGGAATTACTCAGAGTTTTTGCATGACTTAGCTTTTCTGTTGCCACACGGGCGTTTGCCGCATCTGTAGATGATGTCACCAGGCTCGGCCGTCTTCCTCCTCGGAAGCCATGGTGACGAAGAGCTGTTTGACTGGCACTAAACCAGATTCTCACGATTGTGGCGCCCCCTACCTGGCGCGCCAAAGATACCAGTGCGGAATGACACCTATGGGACCATGATGATCCCTACTACGGTTGCGGGGCAAGGGGTCGTGAGGAGAGCAGGATCAGCACCGAGCACAAACACATGGATCGTTTACCTAGGTTCGGGCCGTGAGAGCGTGTAAAACCGTAGTCCTGCTTTGGTGTGTGTATTCGAGTGTTCTTGGAGTTCTTGAGCTAGCTACGAGGGACGTAACTTGTCACAGGGTTCGAATCCTTCTCCTGGTTGCCTCGGGCCTCCTTTTATAGGCAAAAAGGGGTTGCCACAGTGGCATACAGGAGGTGGAAAGGTCTACAGTGCGTGATCTTATCGCCCGGCGTTATAGGAGAAAGCGCAATAAATGCGCTACTTAGGTGTCCATTAGCTTTATTGGGGACGGGAGCGGGACCTGTCCCGTCCGTCGCCACTCCGCCTCGCTTCGAGACGTGCCCAGGCCAGCGATGCATGCGGTGCCATGTAGGTAGGTTGGCAGCTGAGGTGGAACGGTGGTAGGGCCTTCACGAAGATCTGCATGCCACCACGCAGGTGCTTGCTGAGTTGGCGTAGAGGCCGCCCGTCGCTACGCAGGTGCATGCCCAGCTGGTTGAGCTAGCAGCTGCTTGGGGATGGCGGTGGAGTCTTCGCTGGTGCGGGCCTAGCAGTGGCCCCACTGATGCCCTCGGAAAGGGTCTTGCCGTGGCGTTGCAGTTGTCCCCAGCAAGGCGCTCGCCGGAGGTCGCCGTCTTCTAGTCCTCATCTGATCTTGTGTGTTCATGATCTTGACGAAGATCTGCATGCCACCACAGAGATGCCTCCCGAGCCTTGGTCCCAACGTAGTCGTTGGAGGCGTTTGGAACTCTTGGGCTCGAGGGTGGCTCGCTCCGTTGGTACTGGGCAAGCTGCCCCGACAAGGCTCCTTGCTAGGGTCGCCCCGGCAAGGGTCTTGCCGGGGGAACCCACCCTGCCTCCTTGCCCCTTTGTGTTTCTGTCTTGTCGTTGCTTTGACCATCCCGCGGCTTTGACTCCCCCCTCTGCCCTGCTAAGTGTGGCGGTGGCGCGTGGCTCTGGCTGCCCGTGCACAAGTAAGGGGTACAAAGGAGCGCCCCTACTTTAGTACGCCGACAAGGAGTCAGCCAGCCGTCATCACATCATCCTACTTCCAAATGGCCCCGCATTCTCTAGTGCAGTGTGGTCTCCGTCTTCGATCTCCTTGATGCCCTCTTTGAAGATTGAGGTGTTGTGCATGCTGGGGTGTAGAGAAGCACAAGCGAGAGTGGTCACCATATAACCTTGGATGGGGATTAATTGTATGCTCGGGGGGGGGTGTGTGTGTGTGTGTGTGTGTGTGTGTGTGTGTGTGTGTGTGTGTGTGTGTGTGTGTGTGTGTGTGTGTGTGTGTGTGTGTGTGTGTGTGTGTGTGTGTGTCAGATATTGAGAGAAATCAAACCTATGGAGAGAAATGTGTGTGTATGTGACAGAAAGCTACATGCTAAATAGGGTTTTCAAGAAGAGATTGTGCGTGCGAGATAGAGAGCGATGTGCGGGCCTTGAGGTGGGCAGGGGTCGGGTGAGGGTGTCAATATGTGTGCGTTGATGCATGTGTTACATGCGATCGTGAGAGGGACGGACGAATCGAGAGAGATGGTTGTTGTGTTGCGGATGCTCCCCCGCCTCTCTATCTCTCTCTCACACACACACACAAGTAAAATAGAAGACCGTTGTCTCACGTATACACAACGTATCGGCATCTGTCTATGTCTCACTCATGCATGATCATTTGCACATTCACACCTCTCTATGTTTCTATCACATGCACACCGTCTCCACATTGCCCTTCCGCCACAACACACATATGGACACATACACACGTTCTCTCTCAGTCACACACACAAAATCAGTATTAAAAAAACCAGGGCGCACCTAAAACGTCCAAATCCAAATAAACACGAACTAAAGCTAAATTCAAATATATGGAAATATTGTAGCGTCAAGAACTTTTCCAGGAAAAAAAAGTTGAGTAATATTCGGGGATTGTTTTCACACACACAAAAAGGTCCGGTGGATGTCCTTCGAGCGCGACAGGGTGACGCACCGTTTGATCGACCGCGCGGCCACGGTTCACGCGCTTGCACAGGATTCTGTATCATGGTTGTGGTAACTAATATAAGCGCTACCTCAGTCTTATGTTTACGTGTACTAGTACAGTTTTCTTTTAAGTTTGACCAACCCTATATAAAACTAAACTAAGCTCCCATACACGCACTCATCAATATGCCGCCGCCGCTGTTGCGCATGCCAGCGCCCGCCTGCTCCGGCCAACAATTTCTCGCCCATCACCGCCGTGTCGCCGCCATCCCAAAGGCTCACCCGCACACCTCGTCTGCAGTCCCTCCTCGTGATGTCGCGGCGTTGCCAAGCACGCGAGCAGCTGGTTGAGCCGCATCTATGCATGCAGCATACGAGCAGGAGGAGCGCGTGCTCCAGCACGCCGGCGAGGAGGAACTAGCGTGTCATTGTCGTCTCCGCCCGCGCGGAGGAGGAGCGCATGGTGGCTGTCGCGGCGGAAGCCGGTCGCGCCCGCGCCGAGCCCGCAAATCGGGTGTGGACGCGGAATCTACCTTCGAGACCTTGAATGCCGCGTGGATCCTGCAATCTGAAGGAGCAATTTGGGTCAGTCGACTCTTGTGAGCCATTGGATGCAACATGGATGGCTAGAAGAGCTTCTTCAACCTCCGAAACTGATGCACTGTTCATCTTCTTAGCCCGCCACACGCCTAACCGCCTGCCGCCGCCAGCCCGCCCTCCGCCGAACCACCTGCCATCGCCATGCTCCCCTCAGCCCCGCCATCCGTTTAACCCCGGGCACGATCCATTTTTTCCGAACACTCATAAGATAGGTCATGGGTACCCTGCCTCCCTAATATAGATACTGGGGTAGCTTCTCTGTCGTCTTCTTCCTTTGCTCCGTCGAACTTCTTCCACAAATCGACTGACCCAAATTATACTACTAGTACGAACGTATTAAGTACAGTAGGAACACGAAGATACGAGCAGTAGTACCAACTGCAAGAAGAACAATATTAAGAAATAGTACTAGTACTACTGTATGTACTAAAGAGTTCAAATAATGAGAAAGAACATAAAGTTCAAATAACGAGAGAGAACATAAACATAGTTCTGCTGGGGGCTCAGCACAACACACCCCTGAAATAAAACTAAGAAACTAGTCCGCTTGACACTTCAGTAGAACCAGCATGAGCAGGCACTGCCACCTTACTCGGAGTCCGAGTCCGAGTCCACGTCCTCGACTTCGTCCTCGTCCCTCTGACTCTTTGCCGACGCTTCTTTGCTTGAACCGGACACTGGGCTCTGCTTCTTTATCCAACCCTTGTAGAGATTTAAACAAAGGTAGGCATCCATTTCTGCGTACAGGATGTGATCTTCATCTTATGTCTTTGACTCCCATGCATGATGAAACTCGTGGTGAGGTTTCTTCAGTTTAGCGTACGAGGGATCAATCATGGTTGCTGCAAGGGTCAGCATTGAAGGCTAAGAGGAGGACACCAGGCTTGCCTTCTGGAGATCGAAGGGCTGGCCTACAACGAGACCTATCCGACCCAGGACACCCCTGTCGTTCCTAAAGTCTACAGTAACGAATTTCACTCTTTCGTCCTTGAGGAAGTTCTTAAAATCCTGGCACTCAACGTCGGCATGGCATATGTGGTAGACCAAGCACACGTTGTGTACGCAAACCTGGATCATGGCGGGCTTCTTCTTCTCTCCCTCCTTTAGAATCTTCTCTCTTTCCAGGACTGTGGTGTACTCAACATCTAGCCCAGCGATCCACTCATCCTTTGAACTATTGAACATTAGTAGGAAGCGAGCAAGGCATGCTTTCACCGTCGCGGGTCCACGTGTGTAGATGACGATGAACTCATCGCCGGTGATGGCTCTAACATGGTACTAAGCGGCGACCATGGAGATTTGGGAGGCCATGGATTTTGGAGGAGGGTTAGGAGAAATCGAACTGGTGTAATGTGAAAGGACGGGACGACTGGGAGCGAACTATCGTAAGGTAGTAGTAGAAGACGGGGATGAGTAGGGAGTGTCGTGGTTCTAAGTCCGACAGTAGAATAGGGGGTAGGAATGGAGATGCAAGATCCTAGCTATGGAGTAGTTGTATAGGCAAGATGTTTACGAGTTCAGGCCCTTCTCGGAGGAAGTAACAGCCCTACTTCTCGGAGCCCGGAGGCGGTTGACTGTATTATGTGTGTATGAGTTACAGGGGTGCGAACCCTTTACACTGAGGAGGGGGTGGCTTATATAGAGTTCGCCAGACCCCTCCAGCCCTCAGTTATGCAGGGATTAAGGTACATTAAGATCGGGAGTTACTGGTAAAGTCCCACATAAAGTGCTATGATGACCATAAAAGCCACTTAATGACCGACCGGTTGCGTGAAGACTGACTGTAGATCTCCTGGCGGTCGAGTGGTTGGCTTCATGGTCGAGTGTCTTCATGTCCGTTGAGTGGAATCCTTCCAGGTCGACTGAAAGGTGGTTTCTTCAAGAGATGTCCTTGGGGAGGGTATCTTGGACAGGTCCATGATCCTACCCTAGGTACATAGCTTCATCAGAGCCTGAATGGATCGAGGTTTGAGTGGGAAAGGAGTTGAGAACTCTTGACCCACTTTTAGATGCGATGAGCATGTCTTGTTCGGATCGTTGAGCTTAGGTGGCGACTTCAACTTCTTTTTCATTCGCCTTGATCCATTCTTTGTATCCGTCGAGTGTGTTTTTCGTACTTGGAGAACTCGAATGACGGAGACGGAGGAAATCTTCTGTCTGACGATTTGCTCTGTGGCGCATAGATTTAGCGGGATTGAATTTGGGAAGTGGCGGGCGGAGGAAGCCGCGATGTCGGATGAGATAAGGCAGGGACGCCTCGATCTGCACTGTCAGATTTCGGGTTCCGGCAGACCCTCTAGATTCGAACTCTCGGGTGCGCGCGGAGATCACACCTTCTACCTACCTGCACCTCGTCGCCTCGCAAGGATCTAGAACTACACGAAGAGCAACACAAGGGACACAAGGTTTATACTAGTTCGGGCCACCATTGTGGTGTAATGCCCTACTCTAGTTTGTGGTGTGGTGGATTGCCTCTGGGGCTAGTGATGAACAGTACAAGGAAGAACAACCTCGCGAGGGTCTATTCCTGGCCGGTGCGATGAACTGCTAGGGGGAGTTCAGTCGCTTCTCTCTCTCTCTCTTTGCGGGTGATCTCTCGATGCCTCTACCCTGTGGGTGGCTAGTCCTATTTCTAGACGGAAGCCCTGTGCCTCTTCCCAAATATTGAGCAAGAAGGGCGCCAACAATTGGCCATTTTGAAGGGGAACATCTGGTACACTTATCCTGACTAAAGTTGGTCCTCGCCTGCCAAAGGCTCTGGTGGTGACGCCGTCTTGGGCTCCACGATGACTTCCTTCCTGCCATTGCGACGGTCTTGGTTTTGTTGCACTGAAACGGGTGCCTTTGCTTGATGCTCTCGCCTGCGCTTGGTCACTTTGCACCAAATAGGAAATGAGGACACTGCGCGGGTTGGCGCCCGCCTCGCGCCCTTGGTCGTCATGGCTTGCGTCATGGGCACCTCGTGAGGTACCCCGCCTTGATCTCTCTGCCTCCTCGCGAGCCAGCCTAACGAGGCCGTGCCTGAGGAAGCTCCCTGTCGTCCGCCCGCTAGGCTTGCCCCTCGCGAGGTCTTGAGCTTGTCTTGATGAAGATGGGTCATCTTTGGGCCACACCTTGAGCCACGCCGCAGGCCGAGCGAGCAAGTCTGGGTACCCCGTTCCCGAGCGCCGACAGTAGCCCAGGCCCAAAGCGGCGCTGGACTTGGCTGAGCGAGAAGCGAAGGGCAAGTCTGAGCGCCCTTGAGCCCTAACAGCTCAAGGCCTCGGGCGCCACGTGGCGGTTGATTGGACGTGGGCGTCTCCACTTCCCCACGATGCCTCGACAACTGCATGAATTGACAAGTCCATGCATGCGAAGCGGGTCATGATTACCTGCGGGCATGGAGGTCGACGGTTGGCCTTCCCTGGCTATAAGAACGGAATGGCGCATGCCCTTCCAGCCCATCTCTTCTTGCTTCTCCTTCTTCTCCATGGCTCCGCTGAAGAGGTTCTCGGCCGCGGAGAAAGGAAAGGCCCGCCAGGTAGAGCCTGACTCTCCCCCGGTCAAGCGCGGTCGAGGCCGTCCTCGCAAGCACCCTGTGGCTCCCGTAGTGGCTCCCCGCGGCCATGGAGGCGATCTCCTGCGCGGCGACGGGCGTCAGGCCGTTGATGCGGGGCGCGCTACGGCCGCGCGACCTTCTAGGCCACGCTTCCACTGGGCGGAGGTGCTGCCGGAGTTTTTCTTCTGGTCGGTGGAGCCGACCAGCACCCGGCTCCGGCTTCCCCGCTTCTTCTTAGGTGAACATCCGGCCGGCGCCCCGGGCGGCCTCTGGCTCCAGGCGGACGGTTGCTGTAGCCGGGCCTCCTAGGCTTCGCTGGAGGTCTCCGCAGCCGGGAGCGTGGCCCTGACCCGCGGCTGGCAAACGTTTGCCCGCGCGCGTGGTATGAGCCGGCGGTGCACCCTGCACTTCAAGTTCGATGGCGATGCCACCCTCTACATGAGGGTGTTCGGGGAAGATGGTCCCCGCGCCGGGTGCTGCCCCGAGGACGACGACCGTGGCCGCGAGCCTAGCCCCGGCGACGACGAAGATGGCAGCGAGCACGTGATCGGCGGCGCTCGGGGTTCGTCGAGCTTTGGTGTCTCTTCTTTGGACAGCGGCTCCTCCAGCAGTGGCCGCGACCAGCCCCCGCGCCGTCGCGCCCGCCTGGAGGGAGGCAGCGGGTCTGCCCGCTGTCGCGCCTTAGTGAAGCGCGAGAGGGAGTCCGCCTGAGCTTCGGAGGCAGTCCGAGCTCTCGCCGCGAGTTGGTGTCGGGCGAGCCGTGCCTGTTTTGTTCTTTTCCTTTTCCTGCGCAAGGAGACAGTAGTGTAGGGCCCCGCGGGGACGTGCTAGGACTATTGCTGTTAATTATCGTACTGTTTCCGCTATTTCAGTATTATGCTTTTGTGCCACACGCCTGCGCGTAGAAATTACTTAGCTCAGGGGGGCCTGTCATGGCCTTTGCTTCCCGAGGCCGAGGCCTCGTCGAACGCTTCATGTCCTGGAAAGGTTAGTCAGGAAAGGTAGCCCCCGGCCTCAGCTGTGGAGGCGATCGATCCAGGTCCTGTGTTCGTGTCACGGTGCCGTGGGGCCTGGTGGAGGTGCTCCTGTAGTGGACCCGGGTAGGGAAGCCTCAAGCGATAAGGGCAGAAAACACTCGCGAGGTGCCCGCGTTGCTCCCTCGCGAGACTCGCGCGAGAGAAATCGAGGCAGGGGAGCGAAAAAGGCAGAGAGTCCCAAGCCAAAGACGGCAACAACTTCAATAAAACTTCAAATGGAATGAACAAGCCAACTACAGAAAGCAAATGAGAAAAGCCGCGTCCGGCACCTAATCTAGTCTTCGACGTCTTCTCACCAGCGTGGAGCTAAGTGCTGCCATTTGGGCATGGGAGGGAGCCCAGGGGCTGAGGCCGCGCTCTCGAGACTCAGGCGTGTACAACCCCAACTCATTATTACGTGAGAGTGTCACGGGCGGCAAGCTTCACAGGCACTGGCCTTCTTCACAGGATCCGGGCCTTTCTCAGAAAAATAAACTTCACAGGCGTTTGCCTTCTTCAGAGGCACTGAGCCTTTCATAGATAGATAAGCTTCACAGGCATCGGCCCTCTTCACAGGCTCCGGGTCTTTTTCCAAAACGCAGCGCTTCACAGGCATTTGCCTTCTTCACAGGCACCGGGCCTTTTTCCAAAATGTAGTGCTTCATAGGCATTTGCCTTCTTCACAGGCACCGGGCCTTTTCCAATCATGGCGCTTCACGGGCATTGCCTTCTTCACGAGCACCGGCATTTTCCAAAGCAGGCGCTTCACAGGCATTCGCCTTCTTCACAGGCACCGGGCCTTTTTAGGGGTAAAACCTCCGGAGGTGCTGGATGTTCCACGCGTTCTGGACGGGCACCCCCTCCTGAGTCTCCAAGCGCGCGGAGCCGGGCCTGGAAACATGAACAACCTTGAACGGGCCCTCCCACATGGGAGATAGCTTATGCAGTCCTTCCCTGGAGAGAACCCGCCTGAGCACGAGGTCCCCTACCTCGAGAGTCCTGGGGCGGATGTTGCGGCAGTGGTATCGCCGCAACGCTTGTTGGTATCTTGCCGCTCGTAGCGCGGCTTCCCGACGATGCTCCTCCCCCAGCACGAGGTCCGTCCCCCGCATGGCGTCCTGCTGCGCCTCGTCGAACGCCAGGACCCGTGTGGAACGACGCGTGTCCTCATGCGAGAGGACTGCTTCAGCTCCATAGACCAGGAAGAGCGGGGTCTCGCCAGTCGGCT
Organism: Aegilops longissima; assembly: GCA_021605205.1. Classification (NCBI taxonomy): domain Eukaryota; kingdom Viridiplantae; phylum Streptophyta; class Magnoliopsida; order Poales; family Poaceae; genus Aegilops; species Aegilops longissima. Next base: position 76,825,743 of record CM038678.1, read on the forward strand.
TGGTCGCAGTTCTGCGGATGGACCATAATACGGACTGAAGCTCATCGTACCAGCCTCTGCTGCAGGCCTCTAGCTTCTTCTTCAATGTCCTGGTTTTGAGGCCCCTCAGGACCTCTGCATTGGCCCGCTCGGCCTGACCGTTGCTCCGCGGGTGTGCCACCGAGGCGTAGCATATCTGCGTCCCAAGGTTAGCACAATATGTTTTTAAGAGGTTACTGGTGAACTGCGAACCGTTGTCGGTGATGATGCGGTTCGGCACCCCGAACCGGCTCACGATGCCCTTGATGAACTTGACCACAGAACCTGCGGTGATGGTGCGGACGGCTTCCACTTCAGCCACTTGGTGAACTTGTCCACGGCGACGTAGAGGTAGCGATAGCCCCCTGGCGCTCGAGGAAACGGGCCCAGGATATCCAGCCCCCAGACTGTGAATGGCCACGAGAGGGGTATAGTTTACAGACCTCCCGCCGGCTGATGGATCTGCTTGGCATGGAATTGGCAGGCCTCGCAAGCCTTCACTAGTTTGACGGCGTCATTGCGTGCAGTGGGCCAATAGAACCCGCTGTGGAACGCCTTGCCAACGAGGGTCCGTGATGATGAATGATGCCCACAGTCTCCACCGTGTATATCTGCCAGCAGTTCCTTACCTTGCTCCCTGGAGATGCAGCGTAGGGACACATCATTTGGTCGCTTCCGGTAGAGCTCACCATCCCTAATGCAGTATGCTGTGGCTTGCCGCGCCAAACGCTCTGCTTCCTCCTCCTTCTCCGTCAAGGTCCCTTGCGTCAGGTAGCTCCGGAGCTCCGTGATCCAGCACCCCTCCTGAGGCTCCAGCGTCAAGAGCAAGGCGCTCCCCGAGGCCAGACCTGAGCCTGGGCACTGAGGATGGTGGTGGGGAGCTCCTCCCGAGGCTGCACCGTGCTTGACAGCGATGGCGTGGCCGAGGGCTTGAAGAGCCGCTCCTCGAAGACGCCAGGCTCCCGAGGTAGCCGCCTGGATGCCCGTTTGGCGATGTCGTCGGCCTCTTGATTGGTGCCACGGGGCACATGCTGCAACTCCAGCCCCCAGAACTGCATCTCCATCCTGCGGACCTCTGCGAGGTAGGCTTCCATGTGCTCATCCCTCGGCTCATATACCTTGTTGGAGAAGTTGACGAGGAGTTGTGAATCACCCTTGATGGTAAGGCGCTTCACTCCTAGGGCAGCTGCGGCCTTCAGGCCTGCTATCAGGCCTTCATATTCTGCTATGTTGTTGGAGACCTTCTCTCCGTGCCAGAAATAGAGCTGCATGGCGTAGTAGAGCTTATCTTGAGTAGGAGATATAAGCACTGCTCCAGCCCCCACGCCGTGCCTGGAGAATGCCCCGTCGAAGTACATGACCCAACCGTCCGGCGCCTCGCTTCCCGGGGAGAGGGATCGATCCTCATCAGCCTTGAGGCCCGCGCCTTCGTCCATTCTGCCACGAAATCCGCCAATGCGGCCCCCTTGATGACTCTGGTTGTGCTGAATTCGAGCTGAAACGCTTGCAGTTCAATGTTCCACTCAGTGACTCATCCAGCTGAGTTAGGGCTCCTGAGCACCCTTTCCAAGGGGTACGCTGAGACAACCTTGATGGGGTGGCCCTGAAAATAATGCCGCAGCTTGCGCGAGGCCACCAATAGCGCGAGGAGGAGTTTCTGAGGCATGGGGTACCGTGCCCTCACGTCCGCAACACTGTGCTGACGAAGTACACAGGGTGTTCAACGAGGTTGGGAATGCTAGTGTCGATGGCGCCCTCCGGAGGCCGTGGCGCTTCCTGAGACGGTGGAGCCTCCAGCGGCTGGTCGCTAGGGGGAGGGGTCTTCTGTCCCGAGTGCGTTTCCCTGCGGTGGCTGACCCTCCTCGGCTGTGGTAGTGGTCTCTGTGAGTCTTCCTTGATCTTGCTTCGCCTTGACCCGGGCAGCTGCCGCGACTTTGGTCCGACGCTCCTCCCTAACCGCCACCAGGGTTGCGCTGGTCGAGTAGGGGTGGCTGCAAGGTAGAGCACCAGGGGTTCCTGAGGGCGTGGGGCCACCATTACCGGAGGGCTGGTTAGGTACCTCTTGAGATCTTGGAACGCCTTGTCGGCCTCTTCAGTCCATTCAAAGGGCCCCTTTTTCTTCATCAGCTGGAAGAAAGGCAGCGCTCGCTCCCCCAACTTGGAGATGAAGCGTCCTAGTGCTGTCACGCGCCCAGTGAGCTTCTGCAATTCTCTGAGGGTCTTTGGCGAGCTCATGTCCTCGGCCGCTGTCGGTGTCAAAACCGGCGGATCTCGGGTAGGGGGTCCCGAACTGTGCGTCTAGGCGGATTGTAACAGGAGACGAGGGACACGATGTTTTACCCAGGTTCGGGCCCTCTTGATGGAGGTAAAACCGTACGTCCTGCTCGATTGATATTGATATTGTGTATGTTTACAAGAGTGGATCTACCACGAGATCAAGGAGGCTAAACCCTAGAAGCTAGCCTATGGTATGATTGTAAGGGTTGTTGTTGTGTCCCTCGGACTAGAGCCATCCGGTTTATATAGACACCGGAGAGGGCTAGGGTTACATAGAGTCGGTTACAATGGTAGGAGATCTACATATCCGTGTCGCCAAGCTTGCCTTCCACGCCAAGGAAAGTCCCATCCGGACACGGGCGAAGTCTTCAATCTTGTATCTTCATAGTCTTGGAGTCCGTCGATGATGATAGTCCGGCAATGATAGTTCGGTGATGATGGTAGTCCGGCTATCCGGACACCCCTAATCAGGGCTCCTCAAGTAGCCCTGAACCAGAGCTTCAATGGCGATAAGTCAGTGCGTATATTGCTTGGCATTGCAAGGCGGGTTCCTCCTCCGAATGATAGAAGATTGTGAACACCAGGATAGTGTCGGCTCGCAAAATAAATTCCACATTCCACCGTAGAGAGAATAATATATACACAAGTTCAATCTGCGGCGTTTTCTGCGGCATGACATCACGCCACTACCAAGCCATTATTTAAATCGTTTTTACTCTACCACCTCGGCGCATTTAGCGAAGCGGTTTCTTTATGCGTCTTGTCGAGCAGAGATCGTGTTTCCCCTTAATCCGGATTCTCATCAATACGGACGTGGGTAACCCAACGCGCCATTGATGGTGGCGCTTGGGGATAGCGAGTTTTACCGGGCGGTGGGGGCGTGTAGACTTCGCCGCCCATATAAGGGATAAGATTCACCTTCTCACCTCGCCTTCTTCCTCCTTTGATGATCCATCTCTGCTTTTCGAGCTCCAGCGCCCAAGTTCGCGCATCTCGCCTCAACCTTCTCCGACCATGTCCGGGCGGGAGGTAAATGGTTGGCCTCCACCGTTAAGGAGGAGCACATCGCCAAACTGCGCGCGCGCGGATACCTCTCCGGCGACATCGCCACACCGCTGCCGACAAGGGCAGCTCATCCCCACCCCCAGCCCCATGAGAGGTCGTTTTCCTTCCCCACTTCCTCCATGGACTGGGCTTTCCACTTCACCCCTTTGTCCGGGGCTCATGTTCTACTACGGCCTGGATTTCCATGATCTGGCGCCAACTTCATCCTCAACATCTCAGCGTTTATCGTCGTGTGCGAGGCCTTCCTCGCATCCAGCCCCACTTGACTTGTGGCTCAAGACCTTCAATGTCAAGCGAAGGTAGTGAAGGGCACTCAAAGCGGAGTCTTGAGGCGCCATGTTGGGCAAGATGCCCAATGTCCTTTAGTTGAAGGGGCCTTCGTGGAATCCGTCAGCGGGTGGCAATCGGGGTGGTTCTATATCACCGAGCAGCGTGACCCTACATGGGCGGCGGCCCCGAGTTTAGATCTGGTATCCCCACGCAGCTCACCTCCTGGAAGAGAAGGGCTTGCTGTGGGGTAGTTGGAGGAGCCGCGGGACTCCAAGCACTGTATCCGAAGCTGGTGAAGAAGCTCGGGCTGGTTAACGTGGTCCAAGTCATGCTCGTCGCGGAATCTCCCATGCCAAGGCGGGCATTCAATCTGTGGGAGTTCGATCCGGAACAGCACCAAGCGCTGAGCGGGCTCTTCGACCTGACGTCTGGGCGCTGGAGGTGTTGTTCAAGGCGCCAAAGACCCGCATCCGTTGAAGATCGCGGATTTCGCCGCAGCGCCAAGCCAACGAGGTAAGTGATCCTACCCCTTTACGGACACTTGCTTTTCATAGTTTGACTCTATGCGGGTTTTAATTTCCCCTTTCCTTTGACAGGACTGGATGAGGAAGGCGGAGCAGATTACCTGCCGGCTCCTATGCGAAAAATCCAATGAGCGCCCGTCTAGCGAGGCTGCTGGTTCCGCACCGCACGTGGTGCCGGAGAAGAAGGCCAAGAAGGAGGCCACGGGTGCTCGAAGAGTTCCCGTTTTCAGGTGTCCAATGACTCCGGCGGACTCCTCCCAGCGAGGAGCAGAAGAGGACTCTCTCGAGAGGAGGAGAGAAGGAAAGGCTTCCCCAGCAGGGGAGGCGAAGGGTCAAGAGGGAAGGACTATTCCCGGACAGCTCCGCCAACATCAACGTTGGTGAGGAAGAATGGCCTTCAAGGGCTAGCCTCGGCGAGATCGTAAGTATCCGGATTCTGAATGATTTATAATTTCTTTTCTCGTCACATAGTGTCATTCGATGCCGCATGCTGCCTGAAGTCCGGCCAGTGATGATCTCCCCGCTTCATCGAGTGGGTCGTTGGCTCCGTCGGATGTAGACTCCATCCCGACCGCCTCCACCCCTCGCGACACCGAGGACGCCGAGGTGGGATCCCAAGAAGGGACCCATCAGGGGGAGGCTCCGGAGGCGCCGCAAGGCGTCCTCCCGGACTTTGCCCCCGACTCCATATCAGAACCCGCAGTGGTTCCGGAGTCCGGCCGGCGGCCCCTTCGAACGAAGGGCAAGACCGTGACGCCGGCGGCTTCCGTCCAACCGGAGGCGCCGGGCAATTTGTTGGAGGCGCTGCAGAGCGCTTCCATCGAGGAAGAACACCGCACTATTATGAGTGCGGTGATTCAGAAGGTGCAGCTTGCTAAGAGCGGGCTGACCGAAGCCTGCAGTAGCCTTCTATCAGGCTTTGAGGTAAGAAGTTAAAAATATGCAATGTAATACCGCATAGACAGTAGCCCCTGATGCTCGGTTCGGTGTTCGGGAAGAAAAGCCGGACGGAGGATCTGAAAAAAAAAGATATACGCAGGGTTGCTAAAAAATTATGTCAATATGGGTTGCAGGCTGCACTGCTTGACCTCTGCCCTTGTTGCATGGAGGTCGGTGCTTTGAAGCAGAGTCGAGCGGTCCGAGCAAGAGCTCGGCCGCGCCATGAAGCAGCTCCGGGACAAAGAAGGTGAGTAACACCACTTTGAACTTGTACCTTCTGAAAAGGATTTAGGTTGCAACAAAAATAACAAGGATAACATGGGTATCGCGGGGCCACGAGCGAGGTGGCGACCACGAAGGAGGCCGTGTCTGTGACTGAGCATAATGCGACCACGGAGCAGGCAGAGCGAGAAAAGCAAGAGGCGCGGGTGGCGGTGGTTCAGCAAGAGCTCCGGCTCTCATGGAAAAGCATGAGAGTTTGGAGCGTGACTCAAAGACTCGAGAGTCGAGCTTGCCTCGGCTCTCGAAAGTGCCAAAACTGCCAAGGTCGATGCCCATAAGTCCCTTGAGAGATTGAGTTGATGAGGAAGATAGCGGCGGTAAGGCATTTTTCATGCAAAGCAAGCATGTGAATGTAAATTACGTGTTACTTACCCGTTCGAGCTCTCCGGGGTGTTTGCAGATCTGCCTCATGGCGTGTCTCGATGTCAGCCGCATTCTACCGAGCCGAGGAGGGAGCTCAACGGAGAAGGTCTTCGTCTCGATATCTTTGAGGCGGCCATCCGGTGCCCCTAGCGACCAGGTGAAGCAGCTGGTCGAGCTCCTAAGGTGGCCGAGCAGGCCATGAAGGGCCTCATAGTCCGGCGTGGCTCGGAGAGGCCATGCAGGGAGCTACTTCGCCTCGTCTGACGGTTGGTGGATCGTGCCCCCGGTGGAGGTTATCAAGCGCTCCGCCTTGTATTGAAGGTGCTCGTCGGGCCCTTGCCCGCAAAAGGTGCATTAGGGCAAGCTGGATGCGGAGAAGCTAATCATCGGCGTGCCACCAGCGGGCAAGGAATATCGTCTCGTCTCTGAAGAAGGCGCCCGCAAGATTGCGGATGAGTGCCCAGGATGTAATTATTGAGTAAATTCGCAATGTGTTATCCTGCACGCTGAAAACTTTGTTCATATCGCTAAGCAACGCTGTTAATTTAAAATATTACCTTACATGCGGCCGTTTATTAAATCGAGAGATGGCAAGTCGTCGGCTTCAGCCCCCATGCCACGAGTGCTGGGGTGTTGGGATAAACTTGAGCACTCTTGTTCCCATTTTGGGTCCATCTAGGAGGCGCTCAACACAACGAACAAGGCAACCGGACTTATAGTGCTTGAACACTCTCACTTAGCCATAGAATTCTATAATTTTAAATTTCGTGAAGCCCCTAGTATTCGGAGGACCGAATTGGGCGCTATCCACGCCTTCGGGACATTATCCGAACTTCGCTCGAGCGGCGAGGTCTTTAAGGACCCGAAGGACCTCTCGAACAGCGACCAGCCTCGCCTTATCATGACAGTCGGTTTTAGCTTTCTCGAGGCGTTAACCCGGCTCAACCGGGCGCAATCGCAGTGGTTCTCCCATGCTACCTTAGCCGATAGAGCGGGCGTAAGGTGCCAAACATGGGGCCGGGCAAACCCAACTATTGACCCAAGACATGATTGAAGCCGATTCATATAATGCTATAAGTTCGGGTGCCGCACTTGTGAAAGTGCTCGGACTTTATCACACCATAATGCGGAGAACATAAGCCCTGGTGTATTTGGCCGTACCAAAATGTCTGGGTGCAACATGTAAATAAATGAACATATATATATATAAGGTAATGCAATTATGGGCAAAAAGTGCTGCATTTTATTCGAGAAGATATGCTATGAGTGCGGAATGATACAAATAGTGCGGAAAGCAAGGTTGGACGAATTAAAGGCGTCTCCCTCGAGGGTAGGCAGCGGAATGTTGTATTTAACAAATTTAATGCTCGTGATGGAGACCACACGAGTGTTCGCTGTGCCTTTGTCCTTCCACTGGCTGTTGCATCATGAGTTCGGCAGGTTCGCCACGATACGAGTTCTGTATAAAAAGAGAGAAATAAAAGAAAAAAGAGCGACACACTTGGGAGCCCCTGGTGTTGTCGAACCACACTCTGGGTCTGTTGTGGTTGTGCCTTTCCCCCTATGCCCATGGTATCTCCAAGGCGTAATTATGTACGCGGAGAGTTTGTCTTACAATTTTGCGAGGGCTGGGGTTGAGGCCGCATTACTACGCGATGCTCGGAACGTGCCAGGTGGTCTTGGTTGATGTTGCTCGGTAGCGTTTGGCGTGTCCGGTCGTTTAATGGCGGACTCGAAAATTGCCTTTAAAGGCTGCTCTGTACTTCTGCGAGAGCCGCTGTATGTTCCTCCGTTCGGAGGGCGTTCCGTGTTTCCATTGACCGTGATGACTCCACGAGGGCCTGGCATCTTGAGCTTAAGGTATGCATAATGCGGCACCGCGTTGAATTTCTGAACGCGGTTCGTCCGAGCGAGCGTGATAGCCGCTGCGAGCGGGACTATGTCGAAGATTAACTCCTCGCGGAAATTATCCGGGATCCGAAGACCACTTCGATGTAATCGAGCTGTACAATTGGCCTCGACACCTGTATGGCGCCTTTGAAGGTTGTCTTTGTAGGTTTAATCCTTGAAGGGTCTATGCCCATCTTGCGCCTTATCCCGATAAAGCAGGTTCAGAGCTCTGCCGCCGTCCATCGGGACTCTCGTGAGGTGAAATCCATCGGCGATTGGGTCTAAAACCAATGCGGCGAATCCGCCATGGCGGATCTGGTCGGATGGTCTCTTGATCGAAAGTGATCGGGCAAGAGGACCATGGGTTGAATTTTAGGCGTGGCTCCATCGCGTATCGTCCTTAGTGCACGCTTCCGCTCCCTCTTGGGAATATCGTTGCGTATATCATGTTTACCGTCCGAACTTGAGGGGGATCCCTTTTGTCCTCTGTGGTTCGTGCGGCGGGTCTCTTCCTCGTCATCGCTGTGTAGCCCCTTGTCATTGTTTTCGGCGATTAATTTGCCTGCCTGCTTGAATACCCAACAATCTCTGTTGGTGTGGTTAGCTGGCTTTTCGGGGGTTCCATGTATTTGACAGGAGCGGTCGAGTATTCGGTCCAAATTGGACGGGCCCGAGTGGTTCTTTTGAATGGCTTCTTCCGTTGACCGGGCTTGGAGCCTCGGAATCCGGCGTTGACTGCCGTATCCTCATTGTTGTCGCCGTTAATGCGGCGTTTGTTTTTGTTTCGACGCAACCTGCCATTGCGGTCCTTGGTATCCGGACTACCGCGTTTTTTGAGGTTGTTGCCATGAGCTAGCCAGCTATCCTCTCCCGCACGAAGCGGGTCATGAGTGATGTGAGGGCTGCCATGGATTTCGCTTCTCCCGTCCTAGGTGCGGGCCAGCCACTCGTCGCGGATGTTATGTTTGAAGGCAGCGAGGGCCTCTGCATCCGGACAATCGGCGATTTGATTTTTCTTTGTTAAGAACCGTGTCCGAAATTGCTGGCTGATTCGTCGGCTGCTGGATTATGTGGCTTAGGTCATCTGCGTCCGTGGTCGCATATACGTGCCCTCAGGAAGTTGTCGAGGAATGCGGCTTCGGGTCCTCCCAACATCAATTGACTCTGGGGAGGCTGTTAAGCCAATGCCGAGCTGGTCCTTTAAGCTTGAGCGAGATATTTGATGGCGTGAAGATTGTGCGCCATGGGCCATATGTATATGGAGGAGATAATCCTCAATCCAAACCGCGGGTCTGTTGTGCCATCGTAGGATTCGATATTAACGTGTTTAAACCCTTGAGGATTTGATGATCCATTACTTCGTCGGTGAAGCATAGTGGGTGTCGGCGCCTCAGTATTGAGCAATATCGCGGCGTAGCTCGAGAGCGTTATGCTGTTGTGTTCGGCCCGGCGGAGTAGTTGTATCCGCGCGACGGTATTCGTCGTGGGTCTTAGGCGCCCACGTGATCCATAGATAGATCTGGATTGTCTTGCCTTGTCCTCCAATATATCTCGCAAGTCCGGTAGCGCTCCCCATGGCTTCATGCTTTTTGAGCGATGCCGAGGCAGTTTTGGTGGAGGCTTGCGCCTCTCTCGCGACCACGAGGTGGTCGGTCTGCCGTACAGCGTCTGGTGATGCAGGTTTGTATGCTTCCTCCTCTAATCGGGGAGCAACTTGCGTTTTGGATAACTTTTGGAGGCGTTCGAGTTCATACTCTTGACGCGAGGATCTCGGTCCATCTGTCGGCCCGATGGGTCTTGATCAACTTGAAGCTGTTGCTGCTTTTTTCTTTAGGCTGTTTGTCGTGGCCATTAGCCTGCATCTGAAACGCTCTTGTTCGACGGGATCCTCGGGCACGACGAATTCGTCGTCGTCGAGGCTTGCCTCGTCTCCGGAGGAGGTAAGTAATTGTCATCCTCGACCTCTTAAATCGCCGCCCTCTCGTGAGGGCTTGCTCCGCCTCCTCCTGCACCGGATCGTCTTTGGAGGGAGTTGTCTTCGCACTTTACGGGGTGTTATTATCTCCTATGCGGAATCTCCATTCTTGCCGTGGCGGGATTTAAGCGGCGCCCGGCGACGTCGGCGCTTGGGCTGTTCTTTAAGGAATCGGCCTCCGTTGCTTCTTCGCCGTCCCCATCTTTTGGGGTGTCCACCATGTATATGTCGTGACGAGGTGGTCTTCGGTGTCTGTGGGCACTGGTTCTTAGTAGTCTCGGCATCGCCGTCCATACCGTCGATGTCTTGAGTCGTGGTCGAAAGTCGTCGGTTAAATCATCGGCGGTGGATCTGAAGTGGGTTGTGGGTGGGCTCTGAATTTCTTCGTCGTCTGCGTCCCAACCATCCTGGCCGTAGTTCGGCCAGGGCTCTCCGGATAGCGAGAGATGCTTTAGTGAATTTATGATATCGCCGAAGGGAGAGTGCTGAAAGATGTCCGCAGCAGTGAATTCCATGATCGGCGCCCAATCGGATTCGACAGGCAGGGGCGCAGGAGGTTCGGAGTCCGGCAGAGAGTCCGGCACCTCGGAGTCATGAGCTTTATGCGGGACAAGGTAAGTGTTCAGCTCCATCGCCGTAGAAGTTGCAGCTCTCGAGGCGGTGTCCAGCCATCCGTCCTCGATCCGAAGCGATCGGCTCCGGACTATGAGTCGGGCGGATTAGATGTCGCGACCTCGGTGCTGTCCGGCGGCGAGTTAGGTCATGCCCATCGTGACAGCACGGCACGCTTCGGCTGTGGCTCAGATCCATCGAAGATCAAGTCCCGCGATATCGGCCGTGAAGTTTAGGCTTCAATCCTGACTGGCGGCCAGGCGTAACTTCGATCTGCTCCAGATGGCCAAGTGAGTTGGCCCGCGAAGCGAAGTCGCCGAATCTGAAGATCTGTCCGGGAGAAAAGTCTCACCCAGGACTGCGTCGTTATCGATTGAAGAGGCCATCATGCCTATCGGTGGCGACACGAGGAACTCTCAATGAAAGCACCAATGTCGGTGTCAAACCGGCGGATCTCGGTAGGGGTCCCGAACGTGCGTCTAGGAGGATGGTAACGAGGAGACGAGGGACACGATGTTTTACCAGGTTCGGGCACTCTTGGTGGAGGTAAAACCCTCGTCCTGCTCGATTGATATTGATATTGTGTATGTTTACAAGAGTGGATCTACCACGAGATCAAGGAGGCTAAACCCTAGAAGCTAGCCTATGGTATGATTGTAAGGGTTGTTGTTGTGTCCTACGGACTAGAGCCATCCGGTTTATATAGACACCGGAGAGGGCTAGGGTTACATAGAGTCGGTTACAATGGTAGGAGATCTACATATCCGTATCACCAAGCTTGCCTTCCACGCCAAGGAAAGTCCCATCCGGACACGGGGCGAAGTCTTCAATCTTGTATCTTCATAGTCTTGGAGTCCGGTCGATGATGATAGTCCAACCAATGATAGTTCGGCTGATGATGGTAGTCCGGCTATCCGGACACCCCCTAATCCAGGACTCCCTCAGCCGCCTTGACCTTTTCTGGGTTAGCCTCGATGCCTCGGTGGGACACGAGGAAGCCCAAGAGCTTGCCCGAGGGGACCCCAAACACACACTTCTCCGGGTTGAGCCGCAGGTTCACTGCGTTGAGGCTTGCGAAGGTTTCCTCCAGGTCTTGTATCAGGGTTTTGGCCTCACGAGACTTCACCACAATGTCATCGATGTAAGCCTCAACATTCTTCCCGAGCTGCGGGCCCAAGGTGATGTGCATCAGCCGCTGAAAGGTCACCCCTGCGTTGCGCAGCCCGAACGGCATGCATGTGTAACAGTACACCCCACACGGGGTCAGGAAAGCCGTTTTATCCACGTCTTCTACCGCCATCTTGATCTGGTGATACCCAGAGAAGGCATCCAAGAAACACAACAGGTCACACTCGGCGGTAGAATCGACGATCTGATCGATACGAGGGAGCGGGAATGGATCCTGCGGGCAGGCTTTGTTGAGGTTGGTGAAGTCGACGCACATACGTTCCTTCCCACCTTTCTTTGGCACGACCACCGGGTTAGCCAACCAATCCGGGTATCGGACCTCGCGAATGACCCCTGCAGCTTCTAGCTTGCGGGCCTCTTGGAAGATGAAAGCCTGCTTCTCAGTGGACTGCCGCCTTGCCTTCGGCGTCACGGGGCGTACATTGGGGCACACGTTGAGGTGGTGCTCGATCACGCCTCTAGGGATCCCCGCCAGCTGGTCAGGCTCCCACGCGAATACCTTCTTGTTTGCGCGCAGGAACTTGACCAGGGCCTCCTCCTGCTCGGGCTCGAGGTTGGCGCCTATGGTGAAGGTGGTGTTAGTGGATCCGTCCTCGTCGACCAGTATCTGCTTGGTTTCTGCCTTGTCTAGGGTGAACAACTGCTTCTTCTTGGCCGGCGCAGCCCCCTTGGGCTCAGGGGTGTCTGAGTCGGCAGGCTGTGCCGACGCCGCCGTCTTGAAGGCGAGCTTGAGCACTTGCAACGCATCCCCGATGTCTCCGGACACTGTGAGGACGCCGTTGCTCCCAGACATCTTCATGAGGTTGTACGCTGGGTGAGTCGCGGCCATGAATCGGGCTAGTGCTGGGTAGCCGAGTATGGCGTTGTATGGGAGGCCGATGGGAGCGATGTCGAAGTCGATCAGCTCCGTGCGGAAGTTGTCGTAGGTGCCGAAGGTTACCGGGAGACGGATCTGCCCCAGGGAGCTAGACGAACCTCCCCCGATGCCCAAGAAGGGCCGGCTGGGCTGAAGCCGCTCCGGCGGTATGTGGAGGAGGCTGAAGGCTTCAACCGAGAGCATGCTGGGCCCGAGCAGCCGTCGATGAGAGTCCTGGTGACGGCCACCTGGCAGATGGTGGGGGTGCACAGCATTGGGAGCGCGCCCGAGCAGGCTAAGTTGGAGGGGTGATCCTCTGAGCTGAAGGCCAGATCGGCCCTGGGCGCCGACCGGCCCGGAGGAGCCCCATGCTGCGCAGAGGCAGCACCGACCTGGCGAGCGAACGACTTGATGTGGCGGTCTGAAGGTGGCGCCTGCGAGCCGCCCAGGAGAGCTACGAAGACTGTGGGCGCCGAAGCAGCGTGCCTGGCGATGAAAAGGCCGCGCAGCTCCTCCCAAGAGGCCGCGGAAGCTGCTGGCGGGTGGAGCAGCCACACGCGCGGGGCGTCGGTGAGGGCCATGGGAAGCCAGTTAGCCATGGCTCTGTCGTCGCCTCCTGCTTTGAGGACGGCCTCCTCATACGCCAGTAGGAAGGCCAGCGGATCGGTCGTGCCGTTGTAGCGCGGTGGCGTCTCCGGCTTGAACTTGTTCGGCCACCGCACCTGTCGCAAGGCTGGGGCCAAGGCTCGGAGCCCCCTAGCCCCCGCGCTGGCGCCGGCGGCCGGAGTGGGCTGCGCGCTGCTCATCATAGGGCGAGTCGCGATGTCGGCGGAGACCGGGTCGGCAGAAGGGAAAGCTCCGGCGCTTCTACCGCGCGCTAAATGTCGGACTTCGGGTTCGGCACCCTCTAGGTTCGAACTGGGCGCGCGGAGATCACACCTCCTGCCTACCTGCACCTCGTCGCCTCGCAAGGATCTAGAACTACACGAAGAGCAACACAAGGGACACAAGGTTTATACTAGTTCGGGCCACCATTGTGGTGTAATACCCTACTCTAGTTTGTGGTGTGGTGGATTGCCTCTGGGGCTGGTGATGAACAGTACAAGGAAGAATAGCCTCGCGAGGGTCTGTTCCTGGCCGGTGCGATGAACTGCTAGGGGGAGTTCAGTCGCTTCTCTCTCTCTCTCTCTCTCTCTCTCTCTCTCTCTCTCTCTCTCTCTCTGCGGGTGATCTCTCGATGCCTCTACCCTGTGGGTGGCTAGTCCTATTTATAGGCGGATGCCCTGGGCCTCTTCCCAAATATTGAGCGTGAAGGGCGCCAACAATTGGCCATTTTGAAGGGGAACATCTGGTACACTTATCCTGACTAAAGTTGGTCCTCGCCTGCCAAAGGCTCTGGTGGTGACGCCGGCTTGGGCTCCACGATGATTTCCTTCCTGCCGTTACGACGATCTTGGTCTTGTTGCACCGAAACGGGTGCCTTTGCTTGATGCTCTCGCCTGCGCTTGCTCCCTTTGCACCAAAGAGGAAATGAGGACACCGCGTGGGCTGGCGCCCGCCTGGCGCCCTTGGTCGTCATGGCTTGCATCATGGGCACCTCGTGAGGTACCCCGCCTTGATCTCTCGGCCTACTCGCGAGCCAGCCTGACGAGGCCGTGCCTGAGGAAGCTCCCTGTCGTCCGCCCCGTGAGGCTTGGCCCCTCGCGAGGGTCTTGAGCTTGTGCTAATGAAGATGGGACGTGCTGGGCCACACCTTGAGCCACACCGCAGGCCGTAGGCAGGCAAGTCTGGGTACCCCCGTTCCCAGAACGCCGACATCCGTGCCACCTTTTTCGCCACGTATCGCACGCGCCGATCGGCTATTGGATTTGACAGGATTGCCCGGCCTACCAGGTCAGATCCTTTCGGAAGCAACCTCATATAAGGCCCCTGGACGGGGTTTTGAACAAAGGCGCTCTCATTTTCTCCTCCCTTCCCTAGATTTATCCGTCGCGTTCGCTTCCACCTCAGCGCTGCTCCTCCGTGCGCGTTTCGCCGGCGACAATGGTGAAAGAGAAGACGGCGGCTTTGGAGCGGGCGTATAAGGTGACGGCGAAAGCGAAGGGAAGGGCGACCAGTCGGGGCGGATCGTCGTCAAGGGCCGGCTTGCCGCAGGGCAGAATCCAGGGCGACTGGATCCGCTCGATGATCCTCAGTAGGATCTCGACGACATGGCCAATGAGGGATGGATCCCCCATGGATCAGTGCGGCTCCCGGGGAAGGATTCGGAGCCGCAACCTCAAGAGGGTGAGTGTGTTCTCTTGGCCACCCATGTTGACCGCGGGTTTTCTCTGCCGCCTCACCCTTTCTTTCAGGGATTTCTGAACTTCTTTGGGGCACAACTTCACCACTTCACTCCCAACTCCATCGTGTATCTCGCTGCTTTACGTGTCTTTCGCGAGAATTTCTTGGTTTGCCCGGCCTCATTGGGGTCTTTTCAAGCACATTTTCACTTGTCGCTCCCAGACGGTGAAAAAGGCCAATCCGGAGTGTGACGAGAACTCAAGTGATTCAGATGTGTGGGGGCCTTGGGGTTCAAATGAGAGGAAAAGTTCTTTTCAGCCATGATCTTACCCTGAGTCAGTCCGTCGATGGCAGTCGACTTGGTTCTACTGCAAGGACCAGCCAACGCCAGGGCAGTCGACTGGACTCCCTCGTTTTTCCATGGACCGAGTGAGCAGGCCATCTTCTTTGAAGGTGATCCCGGAAGAGAAGGCGCAAGTGAAGGTGTTGGTCGAACGCGTTGTCCAGCTCATCCGAGACGGGGTGACTCGCATGGATCTCTTGGAGGTCTTCCTCCAACGACGCATCCAGCCGCTTCAAGCTCGAGACCATCCAATGTGGTTGTACTCTGGCACTGACGACACCACTCGGATCCACCCGGAGGAGGTCGAGGACGCCATGCTGGAAAGGTGTCTGGAGAGCATCACAGGAAACAAGGACAACCCTCGAGGAGCCAAGAGGATTCCTCCACTCGACCAGTCATATGAAGTAGACAAGGTCCCTTCCTGCATCTTTGATTGTGATCTCGCTTTCTCCATCTTGTTTGCTTAAAATCGGTCGATTGACTTTTGTCTTGTTTGTTGTCTTCCAGGCTACTACCGAGATGTACTCGATGCCCAACGGGGCGCAAGAACAGGTCGAGGAGGAGGAGGGGAGCAAAGGTGAAAGCCAGGAGGAATGGCAATCTGATGGTGAGGAGGACGAAGACGACGACAGCTCCGGCAAAGAGGAGGAGGAGGAGGAAGAGGAGGAAGAAGTCGACCCTCCTCGCATGGAAAGGCGATCCAAGCTCACCCATGACCCCGCGGTCAAGCGTGGCAAGGCTACCGCGCCTGTCGGGCAGTCGACAAAACACCCTTGGACGACCTCTCCGGTGCCGACTGAAAAAGTGCCAAAGCAACCCCGAGTGACGCCATCAAAGCCGATGAAGGCTTTGCCCAAGATGAGGATGGCCATTCCCACCATTTCCAGGTAACAGCAGAACGTGTGTTTTCTTATTTAGCATGGACATACTTTTGGTCGACTCGTTGACTGATCAACTGATTTCTGAAATCTGCAGCGCTGCTACCTCCAAGACCTCAGCCAGGAACGAAGACCAGGAAATGGAAGATGTTGCCACCTCTAACCTTGGTATGATCTCTGTGGTTTCGCTTTTGGTCGATTGGATATCCGTTTTTAACTTTGAATCTTTCCTGTAGTCCCTCGTCATGTCATTGATCTCCCCGATGATGACGGCGAGGCGCCACCGAGGCGGAGGAGGAATAAAAGGCGCCACCGCAAGATCGCCAGTTGTATCGCCCTCGAGACGCTGGTTCATGAGGGTGGCAACATCACTCGGACTTCGTGTCTTTCACTGTGTCACCGACGCAGTGTCCGCCTTCATCGCCGATCGCTGATCCGCCCTTTTCGCCACACACCACGCCCCAGAGACCAAGTGGTGCTGCTAAGGAAGCTATACGCCAAAGGGATCATGATGGAGCAAGTGAAGGTGGTCCGGAAGATAGCCAGCGGCCTGTGATGCTAGTCAGCTCTTCGTAACAACGCCCAGTTAGTTGGTCACCGCTTGTTCCGTTAGGATATGCTACCTGAAAACTCTTCTTCAAGATTCAGATCTGACACCCACCGGGTGTGTCGATTGAATTTTTGGATTGGTGGGGCACGCTGAGTGCACCCACCGGGTGTAGTCCCCGAGACTATGGTGGATCACTGGCGCCGATCGTAGTCTTTATACTTTGAATTTCTTTGCTAACTTCTTCACTCGGTCTGGTCGGGCCATGTCGAATGGAATCTTGAAACTGGTGGGGGCATGCTGAGTGCACCCACTGGGTGTAGTCCCCGAGACTATGGTCGACTACTGGCAATCGACTAAAGTCTGAAGAACTCTCTTTTTAGATCATAACCTTTTTGCCTCTTTCGGTCGACTGATCGAACCGAGTCGGTAAAACCAGTGGGGGCACGCTAAGTGCACCCACTGGGTGTAGTCCCCGAGACTACTGTTGAATATTTTGATTCGGCTGTAGTCTTAGAAACGCTACGATTTTTTCTTAGTCGCTCGGAAGCAACCTATCTTTGATGTCTGTCGATTGACTCTTCAGAAATCATGCGTAGCCAGGCTCGCTATACCGAATTGAAAACAAACAGATCCAGCTCAACCTTGACTTAAAGCTTGCTCGTGAGAACTTGCGTATGCAGAGACGAAGCAAAAGGTATGGCTGGTGAGAAATTGACGATCGCCTTTGTCTTTCCGCCCATTCCTAATTCTGATCTCATTGTCATTTTGCGTATAAAATGGAGGAGGCTCAAGAAGAAGGATCATGACCTTGCCGAGAGCGCAGTAAAGCGGCTTTGGACAAAACAAAGCTCATGAAGAAAAACTGGCTTCACCGGTAAACTTGAAGAAGAGAATGCCAATCTGAAAGCTGCTTCTCGACGCCGCCAACAAGGAGGTTAGCCAATCAAGAATGACAAGATAGCTCGAGTGACAAGGCAAGGCGAATTGGTGGGAAGAGGAACAACTGAGGCTTATCCGGGAGGGCTCGCCAAGAAGTTATTCCTCATGCTTGAAGGTAATCCTCCTATCCGATCGACTTGTTATCACCGAATCATCATAGAACCATTAGCTTGAACTCGAAAGGCGCTTACTGAATCTGCCGTAACTTCGAGGAGGAGACTAGTCGAGTGGAGACAAGCCTGACCCCATTAACTCTCCCGTGAAGGATGAAGCTGCTATGAACGTGTTCGACCGAGTCTCGTGTTGCCGGTGTGGTGGACTACCTCGCCGATCAAGGTTGCGGTGTCGCAAATCGACTCGACACTCTGGCCAGGTGAGATGCTTCAAAATGACTTCGAGTCTTTAATGACTCGTCTGAATGACGTTCCAGGTCGAGTGCAGGAATGGAAAAAGTCTTCAGCCAGGCGTAGTGCCGATGTTGCTCTGTCCCTGGTCCGTGTTCACTGCAAGGAGGCGCGAGAGGAAAAGCTGGCGTCCATCAAAGTTGCCAATACCAAGAAGTACGACTTCCAATCTTTCATGGAGACCTTCATTGCTGCTGCCACCCGGATTGCTGACGGAATCGACCTGGACCAGTTTGTCGCGCCTTCCAGTCCTCCACCTGAGGAGTAAAAAACTTCTATGTTTCGTCTTAAATTTGCCTCGGAATGCCGAGTGGTTTTGTAACCGATAAACTTTTACAGGCTTGACGCCTGAGCACTTCTGAATCCATAGGATGTTCTCTGAACTTGGCTTATCATTGAATATGCTTTCATTTGCCTTCGAGCGAACTTTGCTCTTCACTCGAAATATACTTCTGTGCTTGAGACGCAGCTCTGGGGTGGAGAATCCAATCGACCTGCACTTCATCGTTCTTGCAGGTAGGGATGAAGCACAGATTGCAGTCGATATGCGTCCTTGTTGATCGGGATGGAGTGCACGTTGTATTTGTGGCGCAGCTCCGAAGGAGAAGGTAGCAATCGACTTGCACCTCTTCGTCCTTGCGGATCGGAACAGATTTCATACTTAGGCGAGTACTGGACTGCAGCTAAGCCTCCGAGTGGGAGCGTTGCTCTCCACTCGGTAGGATTTTAAACACTTAGGCAAGTACTTGGACTGCAGCTAAGCCCCCGAGTGGCAGGTTTTCTCTCCACTCGGTAGGATTTTTAAATACTTAGGCAAGTACTGGACTGCAGCTAAGCCCCCAAGTGGGAGGTTTGCTCTCCACTCGGTAGGATTTCAAATACTTAGGCGAGTACTGGACTGCAGCTAAGCCCCCGAGTGGGAGGTTTGCTCTCCACTCGATAGGATTTCAAATACTTAGGCGAGTACTGGACTGCAGCTAAGCCCCCGAGTGGGAGGTTTGCTCTCCACTCGGTAGGATTTTAAATACTTAGGCGAGTACTGGACTGCAGCTAAGCCCCCGAGTGGGAGGTTTTCTCTCCACTCGATAGGATTTCAAATACTTAGGCGAGTACTGGACTGCAGCTAAGCTCCCGAGTGGGAGGTTTGCTCTCCACTCGGTAGGATTTTTTGTGGCGTAGCTTTGAAGGAGAGGGCAGCAGTTGACCTGCACCTCATCGTCCTTGCAAAGCATACATTGTATTAAATACTTAGGCGAGTACTGGACTGCAGCTATGCCTCTGAGTGGGAGGCTGGCTCGCCACTCGGTAGGATTTTAAACACTTAGGCGAGTACTTGGACTGCAGCTAAGCCCCCGAGTGGGAGGCTGGCTCGCAACTCGGTAGGATTTTAAACACTTAGACGAGTACTTGGACTGCAGCTAAGCCCCCGAGTGAGAGGCTGGTTCACCACTCGGTAGGAATTTAAACACTTAGGCGAGTACTTGGACTGTAGCTAAGCCTCCGAGTGGGAGGCTGGCTCACCACTCGGTAGGATTTTCAAGTCCTTAGGCGAAACGGATTCGCAGCTAAGCCCCCGAGTGTGAGGCTGACTCACCACTCGGTAGGGATTTTTTTACAAACTTAGGCGAAACAGATTCGCAGCTAAGCCACCCACTTGGGGGGGGGGGGGTTCTCATGTAAACAAAAAGTAATAACAATCACTGGGAAAATTATAACATTCTTGTCTTCGATAAACAAACGACAGAGGTACTTTTATTACATCTCATCCGAGTGAGTACTTAAGTATAAAAGGGGCTGAGCAGCTCCGCATTCCAAGCTCGAGGCTCATCAATCTGGCGATCGACGTTGTAAAGATGGTATGCTCCATTGTGGAGAACTCTGGTGATGATGAAGGGACCTTCCCAAGTAGGAGCGAGCTTGTGTGGTTTCTGTTGATCCACTCGGAGGACCAAGTCTCCTTCTTGGAAGGCTCGACTCTTCACATTTCTTGCTCATAGATAGTCGAGTGGATCAAGGCCATCTCTCTCTCCTCTTCTAGGAGGTCGACTGCAATTGCCGGGCTTGTTCCGCTTCATCTTCAGAGTAGAGTTCGACTCGAGGTGCATTGTGAAGCAGGTCACTCGGCAGAACTGCTTCAGCTATATAGACCAGAAAGAATGGAGTTCTCCCAGTCGACCGATTAGGAGTGGTCCTCAATCCCCAAAGAACTGATGGAAGTTCGTCGACCCACGCTCCTGCTGCATGCTTGAGATTGCGCATCAGCCGGGGTTTCAGTCCTTTGAAAATTAGATCGTTTGCTCGTTCTACTTGTCCATTCGACTCGGGGTGAGCAACTGAAGCATAGTCGACTCGCGTGCCTTGAGAGGCGCAAAAGGCTTTGAATTTATCGGAATCGAAGTTTGACCCATTGTCAGTGATGATGCTATGCGGAACTCCATATCTGAATATCAACTCTCTGATGAAACTGATAGCAGTGCACACATCGAGATTCTTGATAGGCTTAGCTTCGATCCACTTAGTAAACTTGTCGACTGCCACTAGCAAGTGAGTGAAGCCGCCCCGCCAGCTTCTCGGTCCAATCATATCCAATCCCCAAACAGCGAAGGGCCAGACGAGTGGAATGGTCTTCAAGGCTGAGGCGGGTTTGTGTGACATATTGGAATAGAACTGACATCCTTCACACTTGTCGACTATTTCCTTTGCCATTTCATTTGCTTTTGGCCAGTAAAATCCCACTCGGTATGCTTTAGAGACAATGGTCCGAGAGGACGCATGATGACCACAGGTCCCCGAGTGGATATCATCAAGAATTATCTGACCTTCTTCTGGTGTTATACATTTCTGGCTGACTCCAGTCGCGCTTTCTCTGTACAACTGTCCCTTGATCACAGTAAAGGCCTTGGATCGGCGGACGATCTGTCGAGCCTCTTCTTCATTCTCCGGGAGCTCTTTCCTTAGTATATACGTGATGTACGGCACTGTCCAGTCGGGAGTGATGACCACGACTTCCATGATCAGGTCGACCACAGCTGGGACCTCAACTTCAGTCGGATCAGTGACACTTTTTGGCTGTGGGGCTTCTTCGGTGAAAGGATTCTCTTGAACTGACGGTGTGTGGATGTGCTCCAAAAACACATTACTGGGAATGGCTTCCCTCTTGGACCCTATTTTTGCCAAATTATCAGCAGTTTGATTTTTCAGTCGGGGTATATGATGAAGCTCTAACCCCTCGAATTTCTTCTCTAGCTTTCTCACTGCATTGCAGTAACCAGTCATGGATGTGCTTCTAACGTCCCACTCCTTCATCACTTGATTAACCACCAAATCTGATTCTCCATAGACCATGAGGCGACGGACGCCGAGTGAAATGGCCATACGCAACCCATACAAAAGTGCTTCATATTCTGCTTCATTGTTGGAGGAATCAAAGTGGATCTGGAGCACATATCTAAGCTTATCTCCTCGGGGGGAAACCAACACTACCCGAGCACCGGAACCATTCAGCATCTTGGAAACATCAAAGAACATGGTCTAGTGCTTCGAGTGAACTTGAGTCGGTAGTTGCTGTTCAATCCACTCAGCGATGAAATCTGCTACAGCTTGGGACTTGATGGCTTTCTTTGCCTCAAACTTGATATCAAGGGGAAGGAGTTCAATCGCCAATTTCGCCACTCGACCAGTTGCATCTTTGTTGTGTAGAATCTCTGACAATGGGGCGTCGCTGACGACTGTAACGGAATGGTCAGAGAAGTAATGAGCAACCTTCTTCGTGGTCATATAAATCCCATAAACAAGCTTCTGATAATGAGGGTATCTTTGCTTTGATGGGTTCAATACTTCAGAAAGATAATATACTGGGCGCTGAACTTTGAAGGCTTTTCCTTGTTCTTCCCGCTTGACTGTAAGTACTGTACTGACGACTTGTCCTATGGCTGCAATGTAAAGTAGCAAAGGCTCTTTGCTAATTGGGGCAGCAAGCACCGGCTGGGTGGAGAGCAGAGCTTTTAGCTCTGCAAACGCTGCATCAGCTTCGGGAGTCCACTCGAACTTGTCTGACTTCTTCATCAGTCGGTAAAGAGGCAATGCCTTTTCACCGAGACGAGAGATGAATCGACTTAAAGCGGCCAAGCATCCAGTAAGCTTCTGAACATCGTGCACACGCACAGGTCGTTTCATTCGGAGTATAGTGCCAACTTTTTCTGGGTTGGCGTCGATTCCTCGTTCGGAAACGAGAAAACCGAGTAACTTTCCGCCAGGAACTCCGAATGTGCACTTTGATGGATTAAGCTTGATATCATACCTCCTGAGATTAGCAAATGTTTCAGCAAGGTCAGTCAATAGGTCGGAACCTTTCCGTGATTTGACCACAATATCATCCATTTATGCTTCCACATTCCGACTGATTTGAGTGAGCAAACACTTCTGAATCATCCTCGTGAACGTGGCTCCGGCATTCTTGAGGCCGAATGGCATGGTGACATAGCAGAAGCACCCGAATGGAGTGATGAAAGCTGTTTTGATCTCGTCGGGTCCATACAGATGGATCTGATGGTAACCGGCATAGGCGTCTAAAAAAGACAACCGCTCACATCCCGCAGTCGAGTCGACTATTTGGTCGATGCGGGGGAGAGGAAAATGATCTTTCGGGCAGGCCCGATTGATATTTTTGAAGTCGATGCACATGCGAAGTGACTTCTTGGGGACCATGACCACATTGTCGAGCCACTCGGAGTGGTAAATCTCTCGGATAAACTCTTCTGCTAAGAGCCGAGCCACCTCCTCGCCAATGGCCTTTCTCTTCTGGACGGCGGACCGTCGAAGATGTTCTTTGGCAGGTTTAACTTTTGGGTCGACTCGTAGACGATGCTTGCCAGTCCCCTGGGAACACCCGGCATGTCAGCAGGCTTCCATGCGAAGATGTCCCAGTTCTCACAGAGGAACTGGATGAGCGCTTCTTCCTATTTGGAGTCGAGTGTTGTTGATATATGGGTCAGAGCAGCATTGGGGTCGGTCGGGTGAATGTGTATCGGTTTCGTCTCACCGGACGACTGAAATGCTGATTCCGTGGCGAGCTTCTTGGCTCGCAACAAATCACTCGGGTCTGCAGTTTTTTGGTATTCTTGCAGCTCTACCACTGCCATCTGAGCATCAGCGATCTTAGAGCCTTTCTGAAAACACTCTTCTGCTTTCTTCCGATTGCCGGTGACAGTGGTCACACCTTTGGGGCCTGGCATCTTCAGTTTGAGGTACACATAACATGGTCGAGCCATGAAACGTGCATACGCCGGCCTTCCTAGAATAGCATGATAAGCACTCTGGAAATCTACGACCTCAAAGGTCAACTTTTCTTTACGAAAATTCTTGGAATCACCAAAAACCACATCGAGAGCAATTTGGCCGAGTGACTCAGCCTTCTTTCCTGGAATGACTCCATGGAAGCTCATGTTGCTGGTGCTGAGTCTGCACATCGGAATGCCCATCTCTTTCAATGTCTCTGCATACAGTATGTTCAGGCCACTGCCACCATCCATCAAAACTTTAGTTAGTCGAGTGCCTTCGACGACTGGGTCGACCACCAAAGCTTGCCTCCCAGGGGTGGCTATGTGTGTCGGGTGATCAGACTGGTCGAACATGATGGCGGTCTGCGACCATTTCAGATAACTGGGTGTCGCCGAAGCGACCATATTCACTTCTTGGTTGATAACTTTCAATCGACTTTTGCTTTCAGCGTCAGCAAAAATCATCAGGGTGGAATTGACCTGGGGGTATCTTTTATTTGGGACACTTATTACGCCTCTGCACCCCCCCCAAGTCACTCAAACCTGCGGTCATTCTGGTGGAGGGACGTGTTCAAGTTATATGATAAGTTTTGCAAGTTGGCAGTTCCACTAGTTCGAACCGGGGATACGGTGATCTTCTGGCTTGACATTTGGCAACATGGCAACAATATGGTTAGCATGCAACATCAGTTTCCCAGGCTCCACTCTTTTGTGATCGATGACACTCTCACAGTTAAGGATATTATGGAGCTATCTGAGCTCACTGATAATCTCCATCTGCCACTCTCTGCTGAGGCCTTTGAGGAGTTTAATCAACTTCAGGAGTTGCTTCCTTTGGTTAATCTTCAAAATGGGAATAATGATGTCTGGAAATGGCCTTCCAAATCTGGTGATTACCAGTCCAGTATTTATTACTTGTCCTGCTTTTCGGGCACAGTGGTTGACCCCATATTCAGGTGGATCTGGAATTGTTCTTGTACTCTGAAGTTTAAGGTTTTTGGGTGGCTCCTATTGATGGATCGCCTGAACACTAGGGACATGATGCAGCGGCGGCGGCATTGGATCATCCAGGATGACACATGTGTCCTATGTCTCTTGGCATCACATGAGGATAGAGCGCATCTCTTCTTTGCTTGTAATTTTAGCCAACGTATCTGGAACTACCTAGGTATTTCATGGAGTCCTCAACCTAACCAGACCACTTATGAGATGGCTTCTGATGCTAGGAGGGATTTTGGCCATCCTTTTTCTCTGAGATTGTCTTCACTGCCACTTGGAATATTTGGACACAAAGAAATGGGAAGATCTTCAGGAATGAAACACCTTCTTTCAGGGCATGGAGGAGAAATTTTTTGCATGACATCTCTCTTTTAGCTCATAGAATCAAATGTAAATATAGGAATAGACTAATATCTTGGATAGCTGCCTTACCCTGATCAGTTCTTTTGTAAGTATTACTCTCTCCCCCTCTGTCTTAACTTTGTAACTTTGTATTACTTTGGCTCTGTGGTTTAATAAAAGGCTGTGAGGCTGTTGCCTTGCAGTATATTGTCAAAAAAAATTGACCTGGGGGTATCCACCATCACTATCTTCCTTGTCCTCAACTTTGTCCGACTCCTTCTCCTTATCCTTGGGCTGCTTCCTCTGGAACTGCTGAATCAAGAGCCGACACTGTCGATGGTATGCTTTGGGTAAATTAGTTTACCCTCTTCATGTTTCTTTGTGTGAATGTGACATGGCAAGTCCAACACATCATTTCCATCTTGGTCTTTCACCTTTTTAGGGTTCCAAGGCCCCTTGGGTTTCCCCTTGAACTTTCCTGGAGTCACGGCCAAGGCTTCTCCAGGAGCAGCTGGCTCGGCTTTCCGCTTCTGCTTCTGGCTGGAGTTTCCTCCCCCGGTTTCATTAGCGGCTGACTTGTACTTGCCACTCCGGAGCCGATCCTCTTCTTCACCATTGGCATACTTGGCGGCAATCTCCATCATTCGACTCAGGCTCATGTCTCCGGTCCGACCGAATTTCAAACTTAGCTCTCTATTCTTAACACCTTCCTTGAAGGCACAGACTGCTTGGTGATCAGATACATTTTCTTCCGTGTGATGTAAAGTGATCCACCTCTGGATGTAATCCCTCATAGTTTCATTCGACTTTTGCACACAAGATTGCAGCTCTGTCAACCCTGCTGGTCGCTTGCAAGTTCCTTCGAATGTTATGACAAACACTCGGGCGAGATCTTCCCAAGTGTAAATGCTGCTAGGTGCCAACTGATTCAGCCATGCTTTGGCCGAGCCCTCCAACATAAGAGGTAGGTGTTTCATGGCCACCTCATCATTGCCGCCGCCAATCTGAACAACCACTCGGTAGTCCTCAAGCCAAGTATCAGGCTTGGACTCACCAGTGAACTTACTGACTCCAGTCGCCAACCTGAAGTTGGGAGGAATCACCGCGCCCTGATGGCTCGCTAAAACACTCGTCCCGAGACGTACTCTGCTGCTGGTGGGCACATCTCATCATGGCCTTCTCGGTGAGCTTTGTTCCTGTCGACCAAACCTTGAACGATAATGGATCTCGCATCAAAGCCTGGTTCCCTGGGGTCGACTGGAATCCTTCGCCCAACACTGTGATGGCGTCTATCATCCTGCTGTCGAGGTGCGTACGACCCACCCCTTGGGGGAGGAGTGGGCACTCGACGTCGATCATCACGATCGAATCGGTCATCATACTGATCACGCCGCCCTCCATGTCCTTCACGCCTCGGGGCGATCTTGGGCTATGGGCCGACTGGACTATATTCGCAGCGACGGATCTGCTGTGAATCCTATTCCGCGACTGCGATACAGCTGAATGTTGATCTCCTGCTGCCCGGAGTAAATCTCTGATCTGTAGCAGGCCTCTGCCAGCCTCTGACTGGGAAGGCTGAATTGACTCTGCTATACGGGCTGCAGCTGCTAGATTCTGAATCGGAGTTTGATATACCTGAGTCGGTTGTGGAAAGAGTTGACGTCGACTGGACGACGGGACCCGTTGTCGCGTTCGTTCTTCGAGCACTCGCTGGAGATTTTCCATCGAGTGCACTCAGCCAAGTTGGCTGCTGCGCATCTTCTAAGGAAAGCCGGGCGGACTACATGGCCCATCGACCATCAGGACTTCCTGCGGCAACCGCTGACCCAAGATCGGTCGGCTCATGCCGCCCTCCTTCCAGCTCTCACGGCGTATAGCGCCCGGTCGATCGAGGCTTCAGCGTGGGTGAGGCATGCGGTGGCCCTCCAACAGCCACTCCCCAAGTCGCGGCAATCGAGCCCGACGAATCTCTCTACGGCTTGTTCGATCTGTCGACTGGCTCCGCAGAGACTGCATCCGAGTGCTAGGGACTAAAACTTGCTTTTGGGCACTAAATGAAGAAGACTCTCAAGGAGAGTTTTTTTGGGACTTTTTGAGACTTTTCCAACAATTTCCCTCCTTGCACCCATTGCCCCGCCGGCCCATGGTGTTGTTTAGTTGTTATTTTTCTGTATACTAGGGGTAACATGGTTATTTAGGGGCTGTTTGGTTCCCGGTCACAGTTTGCCAATCCAAAATTTGGCAGCCACAGTTTAATTGGCATGTGTTTGGTCTTTTCCACACTTTGGCTTGCCACACTTTATTGCACCTATGGCCCACTTGTCATAGAGATTATTTTTTTGCCAACTTTTGCCAAAGTTTGTTGCTATATTTATGTGGCTAGCCACACTTTGGCTTGGCCACACTAGTCTCCAACCAAACAGGCCCTTAATAACCTCCAGGGAGGGACTAGGGACTTTTTAGTCCTTGGAAACAAACATGGAGGGACTTTCTAGGGACTAGGGACTTTTTAGTTGGGACTAGAAAAATTCCTAGGACTTATGAACCAAACAGGGCCTTAATGTTACTCTCCACTATGACTAGTATTATGGGAAAAGCCGGGGAAGAGACGAATTAGTTTTTAAGCCGCCAAAAGAACTGGCCCTAGGAGTAGTAGCTAGGGATACTAAGAGTAGTAGCTAGGGATCTAGTGTGCGAGGTGAACCAGAGAAAGTAAATGCAGAGAGATGAAATGCAAAAAAGACGGAGGGATGTGATGGTTGCTTGTCGGTTTATTTTACCAGACCACTTATTACTGGGAGTGGTTCGGTTTTGTGATATGATGACTTCACTGCCGCGCCAGGAGCGGGGTGAGACTTGTGTGCAGCGCCGCCCTCTACACTAGTACTATATCTGTCGTGGTTTATTAGTCCCCCATTGAATTTGACTGAAGGTTTAACTGACAAAATGTTAGTGCATGTCAACAAAAACTATATCGTTGGATTCGTATTTGAACATACTTTTCAATGATATAATTTTAGGTGACATGCATCAGCATTTATCATACTATATATATTGTTTGTTCAATTTTTGGTCATACTAATCTATAGTAAGGTGCCCATGCGTTGCACGGAACAGTGAAATGCATTGATCGGGGAGTTGTTTATTTTGACAAAGGATGTGGGGGTCATCTCATGTGTAATGGGTATCGATAGATTTCTTCGGATATTATTTCATCTCTAGAGCTCACAAACATCCGAGTGAAATAGATAAAAAAGTATCTTTTGCAAACAAAAGCGTTCAACTGTTCAACATGCATCCAAAACTTGTGAAGAAATAATACTTATTGTGCTTTGCAAGAAATGATCTTTAAGAATTAGTTTTTGAGTATCGATTGATATACATGTTGGCTACAGATGACATGGCACTTTCATATAGTCAACAGTTGGCTATACTATTAAGTACTAACCATGCCCTTATACACCTAGACGGAGGGATTAAATCAGGATGACTTGGAAGGGGGCAGAGGAGATGTAAGAAATGGTTCTCTGTCAAGATAACTCCGCGTGGGACGTCGAAAGCAGCCCAGAGCCGCACCCCCGAAACAAGCCCCTGGCCGAATCGTGAATACTCAAAGGACTCTGACACATTCGAGTATTCAGCCTCTACGGTTCATAGTTTTAACGTGTTGAATCATGCGCTTGCAGTCCGGCCCACAACAGCTCCCTGCGATCCTCATCAGGAGGTTCACTGGATTCGAAGGCGATGGCCAGCGAGTCACCACCGGCCGCTCACTCTCCCAAGGCCAAGGGCGATGATGAGGTGCTGTCCCAAAGGACCTTCCCAGGCCAGGGAGAGGTTCAGGAGGCCGTTAGGGTGGCGCCAGAGGGTGACCCCTCGGCCGCCGGACACCCGGGAGAGAAAGCCCCATGTGTTCGGTGGCCGGGGCTCCTCGTCATCGTCCTTGCTTTGCGACCCCTTCTCCTTGTTCTCAGCATTTAACTTACCAGCCTGTTTAAAAACCCAACAGTCTTTGTTGGTACGATTGGCTGGCTTGTTTGGGGTGCCATGGATCTGGCACGGACGATCGAGTATGCGGTCCAAGCTGGAGGGTCCCGGATTGTTTCTTTTATATGGCTTCTTCCGCTAACCAGACATGGAGCCCCTGAATCCGGCGTTGACTGCCGTGTCATCGGTATTGTCACCGTTGCTTCGACGTTTGTGCCTGTTGCGTCGCAGCTTGTCGTTGCTGTTTTTCACCTCAGAGGTGCCAGCTTCGCTTGCCGTGTTATTGCTATGGGCCAGCCAACTATCCTCACCCGCACAAAAGCGGGTCATAAGTGACGTGAGGTCTACCATGGACTTCGACTTTTCTTGGCCGAGGTGGCGGGCGAGCCATTCGTCGCGGATGCTATATATGTCTAAAGGCCGCTAGGTCTTCGGCATCCGAACAGTCGATGATCTGGTTCTTTTTAGTTAGGAACCTAGTCCAGAATTTCCTGGCTGACTCTTCAGGCAGTTGAACTATGTAACTTAAGTCATCGGCATCTGGAGGTCGTACGTATGTGCCTTGGAAGTTGTCATGGAAGGCGTCTTCCAAGTCCTCCCAGCTGCCAATAGAGTTTTCGGGCAGACTATTTAACCAGTGCCGAGCTGGCCCTTTGAGTTTTAGCGGGAGGTATTTGATAGCGTGAAGGTCATCTCCACGGGCCATATGGATATGGAGAATTAAATCCTCGAACCATACCACGGGATCTGTTGTTCCATCATATGATTCGAATTCACGGGTTTAAACCCTTCTGGGAAATCATGCTCCATTACTTCGTCAGTGAAGCAAAGAGGGTGTGCGGCACCTCTACATCGGGCCACGTCGCGACGTAGCTCAGATGGAGTCCGTCTGCGGTTTTCGGCTCGGGTGTGATTAGGCTTGACACGTCCGAATAGATAGCCGTCGTCGCGTGTCGGGGCACGCCCTAGCGATCCGTAGATCGATCTGGTATGTCCTGCTCTACTGTCCAGGTCCTGTCGAAGGTCATATGTATAACCCCGAGCTGTTTTATCTCTGCCTTTACGGTGAGGCTGGGCGGGCTGTTGTTCGGCTTGAGTTGCCGCTTTATCCCGACCACGTGGTGGTCGGTCAGCCGCATTGTGCGATGATGGTACGGGCTCCAGCGCCTCATCATCGAACTGAGGTAGAAATTTGTGCTTCAGGTAACTTTTGGCTGGGCGCTTGTGGCCGTATTCCTAGGCAGTCAGGACGCTAGTCCATCTATCATTGAGCAGATCTTGATCAGCTTGAAGCTGCTGCTGCTTCTTTTTCAGGCTCCTTGTGGTGGCTATTGGCCGGCGGTTGAAGCGCTCCTGCTCAAGAGGCTCCTCGGGCATGATAAAATACTCGTTGCCAAGGCTCACCTCATCCTCGGAGGGCGGAAGATAATTACTGTCCTCCGAGTCTTCGTGTATGGCCTGTTCATCAGGGTTAACTTGCCCGTCTTCCCGTTCGTCCTGTTCGGAAGTTGCCTCAACGGGGTCTTCGTCGTCTTCGGCATCGTCCGGAGTATTGTTTTCTCCCATGTCGGTATCCCTGTCTTTTCCACGACGTGACTTAGAGTGGCGCCGCTGACACCGGCGCTTTGGCTGTGTCTCAGGAGGTTTATCCTTGACTGGATCTTCTTTGTCATCGTCGTTAGTTTCTTTAGGTACATCCACCATGTACACATCGTACAAAGAAGTGGTCGTCCAGCGTCCGGTAAATGGCGGGTTTTGGCCCTGCTCATCTTCGGCGTCATCATCCATACCGTCGATGTCTTCGGAGCCATAATCGAGCATGTCGGTTAAGTCTTCGACAGTGGCTATGAAGTGGGCGGTGGGTGGGAAGCGAAGTTCTCCGTCATCAGCCTCCAGTTCGAACCGGATATAATTCGGCTGTGAGTCCCCCGCAAAGGAGAGTGTTTTTAATGATTTTAGCACGTCGCCTAAAGGCGAGTGCCGGAAGTTGTCCGCGGAGCTGAATTCGAAGATCGATGCCTGATCAAGCTCGACATACGTGGATGCACATGGTTCAGAACCTGCAGCCGGAAACGAGTCCGAGGTTCCGGTGACACACATTCCACTCGAGGTTGGGTCTGTGTGTCGGCTCCAACGCCGCTGAGTCTGCGGCTTCCGTGGCGGGTTTGAGCTTCCCGCCCTCGGATGGTGCGATCTGTTCTGGATCTAGGGCCAGAGCAGTTACAAGTGCTATCTCCTGGGTATGGTCCGATGAAAGATATAGGTCATGTTCATCGTGGTGACATGGAGCGGCTATCGTGGTCTCGAATCTGTCGAAGATCAAGTCTCCACGGATATCTGCAATGTAGTTCAAGCTTCCAAATCTGACCTGATGGCCAGGGGCGTAGCTGTTGATCTGCTCCAGATGGCCAAGTGAGTTGGCCCGCAGTACGAAACCGCTGAATACGAAGATCTATCCGGGGAGGAAGACTTCTCCCTGGACAACATTGTTGTGGATGATTGACGGGGCCATCGAACCTCTTGACGACGATGCGCAGTGGAACTCTCAATGAAAGCACCAATGTCGGTGTCAAAACCGGCGGATCTCGGGTAGGGGGTCCCAAACTGTGCGTCTAAGGTCGATGGTAACAGGAGACAAGGGACATGATGTTTACCCAGGCTCGGGCCCTCTCTACGGAGGTAATACCCTACTTCCTGCTTGATTGATCTTGATGAATATGAGTATTACAAGAGTCGATCTACCACAAGATCATAATGGCTAAAACCCTAGAAGTCTAGCCTTTATGATTATGATTGCCCCTACGGACAAAGCCCTCCGGTTTATATAGACACCGGAGGGGATCAAGGTTGTACAAAGTCGGTTACAGAGAAATGAATCTTCATATTTGGACGCCAAGCTTGCCTTCCATGCCAAGGAGAGTCCCATCCGGACACGGGAGAGGGTCTTCGGTCTTTGTATCTTCACAGCCCATCAGTCCGGCCCATGTCTAACAGGCCGGACGCCCGAGGACCCCTTAGTCCAGGACGCTCGAGGACCCCTTACCCGCGTATCACATCACAACATGCCCTGCAAAAAACAAGTTAGACCTCTACTTTGTTGTTGCAAGTTTTACCTGGCTGCTATGGGCTGAGCAAGAACCGTTCTTACCTATGCATCAAAACCACAATGATTTTTTGTCAAGTGTGCTGTTTTAACCTTCAACAAGGACCGGGCATAGTCACACTCGATTCAACTAAAGTTGGAGAAACTGACACCCGCCAGCCACCTGTGTGCAAAGCACGTCGGTAGAACCAGTCTCGCGTAAGCGTATGCGTAATGTCGGTCTGGGCCGCTTCATCCAACAATACCGCCGAATCAAAGTATGACATGCTGGTAAGCACTATGACTATTATTGCCCACAACTCTTTGTGTTCTACTCGTGCATATAACATCTACGCATAGACCTGGTTCGGATGCCACTGTTGGGGAACGTAGTATTTCAAAAAATTTACCTACGATCACGCAAGATCTATCTATGTGATGCATAGCAACGAGTGGGAGAGTGTGTCCATGTACCCTCGTAGACCGAAAGTGGAAGCGTTAAGTAATGCGGTTGATGTAGTCGAACGTCTTCGCGATCCAACCGATCAAGTACCGAACGCACGGCACCTCCACGATCTACACGTCTAGCTCGGTGATGTCCCTCGTACTCTTGATCCAGCTGAGGCCGAGGGAGAGTTTTGTCAGCACGACGGCGTGATGAAGGTGATGATGAAGTTACCGACGCAGGGCTTAGCCTAAGCACTACAACGATATGACCGAGGTGGAAATCTATGGAGGGGGGCACATCACACGGCTAAGACAACTGTCAACTTGTGTGTCTATGGGGTGCCCCCTCCCCCGTATATAAAGGAGTGGAGGAGGGGGCCGGCCGTCCTCAAGGGGTGCGCCCCAAGGGGGGAATCCTACTCCAACAAGGAGTAGGTTCCCCCCTTTCCTAGTCCAACTAGGAAGGGGAAGGGAGGGAAGGGGGAGAGGAAGGAAAGGGGGGCTGGCCCCCCTCCCAATTCGGATTGGGCTTGGGGGGGCCCTCCTCTTGCCCTTCTCCTCTCTCTTCCACTAAAGCCCATGTAGGTCCATTAAGCCCCCGGGGGTTCCGGTAACCTCCCGGTACTCCAGAAAATGCCGAACTCATCCGAAACCTTTTTGGTGTCCAAACATAGCCTTCCAATATATCGATCTTTATGTCTCGACCATTTCGAGACTCCTCATCATGTCCGTGATCACATCTGGGACTCCAAACAACCTTCGATACATCAAAACACATAAACTCATAATACCGATCGTCATCGAACGTTAAGCGTGCGGACCCTACGGGTTCGAGAACTATGTAGACATGACCGAGACTCATCTCCGGTCAATAACCAATAGCGGAACCTAGATGCTCATATTGGCTCCCACATATTCTACGAAGATCTTTATCGGTTAAACCACATAACAACATACGTTGTTCCCTTTGTCATCGGTACGCTACTTTCCCGAGATTCAATCATCGGTATCTCAATACCTAGTTCAATCTCGTTACCAGAAAGTCTCTTTACTCGTTCCGTAATGCATCATCATGTAACTAACTCATTAGTCACATTGCTTGCAAGGCTTATAGTGATGTGCATTACCGAGAGGGCCCAGAGATACCTCACCGACAATCGGAGTGACAAATCCTAATCTCGATCTATGCCAACTCAACAAACACCATCGGGGACACCTGTAGAACATCTTTATAATCACCCACTTACGTTGTGACGTTTGATAGCACACAAAGTGTTCCTCAAATATTCGGGAGTTGCATAATCTCATAGTCATAGGAACATGTATAAGTCATGAAGAAAGCAATAGCAACAAACAAACGATCATCATGCTAAGCTAACGGATGGGTCTTGTCAATCACATCATTCTCTAATGATGTGATCCCGTTAATCAATGACAACTCATGTCTATGGCTAGGAAACTTAACCATCTTTGATCAACGAGCTAGTCAAGTAGAGGCATACTAGTGACACTTTGTTTGTCTATGTATTAACACATGTACTAAGTTTCCGGTTAATACAATTCTAGCATGAATAATAAACATTTATCATGATATAAGGAAATATAAATAACAAATTTATTATTGCCTCTAGGGCATATTTCTTTCACCAGCAAGGGTGAAAAAGGAGGTGATCCTTTTCTCCTCCTATTCAGGTCCTTCCTCCTTGCCTTTCCCTTTCCCCGTCACCAAATTTCTCTTTCCAAAAATAGCTTCTTCATAGTTGTTGAAGATAGCATAAACAGAGAACAAACATGGATATCTGGTACTTGTGCTTTTTAACTGATTTTCGTGCAACAAAATCATGGGACAAGCCAACTTTTATAGCATGTGTGCAACAAAACACAGAAAATGTGCAAAAATATAGGAGAGCACATAGTCTTATTCACACATAATGCAGAAAGAACAGATGTCCACGTAGCAAAAAAAGTGTTGTAGCTACTACGAAAAGATAACTACCTACTAGACAAGAATCTAGTTTGCAAGTGTTTTTTCCTTTGATCTTTCAACACAGTAGTATATGTGACTTCGTAGCTAAGAATTGTGTGCACAAATATACAGCAGCTCCTCCACACCCGTAACCTGTAAAACTTACACATGATGCAAAAATGAAGCCTTATAAAAAATGAACCAGCTCTGGGTTGTATATGTTTAACTTAGCCAGCACAAGTGTGCAACTGACAACACTGTCATATCCATCTACTTGTGGGGTTTCAATTTCAGTAGTTGGTATCTTCAAATCATATAAAAGTTGAAGATGCTAACTCATATAATTTTAGATTCATTTTGGTTTGGCTAAAATTCTGTATGCAAATTCCAATAAAAAAGCTTATACTGGCTGTTTGTTCAACAACATCATCTATTTTATGCGACTGCAAGTAATCCTGCATGCAATTCATATTGCATGTTTGTTCAACTATGTAATGAATTTTGAACTGATGAATTTAGCATTTCTGAATATAAGAAATGTAAAAAAATTCAATTCTAAAAGATTACAATCTTCCAAATATGTAGTGCAACTACATTCAAGTGCATTTGCAAACCAAGCAAATCAGAAGCATGTGAATACATGAGGATGCCAACTACTGTATGGTTCTTGTGGAAGTAAACAAGTTGAAGATGCCTCCCTAAAAAAGTTGAAGATGCCAACTCATCTGGCATTGTTGTGCAACTATTAAGAAAAGTTGGGGATGCCATCTCCTGATTGGTTCTTGTGCAACTAAAATAGTTAAGGATGCCAACTCAGTGATATTATTGTGGGACTATTTAAAAAGCTGAGACTGCCAACTCCCAAATGGTTATGGTCAAACTACGAAAGTTGAGGATGCCAACTCATATGATACCGTTGTGCGACTATTTGAAAAGTTGAGGATACCAACTCTTAATTAATTCTTGTGCAACTATAAAAGTTCGGGATGCCAACACCTAGCTGGTTCTTGTGCAACTGTGTAAAAAAA
This sequence comes from Aegilops longissima, assembly GCA_021605205.1. Classification (NCBI taxonomy): domain Eukaryota; kingdom Viridiplantae; phylum Streptophyta; class Magnoliopsida; order Poales; family Poaceae; genus Aegilops; species Aegilops longissima. The sequence goes on from CM038678.1 coordinate 76,860,529, forward strand.
TCACATCCCAGGCTTCTTTGTGTAGAAAAAAGAAAAGAAAAATGACTAATGCCATTTCATGTTACCTCAACAGCTGCTCCAAATGATGTGCCATTTCCATATACGACTCCCACCTGCGCAGCCGCCTTCCATTTCCACTATTTCACAGTGCAGAATTGGTCATCAACCTAAAGGATGGATGAAAAAAGTTACTTGTGTGTGTATGCAAGAAAGGGAATGCACCCACACTCCTTGCTCGATACCTACCTCATCCTCCTCTTCATCCCCGTTGATATCAGCACGACGGGGCTGCCGATCGGTGGGCCATTTTGAATTCTGCCGAGAAGAAGGGTTTGGAAACCCCTGCATAGCAAAATTTGGAACATGGTCGGAAAACCCCAAAAAATAGTTATTATAATTGAAAACAAAACTGCTACAAGGATAAATGAAAATCGGTGAAAAAGCGAACATGCCTCTCCATTACTAGTAGTCGCATCTCCTTCTACAACCAATTTTGGTCTGTTAAAAAGAAAGCGAACAAACAAATTAGTACCAGCAACCAAATGTATAAAAGAAAAAATGAGCAAGAACGATTGATATAAAAAAAGTGCCATGAGGTAAGCAACTCGTGCTGATTTTTCAAAGCACAAATACAGAACAAAACAAAAATGTGTGCAACTTCATGCACTGTATGGCCAACTCAGAAGACATTAGTGTTCAACAAAAAAATCAGCATACACACTGCCTAAAGATGATGTAGGCACTCAAGCCAAACCTAAACTAGATGTCAACCATGCAACTAGGTAGCCCTTCCCTGTGAAACTGCGTAAGTGTGGCAAAGTCGACTAGGATATGAACTGCTTAGATCAGCAAACTCCTCATGCATACCCGTGGAAACAGGGCACACATGGGTGTGCAACCAAAAAACCACACACCCAAACTTCTTGAACATGGTTTACCCAGTGTATCCATCTGAATATCATCGACTGTGCAACTGGTTAGCCCTCACTTTGCAACTTCATAAGTTGGCTAGCCAACTAACATACGTATATGTGTGATCCAACTACATTTGCATTCCTATGCAACAAACTAGCCAACTGGTTACTTATATGAACACAACTTAAGAGAAAACAGAGAAATCACACGGATGCATTTTGAGAGGGTTGAGTAAAAGCATATAAACTATCCTCTTATGTACTTCCTTCCTTCTATTCCAACTCAAATCGCTGCAAAAATAAATCAATAAATCACCATGCTGGGATCAGACAATTTGGCCGGGAGCACCACGCCGGAATCCCTCGCCGAATCTGCGTGATACGGAGGTGACTCGCCATGGAACTCGTATCCCACTAGAACTCGCACTCTCGACTCCCCCTGACTAAATAGGAACTCCCAAAATAAAAAATGAACAAAATGTCCTGCCAACTAAATGATCTAGAGTGTGTAGGATGCAGCCAATTAACGTATGAGCGTGTGCAACTGGAAAATCAAATTGAAAAACACACTCCTAATCGTCCTTCATGTCGTAATCCAACTATGTTGGCATCCATGTGCAGCTTTTACAACTAGCCAGCCAACTATTCTTGCTCCATGATCTAGTTTCTTCACATGAAAGGTTTCACTCTGAAATGGCTCTCTCCCACCCACCTCCTCCCACCTCCACCCAACAATGGCGTCTAAGGATCTAGATCATCATGGATGGTCTTCTGCATTGGGATTTCTCCCCCGGCCTTGCAGTCATGGCTCAGGTGCGTCAATGCTTTGGTTCTACAGTTCACTTCTCCCCCTCCGGTGGTTGCGAGGAATTCTTTTTGGTGGTTAGCTTTTCTTCGGCCTCCTTTACTCTTAATGAAGAATCTGTTGCATTGGCTCTGCAATGCTCCATTGGAGGTATTCCTTCAGGTTTACATGTTAAGCATTTGGATGGACGTCGTTTTTGGTTCGCGGTTGCCTCTAATCGGGTTGGTGATTTCATCTATGGTCTCAAGGATCGAGTTTGGCCGGACTTCGTATGTCATTTTAGTCTCTTTCAACCAGGAATGAACTCTACTATGCATAACCCTCTCTCTTGGCACTCGGATCAGCAAAACCTTGAGATCAGCACCAGATCACCTATTGCATGCAAGTCCTCACATCGTTTAACGTCTGACCGGGGTCATGTGATTGAGGCTCCGTCTCTGAATGTTCTCGCGAAAGCTGGGTTTTCGGTTGAGATTAATGGTGTGGACAATATTTCGTGCTCACCACCGGTCACTCTCCGGCAGCCTCCGTTCGGCCGACAGGATTCTTTTGGTAAGGAAAGTGCAACACCTAGTAATGAGCCTTTAATGGCTAATTCCCTGACTTTCGGTCACATTAATGTGGAGTTGTCCGGTCGGTTGGCTGGCTTTGTGGAATGCAATCAACGGCGATTTGAGGGGCATAACTTCCAACATAAGGCTTGGCACCAAATTCGTGGATTTATTTTGCGTCACATTCTGGATCATTACCGCATGGGTGTCTCGGTGGAAAAAATTGCTTCATTATGGAAATTGGTCTCGGTCCCCACCCCGGAATTCATTTATAATAAATTGGTCATTTGCAGTAAATGCAATGGCATTGATCATCGGGTGGCAAATTGCCCGAGTCGGGACTGCCAGGTTTGTTCTCAAAGCCCTTGTCAGTGTCTGTAGAATTGCCCCGTTCCCGGCCCACCTGCTTCAACACCTCCAGCCTGCACCATTTGTGCCTCTACGGCCCACTCTTTCTTTGAGTGACCGGCTAAATCCTACTGTGAGGCTTGTGGGCTTTTTGGCCATTTAATTCGTAAATGTGGCTCCCCGGGGACTAGCTACTTATTTTGGAGACCGATTTTACGTGCACAAATTCTGGCTTATCAGTAATTGATACATTTCCTTCGATCAAAGATTCTACTGCTGGGGTTCATGGAAAGTATCGTTGGAAAGATAATGATCGCGTCTTGTCTGGGATTTTACCGCAGAAATTAAATGCTACTTCCTCTCAACACCCACCTGCCACCCAACGCCGCACAGCCGTACGATGCTCATCCTGCGGCCACGGTGGCCACTCGGTGGACGCCTGCCAGAAACTTTTGCACAAGCACCGAGGAGTCTGGGTTCCAAAACCAATACGCGAGGCGGACGATACGCATTCTTCCTTCTTGCAGTCTGGGCACGCCTCTGCTCCTGCTCCCTCCATCGCTCCAATGGCGAACTATCCACTCAACATCGTCCCCTACCTTCCGCCAGGCATGACCATTGAGCTTGGACCGGCTGACCGCAAGGTGCGTGCGGACATGGTCATCGGCCCAATCCCTCCTCTGCGCCACGATTTCTTGGCCATTGCTGAGGCCAACAGATTCATCCCCTTTCATCAGAAGGCTGATCTGTGAAACATTATTGAAGGTTTGCTCCATGAATCACACTATTTCCCTTCGAAGTTTCGGATCATCCACTAGGAGTCGGTTTGTTTGGGTTTGCTTCTTCTGTCATCCGGGATGCGGTGGTTGGTACCACCTTCGAGCTTGATGAAAATGAGGCTGAGGAGCATACTGTTATTTCCTTTGTTCCTCACGATGCTGCCCTCAACATGCACCGACAACTTTTGGTCCGGAGGTGTGGATTCTGTATGCGGGTTTCCCCTGCGATTACCAGACACAACACTACATGCACAAGTTCGTTGATTCTTTTGGTGCTTTAGTTGATTGGAATAATCCCAGAGGAGATAGGAGGCTGGTGCTTGTTAAAGTCAGAGTAATCCATTTGCGCTTAGTGCCCAAAAGCCTAGTTGTCCGTCAGATTGGAGGGGCTAGGCAATGCTGGACTGTTGTTGTTACTATGCTGCGGAGTAATGATTAGAATGCTCACCTGCCTGAGGTTTCTCCAGCTGGAGAAGATCCACCCCCCTGATGGTATTCCTCATCCGCTTCATGGTGATGGTCTGAATGCAGAGCAACTGTATCAACAGCAGCTTCATAACTGGATGGCTCAGAATGCAGTGGAAGATGCTGCAACCAATGAAGATGAAAATGTGGTTGTTGATGAAGGTAATGACATTGAGATTCACCCTGAGTGGGGTGTGTGGCCACCTCCTCCTCCACAAGCACCTCCTGCTCTGTACAATTTCCAACAATGGTTGGCTGGGGAGGGGCTTCAGGTTGATCATGGCATTGTGCCACCACAGAATTTGCATGACAGCCCTGGGGCTGCCTGGAATGACTCTATCTCTGTACCTTCAAGCTCAGACTCCAGTGCAACCATTTCTAATTCATATGTATTAGTGCCTGTCAACCTCATAAACTAGTACTGGCCACAGAATGCTACTGGTGCTCCTACAACTAGCAATGAAGTCTCTACTTTGGTCACTCCTGGGACTAGCAATGAAGTCCCTGCTTTGGTCACTCCTGGGAACAATCAATTTGATTTTCCTCTCAGCTCTGAATCTGTTACTCTGCCCAATAATGTGATGGAGTTATCTCTGAATTTTTCTGCTACTGGACTGCACTTGGATATGTCTACTCAAGGTGATTTCATACCTGCTATGCTCATTAGGGACTGCATTCCCATGCTCAGGTTAAACACTTATCTTGCTGCTGCTATTAAGCCCATTGTGGCTTCTTTTGGCCCATGGAGTGACCACTATGGCTTTCAGCAAGATTCTTTCACTTTTAAAATCACCATCTCTGAAAATGAGGGTCTTCTGACAGTGGTCTCTGCTTCCAAAACCATTGCAAATGCTTCTTCTTCAAATGTTATTATTGAAGATCTATCTGAAGCTGTTAGCCAGGAGCTTAATGTGGATATGGTTGATCAAGTTGCAGTCTCTGAAGAAGTCTTGTTTGCACCATTGGACATGCAGATTGTTCCCGTGGGCCAAGCGCAGTAGCCTCCTCCAACTGTTTCAGATTTTGCTGGCTCTTCTACAATCCTCACCCGCAAAGGCAAATCTGTGGTGCCTGAATGTGCTATTGCTCTGCGTAGAAGTGCACGCACCAACAAATATGATGGTTTCAAAGTCCATCGGGTTTTTGACAGCAAGGCAAAATCTTCTAAAGTTAAACCCAGGGTGATTCCCACTGCTCTCACTATTAGGGAGGTCGATGATGTTGAGTAGATCCCGCCGCCTACACCTGTCAGGGTGATCCAGCAGATTGGCACGGTGCTGTGTGCAATTCCTACTGAAGAACTCACTAACGAAGCACTGATGGCTTCACAGGAGGAGGAGCCCCCAGCCTCGACCTAATTTCTCTTTTGCAGATCTTTTCTTTACTTCAGCAATGAATCTTTTGGTAAACTGGAATGTCTTATGTTGGAACGTACGTGGGTTAAATTCTGGGGACAAGCAGTTAGCGCTTTCAAATGTGATTACCTCTAGTGGCTGTGCGGTTTTATGTTTGCAAGAAACTAAGAAACCATCATTTGATTTGTCTTTCATTAAGTCTTGTTGCCCCCGTCACTTTGATCAATTTGCGTTTGTACCTTCTCGTGGGGCTTCGGGGGGTATTGTCACCATTTGGAATAGCACTATTTTCTCGGCTGACGTGCTTCTATCTGAAGATTTTGCACGGGTCACACGTTTCAAATCAACTCAATCGGCGCAATGTTGGACGTTGGTTAATGTATATGGTCCTTGCCAAGGTGTGCAGAGGGAGCAATTCATCCAATGGTTGTGCTCACTCAATATTCCCTCAATTGAAGATTGGCTCTTTGTGGGTGATTTTAACTTTATACGTGCACCTGACAATCGTAATAAACCAAGAGGTAGCATTAATGACATGAACACATTTAATGATTTCATTCGCTGTCAAAGCCTCGTTGAATTACCTACCAAGGGATGTTCCTTCACGTGGAGCAACATGCAGCTTGACCCTCTTTTAGAACAATTGGATTGGTTTTTTACGAGTACCAATTGGACCACGTCTTACCCAAAAACTTTGGTTAAACCACTCGGTAAGCCAGTCTCCAATCATATTCCATGTGTGGTTACTATTGAAACATAAATCCCTAAATCAAAACTATTTCGCATCGAATCGTTCTAGGTCCAACATCCGGGCTTCATGCAAATTGTTGAATCTTCTTGGGCTAAACCAGTGCACTCCTCAAATACTGCCACCATTCTGTGCCGAAAATTCAAAACACTAAGACGTGGTCTTAAACATTGGAGCAAAGGTATATCTAAGCTATCTGTGGCTATTGAGAACTCAAATAAAGCCCTTTGTGAGATTGATGAGCTTGAAAACAAACGGACTTTATCTATACCTGAAGCTAATTTTCGAAGAATTCTCAAGGCACACATCATAAGATTATTACGATATCAACAAGCTTATTGGAAAAAGCGGTGCACCATCAGATGGGTCAAGTTGGGGGACGAGCCATCCAAATTTTTCCAGGCCTTGGCCTCTGAAAGATACAGGAAGAACAACATTGCTACTCTAGCAACACCAGATGACACTTTGGTGGAGGATCATGCAGGAAAAGAGTCTCTAATCTTTCAAACGTTTAAAGAAAGGATGGGAACATCAAGACCCTGCAATATGAAATTCAACCTAGCCAGAATAATCAAGAAATGCAATGGACTCGATGAGCTGACCATTCCTTTTACAAATGAAGAGATCGACAAAGTTGTTAGAGAAATGCCCGCTGACAGAGCCCCTGGTCCGGACGGCTTTAATGGTTTATTCTTAAAATGATGCTGGCTAATCATCAAGAATGGCTTTTATAACTTGTGCAATCAATTCCATAATGGGGAGCTCAATTTGGAAAGCATTAATGACGGCTTCATCACGCTCATCCCCAAAGTCGGCTCTCCTGAGTCTTCAATGACTATCGACCGATCACGCTTCTCAACTGTTGTCTCAAAGTTGTCACAAAAATCTTGGCTAATAGACTTCAAAAAGTCATCCTCAAAATTGTGCACAAGAATCAATATGGATTTCTTAAAGGATGGACTATACAAGATTGTCTCGCATGGGCTTACGAGTACATATATCAATGTCAATCTTCCAGAAAGGAAATCATGCTTCTCAAGTTAGATTTTGCCAAAGCATTTGATACGATCGAACATGAGGCAATGATTGAAATTATGAAAAACATGGGATTCAACGACAAATGGCTGGGATGGATTCGATGCATCTTCTCCTCGGGCAAATCTTCGGTCCTTCTTTATGGCACTCCTGGTCGGCAATTCTATTGCAAATGCGGTGTAAGGCAGGGGACCCTCTCTCCCACTAATCTTTGTTCTTGCGGCCGACCTTTTGCAAGCTGCCATAAATGATGCTTTTGCGCGCAACTTGATTCACCTGCCGTTCCCATCCCCACACCAAAATGATTATCCTGTAATTCAATACGCAGACGACACCATCTTGGTTATGCCCGCATGCACCCAACAAGCTACAACCATCAAGGACATCTTAAATGACTATGCCACGTCCATTGGGTTGAAAATAAATTTTCACAAATCCACTCTCATCACAATGAATTGTGACCTGGAAAAAACTCAGGAAATAGCCAATATCTTTGGATGTGTCATTGGCAAGTTGCCGTTTACCTATTTGGGCCTTCCACTTGGAACTACACGTCCAACAATTATTGAGCTCATGCCGCTGGTTTGTTCCATGGAAAGAAGACTAACTTCCACTCTAAACATGATATCCTACAGTGGCAAATTATCCCTGCTCAACTCAGTAATCACTTCGTTGATCATTTTTGCTCTATGCACACTCAGATTGCCAACCAAGATCATTGAACTACTGGATAAGATTAGAAGAAAGTGCTTGTGGACTAAAATAAGTGAGCAAGGTGACAAATGCAACTCCCTAGCCGCCTGGAACATGGTCTGCCAACCCAAGGAATGCGGTGGCCTAGGTGTGATTGACCTAAGAACACAAGGAGATGCCCTCTTACTCAAATACTTACATAAATTCTATAATAGGTGGGACGTGCCTTGGGTCCAACTAATCTGGGATACATATTACTCTAACCGCATACCACACGCTTCAGACACGTGTGGATCATTCTGGTGGCGGGATGTTGCAAAGCTAATGCCCATTTATAGGGGGGTCTCCACTGTCCAGGTAGCAAATGGCAAGAATGTTCTTTTCTGGAAAGACTCTTGGGCAGAAAACATTATTGCTGATAGCTATCCTCGCGCATTCTCTTACACCATCAATGAAGACGTCTCGGTCAAAGATTTCTTGTCCATCACGGCACTGCGAGAGGCGTTTCACCTTCCACTTTCAGAGCAAGCTCACGCTGAAGTTCGACAACTGCAATCTGACTTGGCCACAATTACCTTATCCGATGATGCAGATGTTTGGATATATGCATGGGGATCAGATCAATTCACAGCGCATAAATACTATACATTCTACTTCAGAGATGTTCGAGCACATGAGGCCTTTGGTTGGATTTGGAAGTCAAGATCCACCATGAAAATTAAGGTTTTCGGGTGGTTGCTTTTGGCTTACCGTCTTAATACCAGCAATATGCTCAAATGACGACACTACAATATTGGTGAAGACCACAATTGTATTCTCCGTGGATTACAAATTGAGGAAACCTTGGAGCACTTGTTCTTCGAATGCCGAATCAGCATTGATTGTTGGGAAATTCTGGGTCTCTCCTGGCCACAGGAATGTCACGCCTTCATAATGTGGCTATGTCCAAACAACACTGGAATCGGCCTATATTCATGGAGATGTTCTTGCTTGTGGCATGGAGCTTATGGAAGGAACACAACAATAAACACTTCAGGGGGATTGTTCCAACAAAACTTTCTTGGTTGGACAGATTTAAGAAAGACTTCTCTCTCCTAACCTATAGGGTCAAGGAAAAGCATAAACATCTCATCCCTATAATCCTTTCATCTGTAGTCTAGCTTCCTATCACACCCCAAATGGGGTGTTGACACATGTATAGACACTATGTAACTTGTACATCACCATATTAATACAAACATAACAGTGGGAGGTTCTCCTACTGTTCAAGGATTAAAAAAACTATTCTTGCTCCATTTGCAACTTATATTAGAAAAATTCAATAAAAACACGGAGGAACCCAGATGCAAAAGACATGTACGACAACCTATGCTATTCCATTATCTACTCATTCTGGTTGAAACTCAAACCTTGCTGAATCCCCACGCTTCCCTAGTTCGAAAGCAGCACGAGAGCTTTGCTCATGACACCAACGCCACCATGGTCGTAACTGCGTAAAGTGGATGCAGTTAACCACCGCTATGGGCTACGTGGCAAACTCGTCCTTTGCCGTCGTGACCTCTCCACGTTGAGTACCGCCCCACTCTCCGAATAATACGAGCAATACGAGCCGCTCCGAGGCGGGACCTATGCAGGGAAGCCATGGGTAGGAGTAGGACCTTACCTGCGATGGCGACGAGCAGCGAATCCCCCTGCGCGCTAACACCTTCGGCTTCCTCTGCCCAACGTCGGCTATGGTGGCAGATGATCCACTTCCCAATGTTCGCCGTCCATCTTTGGCTGCGGTTGCGGTGCCGGTTACCTTTGCCTCCTCCGGTGGTTACCGCTAGATCTGGCCCGATTTGGGAGGAGGAAAATGGGGAACGAGGACAAGACTGGGAGGAGGGCCGTGGAATAAAGTCGTTTCACCCAAGCATGCTCTACCCCCGCCAGTGACAAGTGGACCCAGCCTGTGGGAACATGATACGATGCGCGCAGACGGGCCAAGCCACGTGCGAAGCGGCCTCACTCCCGACCAGGTAGCGCCTGGAAATTGTGGCTGCACGATCTTGTTTGATCGAACGGTGCCCGTTCGGCCGCTCGTTTCCACCATATAGTGCGCGTGCACTTTCACGAATTCGGGATCTTCGCACCTGCAGTACGCGGACGACACACTCCTTCTCTTCGAACCGGACACGCACAGTATCGCATCGGTTAAGGCCATCCTCCTGTGCTTTGAGCTTATGTCTGGGCTAAAAATCAACTTCCACAAGTGTGAAGTGGTGTCCATGGGGATGGACGCGGCCGAGAGTCTAAGTGTAGCCAACCTGCTTAATTGCAAACTTGGAAAACTACCGTTAACTTACCTAGGCCTCTCGATCGCTGAGAAGAAGTGCTCGATTTCGGATTGGAAACCTCTCTGCAATAAGGTGGCGGGTAGAGTCTGCCCATGGAGAGGGAGATTTATGTCTTCAGGGGCAAGACCAATCTTAACCACCTCCAACCTATCGTCCCTACCTATGTTCGTCATGGGGCTGTTCCTGTTGGCTGATGGGGTGCACACCAAACTTGACACCCCTAGGTCCCCCTTCTTTTGGGAAGTGGCTGGGCCGAAGAAAAAATACCATATGGTAAAATGGCAGGCCGTATGCCGGCCCAAATCCCAGGGGGGCCTTGGGATCATCAACTCTAAGTTGATGAACATTGCACTCATGTGTAAATGGATTTGGATGCTGTCTCAGGGCGAGACTGGCCTCTGGGTGGATCTCCTGTTGGGGAACGTAGTAATTTCAAAAAGATTCCTACGCACACGCAAGATCATGGTGATGCATAGCAACGAGAGGGGAGAGTGTTGTCCACGTGCCCTCGTAGATCGTAAGCGGAAGCGTTATGACAACACGGTTGATGTTGTCGTACGTCTTCACGATTGACCGATCCTAGTACCGAAAGTATGGCACCTCCGCGATCTGCACACGTTCGGCTCGGTGACGTCCCACGAACTCACGATCCAGCAGAGTGTCTTGGAAGAGCTTCGTCAGCACGACGGCGTGATGTCGGTGATGATGAAGCTACCGGCGCAGGGCTTTGCCTAAGCACTACGACGATATGACCGAGGTGGATTATGGTGGAGGGGGTACCACACACGGTTAAGAGATCAATGATCAACTTGTGTGTCTATGGGGTGAACCCCTCCCCCGTATATAAAGGAGTGGAGGAGGGGGGAGGGCCGGCCCTCTATGGCGTACCCTGGAGGAGTCCTACTCCCACCGGGAGTAGGATCCCCTCCCTAGTTGGACTAGGAGAGAAGGAAGGGGGAGAGAGGGGAGAAGGAAAGGGGGGCGCCGCCCCTCTTCTTCCTAGTCCAATTCGGACTAGAGGGGGAGGGGGCGCGCGGCCTGCCCTAGCCTCTCCACTTTCTCTCCACTAAAGCCCGTTAGGGCCCATATACTCCCCGGGGGGTTCCAGTAACCCCCCGGTAATCCGGTATATGCCCGAACCCTCTCGAAACCTTTTCAATGTCCAAACATAATCATCCAATATATTGATCTTTATGTCTTGGCAATTTTGAGACTCCTCGTCATGTCCGTGATCACATCCGGGACTCCGAACTATCTTCGGTACATCAAATACATAAACTCATAATACCGATCGTCACCGAACGTTAAGCGTGCGGACCCTCCGGGTTCGAGAACTATGTAGACATGACTGAGACACGTCTCCGGTCAATAACCAATAGCAGAACCTGGATGTTCATATTGGCTCCCACATATTCTACGAAGATCTTTATCGGTCAAACCGCATAACAACATACGTTGTTCCCTTTGTCATCGGTATGTTACTTGCCCGAGATTCGATCGTCGGTATCTCAATACCTAGTTCAATATCGTTACCGGCAAGTCTCTTTACTCGTTCCATAATGCATCATCCCGCAACTAACTCATTAGTCACATTGCTTGCAAGGCTTATAGTGATGTGCATTACCAAGAGGGCCCAGAGATACCTCTCCGACAATCGGAGTGACAAATCCTAATCTCGATCTATGCCAACTCAACAAGTACCATTGGAGACACCTGTAGAGCACCTTTATAATCACTCAGTTACGTTGACGTTTGGTAGCACACAAAGTGTTCCTTCGGTATTCGGGAGTTGCATAATCTCATAGTCATAGGAACATGTATAAGCCATGAAGAAGGCAATAGCAATATACTAAATGGTCAAATGCTAAGCTAACGGAATGGGTCAAGTCAATCACATCATTCTCTAATGATGTGATCCCGTTAATCAAATGACAACTCATGTCTATGGCTAGGAAACATAACCATCTTTGATTCAACGAGCTATTTAAGTAGAGGCATACTAGTGACACTCTGTTTGTCTATGTATTCCCACATGTACTAAGTTTATGGTTAATACAATTTTACCATGAATAATAAACATTTATCATGATATAAGGAAATATAAATAACAACTTTATTATTGCCCCTAGAGTATATTTCCTTCAGTCTCCCACTTGCACTAGAGTTAATAATCTAGATTACATAGTAATGATTCTAACACCCATGGAGTCTTGGTGTTGATCATGTTTTGCTCGTGAGAGAGGCTTAGTCAACGGGTCTACAACATTCAGATCCGTATGTATCTTGCAAATCTCTATTTCTCCCTCCTTGACTTGATCGCGGATGGAACTGAAGCGTCTCTTGATGTGCTTGATTCTCTTGTGAAATCTGGATTCCTTTGCCAAGAAATTGCACAAGTATTGTCACAAAAGATTTTCATTGGACCCGATGCACTAGGTATGACACCTAGATCGGATATGAACTCCTTCTTCAGACTCCTTCATTTGCTGCTTCCGAAGAAGCTATGTACTCCGCTTCACACGTAGATCCCGCCATGACGCTTTGCTTAGAACTGCTCCAACTGACAGCTCCACTGTTCAATATGAACACATATCCGGTTTGTGACTTAGAGTCATCCGGATCAGTGTCAAAGTTTGCATCAACGTAACCATTTATGACGAGATCTTTGTCACGTCCATAAACGAGAAGCATATCCTTAGTCCTTTTCAGGTAGTTCTGTATGTTCTTGACCACTGTCCGGTGATCCACTCCTGGATTACTTTGGTGCCTCCCTGCTAAACTGATAGCAAGGCACACATCAGGTCTGGTACATAGCATTGCATATATGGTAGAGCCTATGGCTGAAGCATAGGGAACAACTTTCACTTCTCTCTATCTTCTGCAGTGGTCGGACATTGAGTCTTACTCAACTTCACACCTTGTAACACAGGCAAAAACCCTTTCTTTGCTTGATCCATTTTGAACTTCTTCGAAACTTTATCAAGGTATGTGCTTTGTGAAAGTCCAATTAAGCGTTTTGATCTATCTCTATAGATCTTGATGCCCAATATCTAAGCAGCTTCACCGAGGTCTTTCATTGGAAAAACTCTTATTCAAGTATCCTTTTATGCTATCCAGAAATTCTATATCATTTCCAATCAACAATATGTCATCCACATATAATATTATAAATGCTACAGAGCTCCCATTCACTTTCTTGTAAATACAGCTTCTCCAAAAGTCTGCATAAAACCATATGCTTTGATCACACTATCAAAACGTTTATTCCAACTCAGAGATGCTTGCACCAGTCCATAAATGGATCCCTGGATCTTGCACACTCTGTTAGCACCCTTTGGATCGGTAAAACCTTCAGGTTGCATCATAAAATGCAGCAATTGCTAACATGATTCAGGAATGCAGTCTTTACATCCATTTGCCAAATTTCATAATCATAAAATGCAGCAATTGCTAATATGATTCGGACGGACTTAAGCATCGCTACGAGTGAGAAGGTCTCATTGTAGTCAACTCCTTGAACTTGTCGAAAACCTTTCGCAACAAGTCGAGCATTGTAGATAGTAACATTACTGTCAGCGTCAGTCTCTTAAAGATCCATTTATTCTCAATGGCTTGCCGATCATCGGGCAAGTCAACCAAAGTCCACACTTTGTTCTCATACATGGATCCCATCTCAGATTTCATGGCCTCAAGCCATTTCGCGGAATCTGGGCTCATCATCGCTTCCTCATAGTTCGTAGGTTCGTCATGGTCAAGTAACATGACCTCCAGAACAGGATTACCGTACCACTCTGGTGCGGATCTTACTCTGGTTGACCTACAAGGTTCGGTAGTAACTTGATCTGAAGTTACATGATCATCAACATTAGCTTCCTCACTAATTGGTGTAGGAGTCACAGGAACAGATTTTTGTGATGAACTACTTTCCAATAAGGGAGCAGGTACAGTTACCTCATCAAGTTCTACTTTCCTCCCACTCACTTCTTTCGAGAGAAACTCCTTCTCTAGAAAGGATCCATTCTTAGCAATGAATATCTTGCCTTCAGATCTGTGATAGAAGGTGTACCCAACAGCCTCCTTTGGGTATCCTATGAAGACACATTTCTTCGATTTGGGTTCGAGTTTATCAGGTTGAAGCTTTTTCACATAAGCATCGCAGCCCCAAACTTTAAGAAATGACACATTTGGTTTCTTGCCAAACCACAGTTCATAAGGTGTCGTCTCAACAGATTTAGATGGTGCCCTATTTAACGTGAATGCAGCCGTCTCTAAAGCATAACCCCAAAACGATAGCGGTAAATCAGTAAGAGACATCATAGATCGCACCATATCCACTAAAGTAAGATTACAACATTCGGACACACCATTACGCTGTGGTGTTCCGGGTGGCGTGAGTTGCGAAACTATTCTGCATTGTTTCAAATGAACACCAAACTCGTAACTCAAATATTCTCCTCCACGATCAGATTGTAGAAACTTTATTTTCTTGTTACGATGATTTTCCACTTCACTCTGAAATTCTTTGAACTTTTCAAATGTTTTAGACTTATGTATCATCAAGTAGATATACCCATATCTGCTCAAATCATCTGTGAAGGTGAGAAAATAACGATACGCACCGCGAGCCTCAATATTCATTGGACCACATACATCAATATGTATGATTTTCAACAAATCTGTTGCTCGCTTTGTTCCGAGAATGGAGTTTTAGTCATCTTGCCCATGAGGCATGGTTCGCAAGTACCAAGTGATTCATAATCAAGTGATTCCAGAAGTCCATCAGAATGGAGTTTCTCCATGCGCTTTACACCAATATGACCCAAATGGCAGTGCCACAAATAGGTTGCACTATCATTATAAGCTCTGCATCTTTTGGCTTCAATATTATGAATATGTGTATCACTACTATCGAGATTCAACAAAAATAGACCACTCTTTAAGGGTGCATGACCATAAAAGATATTACTCATATAAATAGAAAAACCATTATTCTTTGATTTAAATGAATAATCGTGTCGCATCAAACAAGATCCAGATATAATTTTCATGCTTAATGCTGGCACCAAATAACAATTATTCAGGTCTAAAACTAATCCCGAAGGTAGATGTAGAGGTAGCGTGCCGACCGCGATCACATCGACTTAGGAACCATTTCCCAGGTGCATCGTCACCTCGTCCTTAGCCAATCTTTGCTTAATCCGTAGTCCCTATTTCGAGTTGCAAATATTAGCAACAGAACCAGTACCAAATACCCAGGTGCTATTGCGAGCATTAGTAAGGTACACATCAATAACATGTATATCACATGTATCTTTGTTCACCTTGCCATCCTTCTTATCCGCCAAATACTTGGGGCAGTTCCGCTTCCAGTGACCAGTCCCTTTGCAGTAGAAGCACTCAGTCTCAGGCTTAGGTCCAGACTTGGGCATCTTCACTTGAGCAGCAGCTTTCTTGACGTTCTTCTTGAAGTTCCCCTTCTTCCCTTTACCCTTTTTCTTGAAACTGGTGGTCTTTTTTACCATCAACACTTGATGCTCCTTCTTGATTTCTACCTCCGCAACCTTTAGCATTGCGAAGAGCTCGGAATTGTCTTATCCATCCCTTGCATGTTATAGTTCATCATGAAGCTCTTGTAGCTTGGTGGCAGTGATTGAAGAATTCTGTCAATGACACTATCATTAGGAAGATTAACACCCAGTTGAATTAAGTGATTGTTATATCCACACATTTTGAGTATATGCTCACTGACAGAACTATTCTCCTCCATCTTGCAGCTATAGAACTTATTGGAGACTTCATATCTCTCAATCTGGGCATTTGCTTGAAATATTAACTTGAACTCCTGGAACATCTCATATGCTCCATGATGTTCAAAACGTCGTTGAACTCCCAATTCTAAGCCTTAAAGCATGGCACACTGAACTATCGAGTAGTCATCAGCTTTGCATGTACGTCATGGCAGACGTACATGGCACACATTTTGAACTATCGAGTAGTCATGGCGGCGCTTCTAGGACGTAATTCTTCTGTGTAGAAATGAGGATAATCCTCAAGTTACAGACCCAATCGTTTTACTTGCTACCATCATCTTTCAACTTAGCTTTCTCTAGGAACGCATTAAAATTCAACGGAACAACAGCACGGGCCATCTATCTACAACAACATAGATATGCAAAATACTATCAGGTACTAAGTTCATGATAAATTAAAGTTCAATTGATCATATTACTAAAGAACTCCCACTTAGATAGACATCTCTCTAATCATGTAAGTGATCACGTGATCCATATCAACTAAACCATGTCCGATCATCACGTGAGATGGAGTAGTTTTCAATGGTGAACATCACTATGTTGATCATATCTACTATATGATTCATGCTCGACCTTTCGATCTAAGTGTTCGAGGCCATATCTGCATATGCTAGGCTCGTCAAGTTTAACCCGAGTATTCTGCATATGCAAAACTGCCTTGCACCCGTTGTATGTGAACGTAGAGCTTGTCACACCCCGATCATCACGTGGTGTCTCGGCACGGCGAACTTTCGCAACACTGCATACTCAGGGAGAACACTTGTACCTTGAAATTTAGTGAGAGATCATCTTATAATGCAATCGTCGAACTAAGCAAAATAAGATGCATAAAGGATAAACATCCCGTGCAATCAATATAAGTGATATGATATGGTCATCATCATCTTGTGCCTTTGATCTCCATCTCCAAAGCACCGTCATGATCACCATCGTCAACGGTGGGACACCTTGATGTCCATCCTAGCATCGTTGTCGTCTCGCCAACTATTGCTTCTATGACTATCGCTACCGTTTAGTGATAAAGTGAAGCAATTACAATGCGATTGCATTTCATACAATAAAGCGAGAACCATATGGCTCCTGCCAGTTGTCGATAACTCTGTTACAAAACATGATCATCTCATACAATAAAATTTAGCATCATGTCTTGACCATATCACATCACAGCATGCCCTGCAAAAACAAGTTAGACATCCTCTACTTTGTTGTTGCAAGTTTTACATGGCTGCTACGGGTTGAGCAAGAACCGTTCTTACCTACGCATCAAAACCACAACGATTTTTTGTCAAGTATGTGTTGTTTTAACCTTCAACAAGGACCGGGCGTAGCCACACTCAATTCAACTAAAGTTGGAGAAACTGACACCCGCCAGCCACCTGTGTGTGAAGCACTTCGGTAGAACCAGTCTCGCATAAGCGTACGCGTAATGTCGGTCCGGGCCGCTTCATCCAACAATACCGCTGAATCAAAGTATGACATGCTGGTAAGCAGTATGACCACTACAAGAAATATGTCAACTTGTGACCTTGACTATTGGTCACTGAAAGGTCATTGTTTTTCATTTGCGACCTTTTTGTGACCAAAAACAGAAGGTCAAAAGCTGGCAGTCATAAACTGAAACTAACGACCTTCTCTGTGAGAAGGTCATAGACGTTTACAACCAAAACAGAAGGTCGTTGAACCCATGACCTTTTGTTTTGGTCACTGGTTTGTCTGCCCAGTCCATGTCGGATCCGACATGGCAATCTGACATGGCAAAATTGCGGCCAATTGAAAATGTCATTGATAAGATTCAGCCCGGTCCAATTCGGTGTCTATATGGGCCGAGCCCAACAATTTAGCCCATTTACTGTTTTTTCTATGAATGTTTGGTCAGCTTCATGGGCCAAGCCCAACATTGCAGCCTTTTTATTTTTGGGCCGTGGTCTTATTTCTTAATACTCAGTTTTCCTTTTTTTAAGGGGTCCATTAGTCAAATGGGTCCCAATGCATGTAATAGTATAACTCATGTTAACTAGCAGTAATCTTCACAAGAGAGCCTCAAACGAACAGCAGCAAGTGTATGTATTACTTTAACTCATGTTAACTAACAGTAAGCTTCACAAGAGATAATCCATTCCAATGACAACCTCAAACGAACCATCAAGTCAACTCATCATACATCACTTTTACAACTAACAGCAGAAATACATCATACATCACAGTGAACGATTCACAGAAACCGACAAACTAAACTAGAGGCACATCATAAGCTCACAAGCATGGTTGCTGCAGCAATTTGTTTCGCCAGTAAAGACAGCGACTTTCTTCCTCGACCAGACAGTAGCTCAGCTCACATCCTCTACCTCCTAACAGGAGGATCACCACCATGTCCATCAGCAGCCTGCATGAATGTTTTGGCAAGTCCAAGTGTTAGTGACTATACATACGGCTGTATCTGTATATTAACAAATAACAACAGCAGAGCAGGAAGACAATCTGACTGTTAGTACTATCTACTTCAGGTTCAAATTAAGCAGATTTCTATGATAGGTCGATCTAAATGTTGCACATTCATACATATAGTTAAGTTGTTAAACGGAACAATAAATCATGGAATCGAGCACATTCATACATATACTTAAGTTGTTAAACAGAATCATAGAATGCCATCACGTAGTCAGAAAAATTGAACACATATATGCATGCTTGTGAAAGTTTAATTCCAGAGAATTAAAGTGCTTCGATAGTAACCAAATTGTTTTAATACTCAGCCATCCAGTACCACACAGGAAGCAAATCCTAAAATAAAAATGCACTTCTAAACAGAGCGACACACTACAAGAACTTACCAACAGGGTTGAACAATGGATGACATACAATACAAGAAAAAGAGCAGGAGAATGGATTCTAATAGAATGTTGCATCTTCCAAATGAAGACGATTTGGTTTTGGAGCTAGCTAGCACTTGGAAGAATCTGGAATCAGCCGATATTAAGAATCTGTAATGCAAAAACCATAACCATTGAAGATTGAAAGAATTTGTGAAGTGAGTTCACTCTCTTTCTAGATATTTTGACAGTTTTGAGTCAACACACATATTAAAGTAAGTGACCATATCATTTATATATGCTAGCCCAAACACTACCCTTGAGTAACATCTCAA
Organism: Aegilops longissima; assembly: GCA_021605205.1. NCBI lineage: Eukaryota > Viridiplantae > Streptophyta > Magnoliopsida > Poales > Poaceae > Aegilops > Aegilops longissima. The sequence continues at coordinate 76,879,516 of CM038678.1, forward strand.
TTAAGCACAAGTAACAAAGTAGAGGAGATGGATCAATCATAGCAAGGGTTTAGGATAATGCCCACAAACTTGTATGTGTCAAGTATTTAGAAACAAAACAATGTCACATTTATGGAAATAGAGGGACTAAAAAGATATATGAGCATAAGGTCTTCAATACGTAGACTCAAAGGCAAATGACATCACAGAGAAGATAAAAGCACAAGATGACTGCAGTGACTAGGCTACAAGTTAATACAATTAACACAAGTTAATGCAAGCCTGATGTACTACTCAAGCTAAGAAGAAGGTAAATAGTAGTTTTAGCACACTAGTACATGTGTTAAAATGGAAGCATCGCTGCTGGGTTATATTAATAAATAATCCAAGTGTTGCAAGAGCCAACAAAATTAAAAAAAAAATCTCGGAAGCATGCTTGGAACCCACGCGTTACATATCTATGCATATATCCCCATACAACTACAGAACCAATACAGCAACTAAGCCTATAAATTTTTTGCTCCTAGCCAGCATCATGAATTTTCTCAGCTAGTACTAACTACCAAGCTAGTCACTGCCTTATCCATACTACAATAAGACGTCCTTATATACTACTCCCTCTGTCCCACAATATAAGAGCGTTTTTGTTACTACACTAGTGTAAAAAACGTTCTTATATTATGGGACAGAGGGAGTACTCCATACAGTACTGGAATAGAAAATAAATAAGCAGCTTTCAGCTGACAGTACGCCACGGCGCAGCCAAATAAGAGGGAGGGAGGGAGGATGAGGATGGGGGCATTGTTGTCGGGTTCGGGCACGGGGTCCCAGACTTGCTCGCTCATGCGGCCAGGGCGTGGCTCAAAGGAGGCCCAGGACGGCCCATCTTCATCAACACAAGCTCAAGACCCTCGCGAGGGGCCAAGCCTCGCGCGGCGGACGACCAGGAGCTTCCTCAGGCACGGCCTCGTCAGGCTGGCTCACGAGGAGGCGGAGGGTTCAAGGCAGGGTACCTCGCGAGGTGCCCGTGACGCAAGCCATGACGACCAAGGGCGCGATCGGTGCCAGCCAGCCAGCGCAGCCCCTCCTTTCCTCTTTGGTGCAAAGGGAGCAAGCGCAGCGATAGCATCAAGCAAAGGCACCTGCTTCGTGCAACAAGACCAAGACCAACCCCAACGGCTGGAAGGAGTCATCGTGGAGCCCAAGCAGGCGTCATCACGAGCCTTTGGCAGGCGAGGACCAACTTTAGTCAGGATAAGTGTACCCGCTGTTCCCCTTCAAAATGGCCAATTGTTGGCGCCCTTCCCGCTCAATATTTGGGAAGAGGCCCGGGGCCTTCGCCTATAAATAGGAGTGGCCACACTCAGAGTAGGGATCGGACGATCCGCCTCCGGATCAGAGAGAGATAGAGACCCGATCCTCAAGCTAGAGCGACGGGACACCACCTAGCAGTTCATCACATCCACCAAGAACAGACCCTCGCGAGGCTGTTCTTCCTTGTACTGTTCTTCATCAGCCCAAGAGGCAATCCACCACACCACAAACTAGAGTAGGGTATTACACCACAACGATGGCCCGAACTAGTATAAATCTCGTGTCTCTTGTGCTGTTCTTTTGAGTAGTTTAGGTCCCTGCGATTCGGTGAGGTACGAGACGGTGGAGGGTTGGATCTCCGCGCGCACCCCAGAGTTTGAACCTTAAGGGTCTGCCGGAACCCGAAATCTGACAATTACCCAGCCCTGGATCTCCTCCTGGACGATGTAGAAGGGGTCCTGCACGGTGCTCATGGCAGACGCCGGAGGTTGGTGACGTCGGTGAGGGGTAGCTGCTGCCTCCGAGGACACAGCCGGAACAGTAGCATCTCGTCGCCTCCTACGGCTCCGGCTCCGGCGATTGCCGCGGTAGGGCCAGCTCGACGAAGCGCCATGCATCCAAGCACACACGCACGCGTCGGCGAGCAAGCTAGGTGTAGTGCTTTGTTGACGCCACATCCAATAGTGGTTTAGCGAGATGTCATGGACCTGCAAAAACAATTAAAGAGAGCAAATAATAAGGTAACATCGCCAATAAATTGCAGCTTTTGAAAGCAACTATAGTTATTCAGAAAACATGGTCGCTACAACTTTAAGCCAAGCAGTACACATTCATGTCAAATATACATGTGTAAGATACTAGAAGCATTTCATTGCATATCTATGTGTACTGCTATAATTTTACGCCAAGCAGTGGACTAGTACATCAATTACACTAAGCCTCAACCCACTGTTTAAAAATGTATTTTATCATCATTCTTCAATATCTTGAATTTCAGAATGGCCATTGTTTATATTTTAATAAAGAACACCCCAAGCAAATAACAATAGATTGTCTGCACCTGTGGCCAAAGGAAATACTCAGTTTGTTGGGCTAATTTGATTTGTACTGCTACTTGCTGAAAACTGGAATAGTAATTATAATCTGTAAAAGGGAAGAGCAAGTTTTGACAAGAAAATGTCGGTTGCACGACCAAGTAGTAATAATCGATTTAAGTTGGGTAACATAGAGATCCACAACTCTAGACAAAAAGTCTGAATGTGTATATAGGCAAGATCGTTTAACGGATTGTTGTTGTACAAAAATAAATATGTTGTGGATCCATTGCTTGACTAGATTTAATGTTAAGCAGACTGTTGTTTTTCCTCAATCAAACTGATGCGCCACTAGTACTAGCCCTAAAGGATGAACTTGACAGGAAGGAAATCAAAACAAGAACAATAATTTGCTATTGCACACAATAATCTAGCATGCCCAGAAGGAGTCAACACAGTTTCTGTTATGCGAGATGATCTTCAAGACTGAACAAATCGCGCATTTCCTTGTGCAGAATCTGCACAAGTCTGAAACTGCACATGGACTTGCTCCTTAATACAGTGATGTAAATCCACACATCAGGAGTATCAGCCATCAGCGCAGATTACAAACAGACACCCATACATCATCGATGGACTACATAACAAAACCAGCTTCCCACAAACACAGGACAGTGTGCATGCGTGAGCAGGTGCAGGACCGAATGAACCATGGAGGCAGCAGCAATGATTATGGATGTTGAAGGGAAGGCAGAGTGGGTAGTAGCAGCAGTGATTTCCAGGAAGTTGTGGTAGACGAACGCCCTGGGCTCCGACGAGTTGACCTCCATCCACTGTGCACCGTGCTCGCCCAGCCCCTCACTACACCCACCCGACGAACCAGGGATCAGATCAGCCAGCGCCGGATCGAAGCGAATCCGGAGAGAGACACTACTGCATTGGAACCACTCACACACTCACCTGAGGTCGCGACGGGCGCGGGTGCGCGCGGCGCGGGAGGAGCAGCCGGAGGATTCGGACTCCGTGCCCCGCCGTTGTCGAAGGACTCGGTCTCAGCCCTGGTGCTGGCTGTGGTCCCCATCACCATGGCTGGCAAATCCCTTCCTCTGGATCGAGGCCGTGTCCACCAGATTGAGGTCGTGGGCATGGCTGTGACGGCAGCTAGATCCATAAGACGAGGGTTCGGCACTGCGACAGCGGGGTCGAGGACTTCTGGCTTCTCTTGTCTTTGCGCCGGCCAGTCGAGGTGGAGCGGGGGGTGGGGACTTGATGGCAGGGAGGCCGACGGCGGGGTTGGAGTTGGAATGGCACAGAGGAAGGTCTGGGTCGGGGAGAGGAGAATGGATCGAGGAGAGGGAGGCCGCCGGAGGGGAGAGAGGGAGGGAGGAGAAGAGCGTGGGGATCTTGCCGGAGGGGAGGGAGGAAGGAGCAGAGCACGGTGATCTGGATCGAGGAGAGCGAGGGGAGGGGATCGAGAGGAGCTCGGCGGATCTGGAAGAGGAGAGGAGGAGAAGAGAGCGAGGGAAAGAAAGGAGGCGGGGGGTGGATGCAAAATGACCACAGGGCAGAGCTAGGGTTTCGGGGATGGTGTGGAAGGGCTGAGGACTACCGTTGGATCCACGAACATCCGATGGTGTTCAATGCATGATCCGCGTGAGGCGTCCACGGACCAATCAGAATACAGTACGACATTATGACCATCTAAATTGGTCAAAAAATTCATTTTCTATTTTTCGAGTGCCTAAATTGAGTTTTTTTGTAAACGACCTACCATATATTTGTTGCAAAATGGGACCAGATCACTTTTATAATATATTAGGCCATATTTGATGTGCAATTGACAAAATGGTTGGTTGTCAAAAGTTTATACACCTTTGGTGAAAAAGACAAAATTTCACCGTTTCAGGAGGAAGCAGATCAAATTTGAACTACACCTGCCTCATAGTTTGCTCTTTATTTTTCTCAAAAATCATTTCTAGGTACATAAATATCTATTTAATCAGAGAAACACCAAAAAATCCAAGATTCAACCATTAGCTAGGAACGGTCATTCCCGCCGTTTTGACCGTATTTTGAAACGGGCATAAAAAATTCAAAAAAATCAAAAAATCGCAAAACCTTCGCATTGTGTCGTTATATGTGGCCAAGTTACCAGGAAAAAAATAAACTTGTAATACGATAATTCTTTTTAAAAAGTGTTCTCAGAAACGAGCTATCATGTGTGGAGATCAATGGCATTCAAGCCAAATGATCAATCTTATGGCCACATTCATGACATAGTTTGTTAAAATGATCTCATATCATGCACAAGGGTGCATATTGGAATGGCAAACAAATGTTACCTAAGGAAGTTTTCATTTCTTTGAACAAAAAAAAATCATTTTCTATTTTTTGAGAGCCCAAAATGAGGTTTTTTGTGAAGGACCTACCATACATTTGTTGCAAAATTGGACGAAGTCAATTTTCTAAAATATTAGGCCATATTTAATGCACAAATGACCAAATGGTTGGGTGTCAAAAGATTTGATCACCTCTCGTTAAAAAGACAAATTTCTGCCGACTCAGGAGGAAGTGGGTCAAATTTGAACTGTAGCTGCCTCATACTTTGCTCTTTATTTTTTCCAAAAATCATTTCTGGGTACATAAGTATCTATTTAATCATAGAAACGCAAAAAAATCCAAGATTCAACCACTAGCTAGGAACGGTCATGCCCGCGTTTTGACCCCATTTTGAAACGGGCATAAAAAATTCAAAACAAAATCAAAAAATTGGAAAACCTTTGCATTGTGTCATTATATGTGACCAAGTTAACAGAAAAATAATAAACTTTTAATACGACAATACTTTTAAAGAAGTGTTCTAAGAAACGAGCTATCATGTGTGGAGATTCATGGCTTTCAAGCCAAATGATCAATCTTATGGCCACATTCATGGCATAGTTTGTTCAAATGATCTCATATTGTGCACAAGGATGCATATTGGAATGGCAAACTATGTTTCCTAAGGAAATTTTCATTTTCTTTGGACGAAAAAATCATTTTCCAATTTTTGGGTGCCCCAAATGAGGTTTTTTTGTGAAGAACCTACCAAATAATTGTTGCAAAATTGGACCAAATCAATTTTCTAAAATACTAGGCCATATTTAATTCACAATTGACCAAATGGTTGGGTGTAAAAAGTTTTGATCCACCTCTGGTGAAAAAGACAAATTTCCGTCGGTTCAGCAGGAAGCGGGTCAAATTTGAACTACGGCTGCCTCATAGTTTGCTATTTATTTTTTCCAAAAATCATTTCTATGTAGATAAGTATCTATTTAATAATAAAAACATCAAAAAATTTCCAAGATTCAACCACTAGCTAGGAACGGTCAAGCCCGCTGTTTTGACCGCATTTTGAAACGGGAATAGAAAATTCAAAAAAATCAAAAAATTGGAAAACCTCCGCATTGTGTCATTATATGTGACCAAGTTTCCATAAAAAATAATAAACTTGTAATACGGTAATTATTTTAAAAAAATGTACTCAGAAATGAGCTATCATGTGTGAAGATTCATGGCTTTCAAGCCAAATGATTAATCTTATGGCCACATTCATGGCATAGTTTGTACAAATGATTTCATATCGTGCACAAGGGTGCATATTTGAATGACAAACAATGTTGCCTAAGGAAATTTTCATTTTCTTTGGACGAAAAATTCATTTTCCATTTTTTCAAGTGCC